>UYYA01004038.1:29974-186907 GCA_900624975.1 Angiostrongylus costaricensis | reverse complement strand
AAGTGCGCTGCTCCACGGTAAGGACAACAGCGCGTGTTCGTTCCCCACCGCATACACCTGCGGTCCGGAGTTTTGCAAATATCTCAGCATTACATACGACTTATATTTCGCAACATACCCTGCCATTAAAAAAGCAGTAAATAAAAGGGTTAGGATTATTTTGTTTTAATTTAGATTTGCCGACTAGGTGTTTTTTTATGCGGACGCAGAGCGGTCTACCAGTTTCACCAACATATTCGTGCCCGCACGCTTTACAAGAGATCAGATAGACTGTACCCGAACTCATGCAGTCACCGTCTCTACCATTTGGGCAAATTATGCAGTTTTTTGTTGTACATAGACGGTCGTATAGGCGGTTGCGAACTAGGTGTCGTCTTAGAGTGTCCGGTGGTATTTCTATCACACTTACGGAATTCTCTAGACCGGCCCTTATTAAGCAGCGTTTTATAGCTGCACTTATTTCGTTTGAAATAAAGGGCAACAAGAACGGAGCCTTGTTTTTGCTAGAATTATTTTTTTAGAACTCCTCGCGGTTCATTTTTGAATTTTTTGAATTGATCCAAAGCGCTTCAAGAGTTTTACGCGCTGATGTTTTCGATTCGTGCGTGAGAACAGTGACTCCTACTTCAAAATCTTCTCCGTTGTGTTCCTGCATCCTATGCGCGCCTAGCGGAGTGTGTGGTTTTAATTTACATTTACCGACTAGGTGTTCTTTTATACGGACGCAGAGCGGTCTGCGCGTTTCGCCAACGTATCCGTCCCCACACGCTTTACAAGAGATTAGTTACGCCGTGCCCAACCCATGCAATCACTGTCTCTACCGTTAGGGCAAATTATGCAGTTTTTCGTTATATATAGACGGTCATATAGGCGGTGGCGAACTAGCTGGCGTCTTAGAGTGTCCGATGGTATTTCTATCACTCTTACGGAATTCGGAAGTCATCACGCGTGACCTGGCGCCATACCTCAGACTAATCCAATGACCTGACACAGACACAGTCATTGTCCATGTATTACTCTGTGCGGCGGCTATCCATCAACTAACTTAAATGCTTACAACAAATAAACGGTAGATGTTTAAATGAAGCTGTTTCTTATGCGAATACAAATTTATTTGCTAAGTTTTATCTGCTGGGGTTATGAAAGTGCTTGGCTGAGTAGATCGCATTTCAATTTGACCTTTCCAGGCTCTGAAGAAGGCGAAACTGCTGAAATGTTAGCTATTGCATCCTGATAAATTCTATAACAACAACCTTGAGCCTGCTTATTGAAGAAAAGCATGGAATTAAACCGTTTGTCAGTGATCTTATGCGAAATTAGCTGGATTCAAAAAAGCGAGAACAGTTACCTCATAGGTGACGCCGTTTAAAACTTTAACACTAGGTCTTGTTGGATAGTGAAAATGAATATTAGTGAATGTGAGTCGCCCTTCGATTTCATTCGGTGTGAAGCCATCCACTGCCGTACAGTCAATATCTGGTACCTTCAAATCACTTTTACTTACTGCCTATTCTTTTTTCATAGCAGAATGTTATGTGAAACACAACTACAAGAATGCCGAGATATGAGCAAAACTCCGCACCTCAGTTGGGCTTCGAACTTGTGATTATCCCTTTCGGAGGTTTACTTGCTATCTGCTACACTGACTATGGAGAACATTCTTCACGAATGTTGGAATGTTCTCTATATAAAACAATTCAAACCTCTTTATACATTTCAAATGCTTCTCCTATGACCTTCTCTCTATGACGATCTGATAACCTTTACAAACATTTCAAATGCTTCTCCCATGACCTTCTCTCCATGACGATCTGATAACCGTATGTCTAACATTTCGCTGGCGCCTATCTCGTAAAATATCTGCACTTACGGTCTTAGGCTTTGAATATCGCCCTATCAGATTGCAATGCTCGAGAAACGTTTCCAGCACCCATCTTTCTGTCTACTGTAGCTGAACTCCGCCTACTGTAGTCCGACTCCGCCCAGCGCAAAAGGTATATAAATGGCCCCACGGTTAGCTGGCTCATGTCACAGCAATGCTGCCCAAGTCACCGTATTCGTGCATCACATCCATCTTATGTAGTAAAAGTCATATGCCATTCTCTTCACTCACAAGCAACCTGAACACCAGTGATCAGGTTACGCCTATTCATTACCCGTATGACTGGTGCATTAATTGTACAGTTGTATTGTTATGATTGTTGTATAATTATGATGAACGGTTTAGTTACCCAAGTTTGAGGTTTCCTGCATTGTGACTGCTACTTACAAGAAGTCCCGCGTGGCGCACACAAAGGCGAGCGGCTAATTCTGACCGAATCGTCTTAACTACTTGGTATTCCCATATCAACGAGCCGTCCCAACACCAACCAATGCCCTCACTTTGCTTTCTCACAGCTAATTGACGGGTGGTTGATGATACTACTCTTAGAATAAAAAACTGGCTGAGAGGAAGATAAGGCAGAAGCCATGGTTGGTATTGTGGACAGCACGTAATCCAGAAGGAAAGGGAATCCCGGGTTCGAAGCCCAATTAAGGTTCCGAGTATCTCAACATCTTTTACAGCGTTTTCAGTGATCAATTAGTGTAGGTAAGTGAAGTTGGCATCCACTTACTACGGATTAACGGAGAAGCCAGAAGATTTTCAAAACCTCAGTGAGTTTTTCATTGGGTTCACGTAGCTTTTCAGTGGATAGATTCACTCACTCTGTTAATAATGGCAAATATATCAGCAATAGCGATTTTGGCGCTGAGGATGGCTCCAAGTTGTGGAAAGGCGTCACCAAGCCGACGCGTTCCGATCAGAACCGCCCAGAAGACGGCGAAGATCGTTCCAGGGCTGACAGCGTCGTTCAGCACCAATGTAGTACCGTACCTGAAATGAGAGGGTCTTTTGGAATTGAATAAGAACTTCAAATGAAAAAAGAAAAAGTCACCAGAAAGAGATCGCCATCGCGGCAAACATTAGAAACAAAGGTAAGGCTGAGAACAACGCCAGAACGAAAGCCTTCCTTATACCGAGTTTTCTAGCAGTTTTCAGCTCTTTTTCGTACCTAAAAGTTTACTATAATAGCGCTGTTTCATTGATATTGCAAAACGAACTACTAGTAAGGTAAAGATGGTTTTAGCGTCGGATCGCACAGTGGTAGCTGCCGCGCATCGCGAGCATGAGGGTGGTTCGACCTGCTACCGGGCCCCTGAAGGCAATCAATTCAATAGGATCGGGATGTCGTTGCCAGACTTGTCGAGGAAAAGCGCACTCCCCGAAATCCAACAGAGAACGCCCTAGCACCGGTATCATAGGACGCCAAGAAGAACCGACTCGACCAGCATCCAATGACATTCATAAATCCTCGAAAATCGAGCCCACGACGAATCGACGAAAATCCTCAAGCAGCAGCGCAACTGTACTGGAAAAGTTCGAAGATCCTCGCAAATGATGGGCGCGAGGAAACGAATCGAATGCGAGATGAGTTAGGTTCTATGATGTGGATGGTAAGACGGGATGTGTAAAATGAAATAAAGAAAGAAAGATGATTTTCTCAACGAGCCATGCATTTGCTGTGTGGGATGCATACCACTTTCAGACCAATTCATTTAGAGAAGAAAAGAACGTTACTATCAGGTTGCTCTTAAATCAATAAGATTTGTAATTTCCTTTTCACTGATTATATTTTAGCTACATTTTTTCGATTGTAGCACTAATATCAATGAAAAGCTCACTTCATGTGCTTTCGCTACTTATAATTAAATTATAGAACAGATTTTGTTAACCTTTTCATCTTCTGTCTACTATACTTTTTCATTGATTATTACAGCAATACTTCAAAAATTAATTAAGATCAGAAATTCTCAGGAATTTCGTAATTTCACTGCCGTATCACCCACAAGTGTAAATAAAGGAAATAGTTCCCAGGATATAAGAGACAACAGGCGAAACACAGTGAACGCATTAGTCCCAGAACGGGTAATAGAGCTCTCGTTCCCCCCTCACTTCATGGACATCTGCGGTCCGAAGTTTTGCAAACATCTCAGCACCATTATGGTTGCATCCCAATAATACCCTACCGTGACAAATTGTGATAGGCAGCAAATAAAAAGTTGACATTGTGATTTTGACTACAGCATCAGCGTTCAATGCCGATTCGTGCTCCATAGATCAATCCCGCTGACGAGGGATTGTTGATGGTAGCGTTAGGTAGAAAACTAGTTGAGAGAAACGCACAAAAAGCGCCTCCGTGACGCAGTGTGTAATGCGCAACCCCTTGAAACGAAAATAATGGTTCGATCTGACCCAGAGCTGAGTTTTGCGAATAGCTCAGCATCGTTGTGGTTGTAATTCACAAATCTTACTGCTGACAAATTTTAAAGGTTAGAATTTCAGTATTAAAACAAAAAATGCCAAAAAATATAGTTCTACGACTTAAAACTCGGACATAGTTCCGAGCAAACGGGTCGAAACATAACTGATGAATGGATCAAGGACGTCTTAACGAAAGCACTGCGTGGTTTGGAAGATTTCATCGTAGCGAATTTGAAGTTGAAGATGAGGACTTTCGTGAGCATCCTTCTGTTATTCATGACGACGAAATGGCTTTGTTTAAAGCTAACACATGCACGACTGTTTGATTACTTGCAGAAGAAATCTGTCCAAGGATCTCAACTGTTTCTGGCCATCTACGGAAAATTTGAGAGAAGAAACTCGACGAATGGATGCTTATAAAATTGGTCGTCATATCCTACAATTAGGAGCGGCCACACGTTGCATTACGAACGCTACGGAAGTGGAACGAGCTGGTTTAGGAAACGTTGCCCATGAACCGTACTCTCCAGATCTCTCGTCTACCGACTACCACTCCTTCAATCATCTCGATAATTTCCTGCATGAGAGATGTCTTATAAACCATTTTAAGGCCGAAGCTGTTTGTTACTGGAACAAATCAACTTGTTTCTCGTTGGAAAAATGCTTGCATTCTATTGTTTATCACTTTTTTTTATTATTAAGTTTATTTTGAACTATGATATGCCTCTTTAAGAGTACGGATTCAAGTCCTTCATTCGTTTTCGAACAATCTAATATGATAGAATAATCCTACTGCGACCATAAGTCAGAATTCAACCATGGCACGAGTTTTCAACTTCTCATCAACCCATTGCTTCATTTCCAAAGTGATTCTTAGTATTTTAAGTGGCAAGCATGTATACTAGACTTCTTGAATGCTTTTGTATTTTTCTTATTCACAAAACGTGCAACATTAGACCGACTATACCAGACTGAATATAGACGAACTGATGGGCAACGCCAAAATAACCTTCTTCCACCATGCTTTTACATTCGTTGCAGGCATCCCTTCATCAACGATTTTGGCGATGTATGGATAGTCACGACTAATCTTTTTTACTAACCGTTGAATTTCAAATGGCTGAGCGTTGAAGGCGATAACAGTGCGAATGCCGCCGATCACCTCGTTCGCTAACGAGGCAGCTGTGGAATAGGCGTAGTTTTCCAACTTTGAAGCCCGAGAGAGAAGCTGAAAATAGCTGCTGCAACACCAAATACGGTTGTATTTTTCGGTTGTTATGCTAAACATGGTAGCGATCGAGTGGACCTTTTTCAAGACTTTTTTTTTACAGTTTCTTGTTACTCTCACGTTAACTCCCTTATGTTGGTTGACTGATTACCTATTAAAAGGTAAAGGATAAAGCTCTCGGTGTTGATTAATCCTTGAGAGATGAGCCATGCATTCGACTCCATTAAGCATCACTGAAGGTGATCGAATGCAGATCTGGCCTTTACAATAACTCGCGGTGGCCTACCGATGGATCGACCCAGTGCTGCTATTCTCTCGAAGTAGTCTGGTAGCAATTTGCCGATCTTGGAGTGATGGAAGGTTTGGTGAGCTAGGGGCGCGAAGATCGATCCGGTGTGTACTGCGGGACACCTTCGACCGGTGCGCTACACGCGCCTCGACTTTTTACTACATATACATATATGTACATATTATATCATATATCACATTATTTCGCCACCTGTATCACCTATCTTCCCGTTGTTCGTCGAGTGACTAAAACAGGCGCGAGTAAACTCTCCCATTTTTCCCTATCGCGAGCAAATAACCCGTTGGGTTCTGCTAGCTCCAAAGACCCTTTGAGCATCGTATCAGCCTTCTAGGGCTTCCATGAAGAGCCCCTGAGCAATAACTCGGTGGTATTTCTTCTGTGAGTTTCACATATCGAGAAACCTAGTAGCTTACGCTTCTTGTTCATCGGTTACCGTTCAGATGCATGACGTGCTCAGCCCGCATTTTAGTGTGCACAGAGATGTTTCTTGTCTTTGCTGGTTGGCATAGGGCGAAACTTCGCATTCACTCTTTCATTTGCATGAAGCGAGGCGCTCCCAGCATGATACTCTTGATTACGCGTTTACACTACATTGTTGATGCGCTTAAACCTTACCAAGCCTCTTCGTTCTCCTTCTTAACTCAAGCCATGCCTACTGTTGTATAAACGATATCATCAGCAAAGCGGTGGTGTATCATATCATATCATTTTGTGCTATACAGTATACTAAATATAAAGCATCCATGGAAAAAGTAACCGTAATTGCATCCATGGAAAAAAGTAACCGTAATTGCATCCATGGAAAAAAGTAACCGTAATTGCATCCATGGAAAAAGTAACCGTAATTGATACGTGTATTGAAATGTTATGGAGGTTGTAAAGTAAAAGAAAACCTTTCCAGAGACAAACAGCGCTGCCAGAAGCATTGGCACCGTAATCAGCATCACTAACGTCATTTGCCAGCTGGAAATATGAAATGTTGTCCAGTTCCTTGTTAAGAAAACGTCAGTTTGTTTTTGAAAAGGCACTAGTTGGTGTTTAAAGTCACAGAACCCACTTTTGCTACATATTTTTATTCCCATGATGCTAAAATTAAATGTTAAAGCAACAGCAAGAGACCAGCACGATATCCCAGACGCTATAATGAGAAACAACGAAATAGAAAGCAAAAGCACGCTTATATTGAGTCGGAATCCTTGATATTAATTACCAACATGGAGTACATCCTATATAAACTTTTGTTCCTCAGTGTTGATGGAACATAACAAATTTGAAAAGGAAAAACGGAAGTGAAAAAACTTCAGAAAAAATGAGTACCTCATATGAAAACCGAGAGCAATTCCACCAAAGAACGACCCCAACGCTGACAAAATCAGTCCCATTTTATCGCCTATTCCATCTTTAATACGCTCAACACCACTTGAAAAGTGCATTTTTGGAAGAAATGAAAACTTGGGAAAAGAAACGACGCAGACGAAAAGAAGGCTGCAAGAACTCCTAAAGGAACAACACATTTGCCCACCTGCTCATCTTCATCGTGAGTGCTCCGACCTGCTGATTGTCCAGCCATGTCATGTCCTGACGCAGAACAGCTCGGAGATACTTCGCTCTGACGCTGTGAACCCGTCGCTCGCAAAACGTGAACAGACTCGCATTCTCAAAATCGAGAACATCCTCACATCTTCGTTCTTTCATTTATTTCTCTCCATTAATTTACGTCAATTTATTTTTGATTTCATGGATTTTTTTCTTTCTTTCTGTTCCTAATTTTTGGTTATGCATAGGACGCCATGGGTTCGGAAGAAAATCGCAGTTAATACGACTTCAACAGTTATTAACAGACTAAGCATCTAAAGAAAAAGAAATTTCCCGATCACATTCCAAATGTTGGCATAGTTTTGTGGAATAGTTCGTTTCTATGAAACAATATGATAAAACAATGTATTTCTGTGAAATAATGTGATGTAAAACTGACTGAGAGAATGGCAGAACGAGAACCTCCGGAAAGGATAATCTGCGGGTTCGAATCTGACCCAAGTTTTGCAAAATAGCTCAGCATCGCTGCAGTTATATTTCACTTAGTACCCTGCCATAAAAAAATGGTAGGCAGTGGGTAAAAAGTTATACAGTGTAATTCGTTCCTATTCCAATCAATTGATTTCCCTGATTTTTGTATCACATGATATTTGAGTCGCACAAAATTTTGACATGTCTCGATTTTCCTCGTCCTTAGAATTTCATGAACCGAAGTGTTCTAGTACATTATCTTCTAAATATCTTAAGGTGGCCTACCATCGCAATTTCTTCAGCCATTTGTTAATTGCAAAATGTTAAAAGACTGTGTTATATGAGAGGACCACGCACTTAGATCGTCTTAGAGGCTCTATTTTAATGCTGAGTGTATTGATTAGCTGGGAATAGAAACCGTCCAACTTTTGCATTACGCTGGATAGAAGTATAAGTATACTGTGATTATATTCTCTTCATAACTCTTTAAAACTACCGCCAGGTATCCGAAAACAAGCAGCACTCCACCAAGAATGAGATAAAGGCTGCAGTAATAGAGGACGTTCGAGCTGAACATCTCGATGTCGAGCTCACCCGAAGAGTAGTTGCGCTCGCCGATGATCAGCGTGTCCGATATTCCTGTAAGAGGTGGCATTGCTCAACGGCACTATTGAAAGTAAAAATATAGGGAATATACACTCCTACTTAGTTTAAATTCACTGTGCTTCACGTCATGTGCAAGATTTTGCTTGCTATTTACTTTGTTCTCAGGTAGCGTTATTTGTTTCGCTGTAGTTTTTATGTTCAAATACAAACGATGGAAATCTTCGATGTGTAAATAACGAGGTGATTTTTGATAAGTCTAAAAATCTTTAGCAGTACGTTTTCAAGTAGCAATAACTATCTGTGTTTCTCAAGACTCTGCTTTGTTTCTTCCCAATTTGGCTGGGTGCAAACGCAATAACGATCGCTCCTTCGTTTGATTCCGCCCAACGCTCACCAAGTCCTCTATCCCTCTGTAGTCGGCATATTCCTATCTGACGACTTGTTTGGGGGACAGAAATACTGACTACGGTTGGTAGGTTTTTGTATTAACCATATATGCATTCTTAAATGTTCTTCTGCAGGATTCGGTTTATATTATCTTCCTCGTAGAGTTGACTTTGAAGGGACACAGTGTGATTTTGTCCAAGTATCACCTAATTCACGTCTGCAAAAGAAAACTTGACTGGCTCCTTATATATCAAAGCAAGCATTTCATTTAGCGTATGCAGGGCTTAGTCTGTTTTTCTGACAAAGTTCAATAGGTACATCAGTGAACGAATAAATTCTGAAAGCTCCTTTTGTTTCCGCACGCGGATTTTCCAACACCTGTGTCTGTGTCTGCTCATCGCCCTACTGTACTGGCTTAAAATTTCCTACTTATTTTTATTGCAAATTGGTTAATTTTAACTGAAATTAATTTAAGACTATTGTTTCTATGGTGCAGGTAGCGCAATGATAGTGATGTCGATCACCATGTACGGTGTTTATTCGAGCTCGCCTCTATCTCACTAGGCTTCTTATCCCTCCTGAATCGGGAAATTGGAATCACACTTGTCTGGGAAATGTTCGCTCTATGCAATCTAAGTGAGAGCGCCCTAACCGCCTATAATAGGAGCCCACTGGGAATCAACTCGATCAGGGTTCAACGATATTAATGGCGAAAGTGATATGCTCACGCTGCATGCGAACACACGCGCAAAAGTTAAAAAGCCCCGCTGGACGGTGGATACGAGGAAACCAGTAGAATGAAAGAAACGCTGTTATCGGCACAATAGGTGTGGAAAGGTGAGTCGTGTGAAACAAATGAATAAAAAAATTATTAACATTTACTTGTCATTATTATTATCGTTAATGAACTTGCACGAGGTTGGTATAATTATCAAATATGTAGGCTCAATCAAAAAGAGGGAAACTGATGACCTTTGAAAATAAATGAATTGAACGGTAGAAGAACTCCAGTGGCAATGCTGAGGAGAGCACCGATAAGGAATAGCGCGTAATCCTTCACGTCAGCATCGTGCATCTACAAAGAAGATAATCGCTTCTTGTCAGATGTCCGCAAGTCAGAAAAACAATCGGAACTATTTGTTAGCTCAACCATGTTTTCAAAACCATTTCTATAGAAAAATGTCGGATTTTTCAACTTAGTTACGTTGTTTATGTCAAGTGAAATAAACTATTCTATTCCCGCTTTGTGTTGAGTGCGTGTGGCGCAGCGGTCGGAGGTGCACTGCAATACACATGTGGAATCGATCCTTGCGCCCTTGGCCCACCAAGTCTTCCGTTCCTACAGAGTAGACAAATTGGCACCATACTTGTCTGGGAGGATAGCAGCACTGGATCGACATGTCGGTAGGCCACCGCGAGTCATTGTACAGGCTAGATATGCATTCAATCAACTCCAAACGATATTAATGAAGTCGAATGCATGGCGCATCCTTCAGGGAATGGTCAAAACCGAGAGCTTTATCCTTTATCCTTTATTCTCGCTTTGTTACGAATAAACTTCTATCAGTTGTTCGATTTTAGTTGTGAGTTATGAGAACCTCGACAAATCGTATAAAAAGTTTGATCATTGATGAAATCGATTTCATTTTTGAGGTATAACCCTAAGAGGCTCCTTTTCAACCACATTGGAAGAGCAGTGGTGCAAAACATGTTCGACAGAATACGATTCTTACCAAAATGATTTCATGTGAGGATAATACGAAAGGATTTCTAAGGAAGAATCCTATCATACTGTTTTTTTTAGAAAAAACTCAAATTCGGTTACGTGTTTTTCTTTGTCGAAGCACAAAACATCCTCCGTAGCCATTCGATGAAACTCAACAACTGTCTCTTGTCATGCCGAAATTATCCGTTCAGTACTGACCAACTCACAAGACTAAGCAGTCCAGACGATGAAATAGAGCGCCTTTTTTTCGAGAGCTGAGTTCGATTCGTTGGTCTTAGCTTCATGTCGTCGTTGAGTACCAGGTACGATTGATATAACGATCAGTAAATAGACGGCACTAAAATGTTTTCAGTCACGGCACAATTTTATAATCCTTACCCGACATGTTTCACTTTAATTTATTCACAGACGAGAGGTATAAGCCGCCCTCAACACAAAGCCCCTCAAAACACTGTTCAATACAACACCAATCAAGTAGTTAAAATACGATATGTAAAGTTGAAATTGTTTACGTCCTGAAATTTCTATGCGACTATATTTTGCCAATTACGGTCCTCCGTTGAACATGGTACCATAAACTATTATCCGCAGTTAATCCAGCCTAAATGGTAACGTCAGTGAAGTCCTAAAACTAAAATTCAACGGCTTGGATTATAGTTGTACCTTTACCATCACTGCAGTTGAAGAGTGTATTTACTTGGAGTGGAAGTCCTGCATTCACTTAGAATTATTCAGGTCCTGACTTCATTTCCATTTAACTATTGATAGCTTCCGACTTTTCTGAATCGAAAGAATGCCTGCTTTCTTGTACGTGCGTTATTTTCATGACAGTAATTTTTGCGATATTAGTACCGTAACATCGAATAAGACCTATTTAGGCTTCCAGAAGGCAGCGTCGAACTCTCCATTTAAGGCGGGCCTGCCAGCGAGATTAGCTCCGCGTTTCAATTCTCAGTAGCACGAGGTCTACCATAATGAACTACTACATCAGCCAGAAGTAAAGAAGAATGTGTTGTTGTCTTGTGAACACTGACAATGCGAATAGCATTTCGAATTTATATCAGATACCAAAAATTGTTGACGGAAAGCAAAAACCTTAACGAATGATACCCGCAAAACCGGATTGCTACACACATCATGAGGGGGTTGACGATGTCAGTGCGTCTTCAAAAAAAGTTAAATAAACGGCTGTCATAATTTAGTGCAGTGCTGAAAAGAAAAAGTGAACTTCTTTCGAAGGTTGATAATATATAGGGTTACTGTCGACTAACAAGACGGCGAAGTTCTGCAAGTTCTCAACACGCGCGACGACAAAGACTCTTTTCTAATAACCGCTTTTTCTCTGACATGGTGAAAATACTTCTGTATCACAGCATAAAAGCTAGAAAAGCTCTTGGCTCTCGGTGTTGATCAATCCCTGAGGGATGCGCCATATATTCGACTTCATTAAGTATTGTTGGAGGTGACTGAATACATATCTGGCCTTTACAATGACTCGCAGTGACCTATTGATGTATAGAGCCAGTGTTGCTATCCTTCCAGACACGTCTGGTAGCAGTCTGCCGACCCCGGAGGTATGGAAGGCTTGGTGGGCCATGGGTGAGGGGATTGATTCCACGTGTGTGTCGCAGTGGCATCCTACCACAGCGTAACCAACTGGAAATCCAACTACACTTGTTTGTTAACACAAAAAACCTCACTACAAAACTGAGCGAAATTTTTTCGCTTCAACCTAATAGTTGCCATTAGTTACCATTATCGGTGCATGTTCACTTTGTAGTATCTACACGGCATACATATTTCAAAATTTCACGATACAAAAGCTGTTGAAACCTCAACCAAGACGCGTTCTGTAGATAAAATGAAGGTGGAGTGGAGCTGACTTTTATTCTTTGTTGCTACACTTCAAATCTCTCCTTGCAACATAACTGAGCTGTTGAGTTCGCTCTATTCATATGGACCACCATTCAGTGATCGGTGTCATCCTGTGGCTAACGTTGTGATTCCATGAGGACTATCGTATTGTGATGCATGTCAAACATAATGTGGTCCTATCAAATTCGTATGTTATGTACTCACCGTTCTGCATCACCTATGTTTTAACGGAACCTTGTTCCTCTTATGCAGCCTTCCAACATTTACCGATCGATTTCTGTCTTAAACTAGTAGTTATAGAAGACTTCCAACCACTCAAGTTTCAGATCTGTATCTGTGGCAGCACTTCAAGTCTTGCTGAGAGAACGCGAAAGCTGAAGAGTATTCTCACTTCTCCGTAACTATGATAAAATACCTTAGCATGTTTTAACACACGGACGACTGCTGTTGATTTCGCGGAGGCCAGAATGAAACACGGAAAGTGCTAGTTTTCCTTTACAGTAAACTCTTCTCGAATGGTGACACCTGGCATTGAATCTGCATTTGACAAGCTATTGATGGAGTGCAATAATTGCAGTAAAAGAACTTCTGTAAACCACTGAACAGATGTGACCCATTTTTGGGTCATGTGGTCTTTAATGTGTTAATGTAATGCCACTGCCTGTAATTTTCCAGCATCAACTGAAGTAGTCACAGTGAGCACATTGGGGCAGATGTAGCACTGCTATTCGGTGTCGGTGAAAAGTGAAAATCACGCTCAATCAGCATTCAACAAGTCATGAAGAGACAACAGAGCCCCAAGTTGCGACTGAGTATGCGCACGAACTACTTTCAGGGGTGACAGGCAGATGACAACGAAACGAACTGAAGAAGTGCAAGAACCCGTGCATCTGAAGACTGGCCATCTAGATATCTAATTTCTCGAACACTAGGAGCAAGTGCGCTGACTGTTGCACCACTACTTGGAAAAATTGAGTTAGAATCGGGTTGAATCGCTGCATTTACTTCACAGGGTCTTAAAATATTTTCCGCTTATCATTATCCTTAAGGGTAAATTTCGCCGATTCCATTGATTTTGTGCTGGTAGAAAACAATATTTTTGTGTAGATTTCCAACAGTACGTTACTTGCGGAGTGACGGCTAGTGTTCAGCACTCAACTGTGTACTGCTCAAAAATGATATTCTACTAAAGTCAGATAGTAACAGGCTTGTTTGACCATCCAATAGGATCAACCATGCAAATGGGTTTGCGACATTGATACATTACCATTTGAATACAAGAAGAACCCATTTGCACGAATTGTTGCAGCAGAAGCACGGCTTTCTGTTCTATCATGAACATGACTGTCGTGCAGCCCCATTTCCATCGCGCACGGTGGCATATTCGCTCGCATCTATCTGTGGCTACAGTTCTGACTGACAAGGCTACAAACACTTATAATGTGGGTGATTTCCGTTGAGAACTTTACATTCTTTTAGGGTCCTTTCACCTTTCATTACTCCACGTAAAGTGATGCGAAGCACAACAAGGGTAGCAGAAAAGATTTCGAACTGACAGCCTAAATACTAATAGAGAAATCCAAGACATCAGCGTGCAAAATTCTTGAGGTAATTTAGGTCAGTTTTAGAAGTCCACGGATGAACGGCACCACGGGGTGTCTCGGTGTTACACACAACCAAGCCCATACCTCAGTTTTCTTTTGACCTCAGACAGAAACGTTCCGCGTCTATGTGAACCGTCTGTGAATCGCCTCCTTTACTAACCAAGTAGGCAACATGCAAAAAACTGCATGCTGTGTCGTTCTCTTTCTCAGCAATCGCGAGGTTGTTATTCAGCACACGGTTACTTCCATACACATGGAACACATACAACACAACGGTTGCTGACGTTTCGGCAGTATCGCCTTCTTCAGAGCCTGGAAGGGTACACTGATATGTAGTTTACTAGGTCAAATCCTTCAACAGCTCATACAAAAATACTCCAGAGTCTGAAGAAGGCGATACTGCCGAAACGTCGGATACTGTTGTATTGCATGTGTTCTATGTGTATAGAAGTAAAAGTGTGCTGAATAACAACCTCGCGATTGCTGATAAAGAGAATGACACATTTACAATCCAATGCCGAGGTTAATAGGAAGTCGATCTTGGAAATTGTATATTGTTTAACACTGAAATAGAGGTGTTGAGTTCGACATGAAAGCACTTAGTCAATTGGACTGTTATCATGACCCGTTCCAAATTCTAAAGAAAACGACATTTGACCAAACTTTAGTCATCGAGAAATGAGTTTTGTTAACAACCTCGTCCGGGTTCATCAAAACAGCATTTGTTAATAAAAAAAAGAGATTAATAGGTATTAATAAGTCATTATTCGAAACAGTCCAAGAATGATAAATAGTGGTTCTTAATAGGAGATTGCAAAGAATGGAAGTCGTGTTGCCTGATTCCTATACATCTTACGCACTCTTTAATGACATTCACTTTTTGGCAAAACATGGAATAGCAGCTGGAAGCAATACAACTGCACGATCCATACAGTAATCGACCACATCATTTCAATCAGAGGATGATGCCTACTTAAGCCTGTGGTACCGTAGGCGTTTTGTTGGCACCGTATTGGAATACTATGAAAACAATTCACTGTTCTCTTGATGAGCAAACACGGGGTTATTACTTTATTCTTTATTTATTAATGAACAAACTGACGTCTCGGCGGATTTCGCTTTCTTTAGAGCCTGTGGAGGTCAAGCTGGCTGCAGTCTACCTAGTCAAACACCTCCATAACCAGACAGAAAAAATGTTAGTCCAAATTGCATTGAAGATAAAGCAGCTTCCTCGCACACTCACTACTTTCCACAAATCTTTCAGTGACTTTAAATTCACCGATGTTCCTTTGTACGGACGCAGAGTGGTCTACACCTTTCGTCAGTGTACTCGTCCTCGCATGCAAAGTTACTTTAACATTAGACCTAACAGATTTGCATAAAACACTACCGAACTCAATACCGAAAACCCAAGAAAGATTGGGTCAAAATGGCAAATGCTACTGGTTTAGAATCATCAGTTATCCCTCAACTAAAAATTCATTTACCAACATGCCCCTTTTTATACTTACATACCAAAATTGATTAATTAGTATACCGGGATGATCTTGTCTCCCGATCCACCATTATTCAAGGTTGCATCTATTATTTGCTGTGTAGACGAACCTACGAATAGAATATTTTTTTTTGATTTTACGCGATTTTTAACTCTAATTCTTACCCAGTTACTAAAACACATTCCAGCATATCATACGAACACCCAGATGTTCCTGGATCGTCTACGAAACTCGCGCACTAACAACGCGTGCGTGAGAGTCCTTCGACGTTACCACCTTTTGTACAAACGTGCCGAACAACTCTGCTATGCAAGTCATCCTCGAACTCCTCATACAACACGAACGGGCAATAACCATCTATAGCTTCACGATACAGCAGTTGACGGAAATCTTAAAACAGTGATTAAACTGCTCAATCTTCAAATGTTCCTGAAGATACTTGCTTACTTGTATACGGGGACGGTCCGTCTTCACGAGCTGTGCAGACCCAAGCACATATGCCATTCGTTCCTTTCTCTCGCAATCATAGTCCATGGTGATCTTGTTCGAGCATGGTAGCGCTTGCGAGTCTCACACCGTGATCTGTAAAACAACTGCAGCTGCTGGTACACCTGATTAACTTTGTTTACGAACACGCCCACCCAACGTGTAGGTGGTCGTCCTGAGAGACGTTTGCATTCTCTTGGAGTCTACTGTTCTTTTCGTCCATTTGTCGTCTGCTCTTCTCATTATGTGACCGGCAGATCTACGTTTGGCTGACGATGTATATTTTCCTGGATCTCCAGGATGTGACAGATTTCGAAGGTCAGGGCTTCGCATTCCGGCTACATATTGAGAGTGCCGGTTATATTTCAGGAGACATCGCTCAAGCGCTCTATGAGTAGTTCGAAGCATTCTTGACATAGTTAAAGTATCAAGCCATGTCTCCGCAGCATAACAGAACTCTGGGAGGACCGTAGAATCAAAGAGATGAGCGCGGATTTTCACGTCCTTCAGTGGTCGGTGGCTTCTTTGAGAGGCCCGAATGCGGCCGAAGCTGCTCTCCTTCTTCTATCTAGTCCCTCCTCCATGTTGTTTCTCATGTTCATTGATCTCTCAAGGTAAACGCAGAAGGGGATCACTGCAATGAGAGAGCCATCCAATTCAATTTTTTCGCCTTCGCACCATGGGATTTTCATGAACTGGTGGGTCTTTCGATTTATGCGAAGTAGTCCGATCTTTTTCCCCGCTTCGTTGAGCTCGTTGACCATCACCTCTGCTTCGCTAGTACTTCTTGAGGAAATGACAATGTCGTCGGCAAAACGAAGGTTTGACAGAAATTTTCTATCAATACGTATGCCATTCTCATCCCAGTCGAGTGACTTCATTATCCACTGTAGTGCGGCACTGAACAGCTTTGGCGATTGTACTTTCGTAGTGAAGTTCCGATAACAATCGAACAGAGTCGTTATGCAGGACGGGTCCACTCCTTTGTCGACGAGCGCTGATAGGATTGAATTCGTTTTGACACTGTCAAACGCTTTCTCATAGTTGACAAAGATTAGGACTAGAGGCAGTTGGCATTCCCGACAAACTTCGATGACCCTGGACACGGTTTGGATGTGGTCCATGCAGCAAAATCCTTTTCGAAATCCTGCTTGCTCGACTGGTTGCGCCTCGTACAATGATATCCGCGAGAGGATAATCTTCGTGAAAAGCTTGTAGAGTACACTTAACAAGCATATGGGACGATAGTTATGAAGATCCCTTCGGCCTCCTTTCTTGGGCAGGATGACCGTGCACGACGTCCTCCACTGGTCTGGGATTTTTTCCTTTTAAAGGTAGCCTCTCATATGATCTGCGAGAAGTACATATAAATTGTGGCTTCCAGCTCTAAGGAGATCAGCAGTGATATTATCGGGTCCTGGAGCTGTGCCTCTTCTCATGTTTTCTATCGCAACTCGAACCTCCCACGGAAGAACTCCAGGTGATTTTTCTCCAGCGGGGATAGTAGAGCCTGGGACGGTGACTGTGGAGCGAAAAAAGTTGGTGTAGAACGTTTCCGCTATTGATTCCATATCATGGCAGAAAGTTTCGACGATCCCATCTTCGTTCATCACAGCTGATAGCGGAACATTATAATCATACAAGTCCCGACGGCATTTTTTCAGACTGCTTCTTTTCTCTGCTGCTTCCAGTAGTTCCTCCTGCTTGTACCGTTGTGTAGATCTTCCTGCAAAACTCTTCTCTAGCTGGCATTTATTACTAGCCGTGTTGAACGTGTTGCAGTAGGATCAAGCTTCAGTTTCTTTCTCTTTTCGAGCAACTCCTTAGTAGTGATGGAGACGCGATCCGATCTTCTTTCTTGAGGAACTCAGGCGAATTCGGCACTGCTTTTCAGTTCTTCGACAAGCAGCTCGTGGTCTTCGGTACGGTCTTCTTTAATCTGCCAGTTATGTTTGGATAGGACCTTGCTCAGAATGCTCTCGTCGTATACAACTAGATTTTTTCCTCGTGGTCGATGAAAGGAGTTCTTTTCCAGCTTGCAGCTGAATCGAATCTTCGCACGAAGAAGGCGGTGATAGGAACCAGTACAGAATGGCGAGACTACCGATGTGTCAAGCAGGCACCATTTTCTGTTTGTCAGAATGTGGTCGATCTCCGCACGAGACATGCCGTTAGGAGACTCCCATGTCCAGCGGCGGCTTCCTTTCTTCTGGGGAAACGAGCCACGGAAGAGACGTGCTGCTGACAGGAGTCCTGTGAAACGGTTCCCATTCTCATTTCTTTCTCCTAATCCAAAATTTCCGATCCTGGATTCGCTTTCGTTGGCCTTTCCTATTCTGGCGTTGAAGCCTCTAACAACAAATTTATGATATGCTTCATCATTGCGGATGACTTCCTCCAACTGATAGTAGAACGCATTTAATTCGTACTTATCAGCTGCGTCGATCGGTGAGTAGCAGTAGATGATAGTGATCTTCTTATGATGCTACAGTTGAAGACGGAGGACAGCTATGCGAGTGGAAAGGATCACGTATGAGTCGACGAGATGGACAGTGGATGGGTGGGTGACAAAGCCTACGCCACTGGCATTTCGTGACGGAACCTTTTCTCCACGGATCAAAAGGGTCCTGTTGTTTGGTCGGCGTATGTCGGTCTTCCTGGTTTTTGTTTCTTGTAATGCGATCTGCAGCTACAAGAAGGGCGTGAAGATCGGCGTCTGTGAGAGTGTTCTGGCATTATACGTGCATAGTAAGAAACAATCTCCATGGTGTGTCGTGCGTGTGTTCACGTTCCTGTTTCTTGTTGTGTCCCTGAAAATATTACGCACAAATGAGAGGGTTGGCAATAGAACAACGATTGGCACCATGGCTTATCATTGCATTTATGTCTAAAGAGGAATCGCCAGTAACCGATCACCAGCCATTACTCTACTGTAGATATATAGATGGTGGTTTTGTTATTCTGCAATAATTGCATTGTTATTTACTCAACGCAAGATCACACACAAAAAGGGCGCTTGTAAGAAACATGCTTGGAACAGCGATCAGTGTGTGCACAGGTAAAGAGCAGAGGGAGGAATCCCGGAAGGTGGCATGGCAAATAGCCATTTCTAGTGGCTACGAAATTGCAGCTCCTCGAGATAGGTGTAGAGGAAAACCGAAGCCCCATTCAATAACTGTGGCGATAATGAGGTCCCGTTTATTCTGCCCTTCATTTCCAACGAAATAAGTGCAGCTATAAAACGTTAATTAGGAAGGATCGGTCTAGAGAATGCTATAACAGTGATTCATATATCGCCGGGCACACTAAGACGTCAGCTACTTCACAACCGCTCGTTTGACCGTCTATGTACAACGCAAAAATAATGTCCTAACGGTAGAGGCTCTGATTTTATGAGTTCGGGTACGGCTTATCCGATCTCTTGCAAAGCAAGCGGTGACGAATGCATTGACAAAATAGGAAGGCCATTCGCGGTCCGTGTAAACGGATATCTAGTCGGTGAACTTAAAGTTGAACCAAATACTCACTAGGAGCGCATGGGGCGGAGTGACATAACGGGTAAGATTGTGAAGTTACCCTCGCACAGCAATCGAAAACGTCAACGCGCAAAACTCTCAAGGCTTTCCGGATATATTCCAAGAATCCGAAAATGGACCGCAGGGGCACATGCCTCGCTATCACGCGTGACGTTCCACAGAATTTAAGATTAATATTTTAAAGCAAGAAATATATTACGCTTCTGTGTGAACTCTGTGTGGTTGGCCTCCACGTGACATATTAAGTGGAAGATTTATAGAAAGCCGTGAGTGTGCGAGGAAGCTATTTTATCTTCAATGCGAATCAAATCTTGGGTTCATATTTTCTGTAATTTGCTGGGTAGATTGCAATCAGCTCGACCTTCCCAGGCTCTGAAGAAGGAGAACCCGAGGGGAAAGTTGGTCGTGATAATTACTATTACTATTCACTACTATGAGAACACATGAAGCGAAATTCTTTCCTTGGAGCACTGGTTTACCGATGCTCGCCGTATAAGCCATGAAGCCTCTTTACAAAAAGACTCTAACGGAGCACGGTCAGAGCTTCACCATGGCAATGGAGTTTTTCCGTTGCCCCTTCTCCATCCCTATAACACTGGAATAAGGCATTGCGACTTCAGCTCGTCAAAAGTATTTATTGTCAAACGGCGGCGAATAATATTACGTTCTGATTGGAATAAAAAGCAAGCACATTGATGGAGAATCGATGGAGACATTTCATTTTGTCGATGACATTGTCTTTGAGTGGAGCAAATGAAGCAGTTACGATACCCAAGCAACGAAAACAAGAACAGCAATGTGAATAAATAATGAAACAAGAAACTAGATTCATAAAGGCCATGGTGTACCATGGCGAACAAGTAGGGAGAAACAGGTTCAAGGTAGGTTCTTTACGATCAGGTTTCTCGACAGCAGAAACTACATGAAATGTGTACTTAAGTTGCAGGTGGTGGAAGGTTCAGAGATGTAACAAGATCTCGTATGAATGGACGATGGATCGTTTTTTTGTTGCATCAAAGCATCACATCGAAGAGATCGGAGCTTTGGCTTGTTTGTGCAATTTATGACTCTGGAGCTCCCAGCCAACCATACCAGGAAGTTCTCAGCTATCATGACTGCCCAAAATAACTCTGAGTCCTCGCAAAGCTTTCTGCCTGACGATTTTTGGGCACAAATTCAGACTGAAAAGAAAAGTGTTCATTTGTTTCTTAACTAGATAACTCTATAAAAAGAGGACCAAACCAATGTTGTACATTGCATTTCCAGAGGACACGCTGTTACGTTGATGAATGAATCATGGGAAATAGTTTGGCAGTATCTCCGGGGTTATCATTTCATCCATGATAGAACAAGAGACGATCGACCTGCGTTTGTACTGGTTACCAGATATCTTTAATTACAAGAGGTAATTTCACACTCGCTGCTAGAAGAAAACGACCGCCCCACAAGCGCTACCATGTTCGCTTTCGAGCTTCATAGTATCTGCTGAGGTTGTAGCTCACATCATGACAATAACATATATCAGAACAAATTCTCCGTATGCTTCATTAATTAATACCTAACCTAAATCAAAAATGCAGCATAGCACACAGGAAGCCATGTACACTGTATGACGGCTCCGATGTGCAAATAAACGTGGTTTTCCTCAGTTCATATAGCTAACGAGATTACAAGAGTTCAGTAAGAATCGGAGGATTCCTTTAAAGATTTTTCTTTCCCTCTCACTAAATCAAACAAACTTTTAAAGGTGACTTCAACTTACAATTGTTTGATACTAACACTCCTGACACGCAAGTTGACCATGACTACGCTCCAAACCAATTTAAGATCATTGATGTTATTACAACAGGGTTCCATATATTGAAACACAAGTTCAAATACTCGATTGAGGATAAGCAATTCGAATAGTCGCATATGTTGTAAATAAGAGGACCAAATTTGAATTTTTTTCACCGAACGAAGATTGATGGTCTTGTGAGTGAAAATTTCCGGAATAACACATCTCTACCATCTATCTATAGAATGTCTTTTCAACAAACTATTTCGTTGTAATCGTATATTTCGATAAAAATAAAAGGCAACTTTTAGAGTACCTTTATCAAATGTTGACATCCTAATATGAACATAAAGCGTATCCCAGTGCTAAACCTGACAATCTTCCTCCCGAACTTTTTTTTTGTCACCGAAAAGTGGCGAAATAAAAGGTAAGCACAATGCACGTGCCCACTTCAACCAATCGTCTCAGCCAATATAAAGTCCATTTTTAAGACTAAAGTCCATATTCAAATCCATCTTCAATACAGCACATATAGCGCAGTGGTCGCATGCGCCCTGCAATGCACATGGGATCGATGCTCGCGCCCCAAGATCACCAAGCATCTGGGCTCGGTAAAATGGTATCAGACTTGTCTAGGAAGATAGCAGCACTGGCTCAATACAACGGTTGGCCACCGCGAGTCATTGCCGAAAAGACCAGTTATGCATTCAATCACTTCCAAATGATGCTTAATAATGTCGAATGCATGGCGCACCCGCAAGGGATTGATCAACGCCTACAGCTTTATCCTTTCTCCTTTATTAATATTCATCTTTTTATTTTACATATTATACACACATTACACATGCATAGTCATATTTCTATATTCCATACACTCATCATATTCATGGCATAAATGGAATCCCAGACGACGATGTGCAACAATCTTCACAGATAACTGCTGACATCGGTATCCAGAACATATCTTGTTGAAACTTTCTGCGTATAACAACGCAGGTACGACACGTCTTTGGAGATGGCGTTATTCTACTTCTTTAGTCGTTGTAATATACCACCGACTTCACAATTTGTCTTCACACGCTTAATGCAACCAATACTTTCTCACCTGTTCAGCAAACGACAGTTGCCTTGTTTGGCTGACTGATGTTTTACACCTCACCGAGTACAATGTACTGAATTATAAATTAATATACTCATCTTTGTAATCTAACAATACGTACAAAAACCTTTTTCACATTTATCGGAGATCAAAGAATACCCAGATTATCAAACACAGCCACCATTATTGTGGAACAACAATGCTAGCAAACGTCAGAGAAATAAGCGTGTTGAAGTGCAGTTTCGGCGTCAAGACGGCCATTCGGATTGCAAACCAGCAGCTTCTGTAATTATTTCTTCCGATTCAACATAAACCAGCGCTTCTTAATAAGATAAAGAAACGAAAGAAGAAAAAGAAATCTAGTCGTGAGCATAAAACTGAAAAAGGAACAGAACTGG
Organism: Angiostrongylus costaricensis; assembly: GCA_900624975.1. NCBI lineage: Eukaryota > Metazoa > Nematoda > Chromadorea > Rhabditida > Metastrongylidae > Angiostrongylus > Angiostrongylus costaricensis. The sequence continues at coordinate 164,069 of UYYA01004038.1, read as the reverse complement.
CCCATAACTGGAAGAAATTACAATCCCCTAATTATACTTACAAGTATGGACCCATTTAAAGAAATCTGTTGCGAAGGACACCACATTCCTAGCAAAGCGTTTTGAGGCTAACTACCACTATCGAATTTCAAACTATAAACTGCACCGAAAGTTTTGCACTTAAGTTTTTTGAAAAGGTAGGTCTGTAAAAAGGTATGGCACCTTGTGGGTTTGCAAAACTTATAGAGGATTCTCCTTTCTATACTTTAAATGTCCATTCAATTCTTAGGTGATTTAGGAAACTGAAAACCAGAACCAAAAACTTCCCTCAAAATTAAAAATTGAAAAAAATGTCAGCGCACCCCAAAAAAGTTTTAACTTTGAGCCGGCAGCGGAGATCACCAAAGACGATACATTGTTTGAAAAGTAATCGCATTCATTGGGACGTACTCCTAGTTGCTCAAGGGATTCGCTGTCTGGGTAACAAACCTCGACAAAAGAAATACATGAAGAAACCAACAAGTATTACCTTGTAGACAAAGATCTGTGGATTCTAATAGCTTCTATTTTAATTAATACAGTTCATTAACTGCATGTTAAAACGTTCTAGTGATAAAAAGAGCGGTCTTTGATTACTTGGCAGATTTCGTTCTATGATTTTACATTAACTTATATATTATAGGAAGATTTACTTAAAACCGAGGATGAAACACCAGCTCAACTTCTGTGACAACTTATTTCTGTGTCAGGATAAGTCTAACGTCTGCTTCAGTTTAACCAAGAAATAATTACCCTTAGTTCAGTTACTTGCACCCAGGGGTTCGTCTCTGAGTTTCTCCATAGACTGTTAGAACACTAACAGTGGCTCTGATAGCGTTTAACTGTAACTGAACGCAAGTAGATGAGTTATCGTCTAGTTATTCTACATCGCATTCCGATGTTATCTTGTAAAGTGGGGGCAACTTGGGGCAAAAAGTTAGAAAACATGGCTTCCTAGATCAAAGATACACCTAGTGAATAACATACGTAAACTAGGCGGCGAGTGCCTTTAAGTAGTCACTGATTACAGGAGAACCATGTGTGAGTTCGATTCGGGACAAGTTTAGTGCGGCTGTAGGCTGCGTGTTTCGATGTGTTCTTCGGGACGACCCCTACGGAGAAAGCATAGCAACTGTGAAATCGAAATCTGGACATCATCCTAGGATTGCTGAACGCATACAACTGTGATGAACTAAGTTTTGTGAATAAAGGTGTCAAAAGCTGTCAAACGGCCGTATTCAACCGATATTATCAAAGATAATTGAAAATATTCATTCGTATAATTAGTCTAAGGAATACTTATAGTGATTCACTTTTATATGTTAGAATTCGAGTGGATTTACAAATAGATCCTATTCAAGAAAATTAGTTTGAAGGAATCCACTTAAGAAATCCTAAAAAGGCAATTTAATTCCATTTAGATTTAGTTCTCTTCACTCTGATTAGTTTTGGAAGAAACTAATGGTTATGTGGGTGCAATAACCAAGGAAGCAAGGTATAACATATAATTATTCGAAAATTACCTGAAGAAGATCACGACCACTAGCGGACATATTGGGTACAACTTGACCCCACGTCATAGAAGGATGATACACAGGCATTGGCTGAAGTGTGTAGGAACATTCTCCAAAGAAATTATTAACATAGAGAACAAGAGATTTCCACAATAATAAAACGGACAAAGTGAAATTCAATAAGTCAGATTATGAAAGGTTTCCCTGAAGAAATAAGAAATTTTAACATTGAAAGTGCGATAATTGGCAGCTTATAATCTTTCCATTTATTTGAAATCCAGGATTACTTTTTTTATTTTCTGCCTTCTATTATTTTTATGGCAGGGTATTAAACGAAATACAACCACAAGATTGCTGAGATATTTGCAAAACTCCGGACCACAGGTGTCCGCAGTGGGGAACGAATGCGCTACGGTCCTTTCTGGGGAGTAACACGTTCACCACCATACCATGTGGATCCTTCATTCCACCTCTATCTCAGCTGGTTCTATCTGATGTTTGGTTGCTGATGGCGCTGATCGATAGAACTAGCGAGACAGGCGAAACGAAGGACCTGCATGGTGTGGTGGTGAACGCGCTGCTCCCCAGAAAGGACAACAGCGCGTTCCTTCCCACCGCAGACACCTGCGGTCCGGAGTTTTGCAAATACCTCAGCAATCTTGAAATCCTGGAGTCATCGTCTATAGCTATGTAGAAAAATCCACATCCTACTTTGTAATCCGGCAGCTGTGAAAGTCCAGGCCACGAATCATCGGTAGGTGTTCCTAACTGTTTGAATATTCTTTTCAATTGGTCATCTACATCTGCACCAGGAAATAGTGGTCGACCAGCATTTGATATCTCTAAAAGTAAAACAGAAACTAAATGACTTGATATACTTATTCTTAATATGCTCACGATATACTTCAATGTGACTGAAACAAACAGCTAGCAAAGCCATCACGACGTAGATGGTCAGAAAGAACGTGCTGATCATTTCCGTAAGCTGGAGGAGGTGCTCAGAATATTCCCAGAAATGCGGGTTCTTCTCTTTATTTTGAACACTTCATTTTAAAAAGTGCTCATCAAAAAAAAAATTATCCAGACTGCCCGACGACTGCCTTCCCTCCACTGCTGGCAAATGGACGCAATTATTTTGAACTCTTTATTTTCAAAAAAAAAAGTTCCACATTCCTCGGAATATTCTAGGCACCTCCTCCACCTTACGAAGATGATCAGCACGCGATTTCTGACCGTCAACACAATGAGTTTGCTAGCCGATTCTTAGCGTTAAATAGAACAACATCATAATACTTATACGGATTCATTAAATGTTCACAAGAACAATAAACGATATCCACCTGCAAATATACATCCAGCTGACCACATGTCGATCGAAGTGTTGTACAACTTCGCACCAAACAATACATCAGGTGGTCGATACCACAACGTTACCACCTTCACGGCTAATATTGGGATCGAGAATAAAATATCACATGCTTGAAAAATTTGTAGGATGCTGACCTCTGCGCTGTAACACCTAACCGGTACACCAAATGCACGAGCCAGTCCGAAATCAGCCAACTTCAACTGGCCATTAGAGTTTATGAGCAGATTCTGCGGCTTAAGATCCCGATGGAGCACATGATGTGCATGGCAGAACGCCAACCCTCGTAACAGCTGCAGCATTAGGGACTTTGCCATCTAGAAATACCAATGAATGGTTCAAATCAAGCCACGTTAATCTCAAACAGTGTAGGGAAACCAACAACACATTAGAATTACTGAATGCTAAAAATTAGCTTAAAGAATAGCTAAGAATACTCTCTGGATCCCGCCATGTTTCCTTAACTGTAATTCTTAAATCTGTTTTTAAAAGACTTCAATAACTTCCGATCGAACGCCAATCCTCAGTTAAACGAAGACTAAGACAGCGAATATACAGAATAACAACCTGTTGATCCACATGACCATTCAGAGAATCGAAGAACTTCTTCAGATCCTGGTCACAATACTCAAATACTAGCGTTAGCTTGCTTTCCGAATATATTACATCGTACAAACGAACAACATTCCTGTGCTTCAACTCCCTTAAGATGCAAATTTCACGAAGTGCTGAACTGGGAACACCCTGAAAATAGAAAATAAACAGAAAGTTAAGATGAAAGCAGACCCAGAAAACAAAGTGAAAAAGATATAAGCACTTTGGGCAAATTGCATAAAACTGCTGAACACGAAATTCTAGAACTCTCTTCATTACCAATAGTTACCAATTTTTTAGATTCCCAATGAAAATCTGGAAAAAATATTTGGATTTCCGACTCCTTGATCCACTGCAGAGTAAAACAGGACGCTCCTACACGAGCGCGCAAAAGCGTTCGGTGTTGCTCAACCTCTGAGAGATGTATCCTCCCTTTCACTCCAGCAAGTACCATTGATGGTCGAGGTAGTGCATATTTGGGCTATATAGTGACTTGCGAAAACCTATTAACGAATTATATTTATATTTTTATCCTCCTAGACTGATTTGTTGCAAATTTGCCGAACCCAGGCAGTTCGAGGGCTTGGTGAGCGTAGGAGAGGGATTGAAGCAACGACCTTGTGCGTATTGCTAGCCATTTATAATTAATTTTTAATTAATTTAACAACTGCGCTACATGCTACCATATACATATGTATATATACATGTATATATATACATTTACATAAACATACATATATGTGTATATATACATTCACATACACATATATATGCATATATAACGCACGTATAAGTACATAGTCATATCCATATCTATGTATATGAATACGATTAACATAATGAACTCTTTGTACAAGAAGGCATATGTAACCTCATCATCATCGTCCAGTCGCACTATCTTCAAGGCAACGACTTCTCCACAATCTTTATTACGAGCCTTGAATACTGTTCCATAAGTACCTGCAATAGTATAAACCATAATATCACACGGCATGAGCTATTAAGTCGCAAAAAAAGTGATTCTCTCATTAAAACAATCAATACCATTAACATACGCAATCTTGTATTGGACTTAAAAAAAGCCTTCAGCCAACTTTGCCACATCCCAAGACCGACTTTCTATTAGCCTCGGCATCGATTGATAATTCACTGTTTTCTTAGAAAAGCAAACACGAGGTTGATATTATAGAATTTATTAGCATACAACAGTTGACGTTTTGGTAAAATCGCCTTCTTCAGAGCCGTTTTATTCTTTGCAAGTACTTACTTGATACTTGAACGGCCCGGCCTCACTAGTTGTGCGGACCCCAGCATAATCTCCATTTTTCAGAGTTTTGTTGGCTCAGACATTATTGCTCCCTCGAGTCCCAAGGTTAGTCTGGCCAAAGTCTGCCCCAGGTCGTCACAATTACATGTAGTCGCCGCCCTTGTGGATCAGAGGGAGATTTGCCACCATGCAACCAGTTTGATAACAGGACGGTGGTGGATCTTGGTACTGGTTTACTCTTAGCTAGGCTTCCTGATGGAAACGTCGAACTCCTTCTCAGCTTGGGAGACCCTACCAGGGTGATGAGTCCTCCGCTGTATACCGCAGTCCGACACCCAAGAACACCTCCCAGCCACGATGAGGCGGTAAACCGTTTTGTTCCAACTAATTTGTGGAGAGCAATCGCAGTAATCATAGGCGAGGAATGGCGAAGGCGAAAAAGCGACCATAACTGCCTTTTCTGAAAACTCGGCTTCGGAAAATGTTTAGCGATATCATCACATGTGGTTGACGACTGCACCATCCCACATCAAAAATCGATCGATTTTTGATGTGGGATGGTGCAGTCGTCAACCACATGCGACTATAATCAGCTGTTCTAAACTTCCTCATTGGAAGTCACGAAAAAAGCGGCTCTGAAGAAGGCGATACTGCCGAAACGTCAGCTAGCGTTGTACTGTATTGTGTTTTTATGGAAGTAAACGTATGCTGTTTAAAAACCTCGCGATTGCTGAACAAGAAAACGACACATTCATATTCCAATGCCGAGGTTAAGAGAAAGTCGATCTTGGGAACGATATCATCACAGTCCAATGATAAACTGAATGTTGGCGATTGTTGTACAAGATCCCCTTTTCATCGCATCTCATTATACACATAAATAGGTCCTTTTTGCTGTTCAAAAGAAGCAGCAGAAAAGATTTCGTGACAAGAAACTCGTTGGCATCCATTGAATTCGTACGGTACGCTGACCACTCATAGTACCTCTCAGATAGTTTTTGGAGCGGTAGGTTCAGTTATCACCTTTACACGATCTTCCTCAATTATTGATGCATACGACGGAATTCCTCTGTCGTGAAGACTCACATTTCCGTCAAAAATCCTTTCGGAGCAACTGCGTACTGGACGTTCAAAAGGCCTTCACTGGCCCACACTTCGAATGACATTTCGAGTTTGTAATGGATTATGTCAAAGTTTAAATTCATGAAGTAAAATGAAGTAATCTTTCTATTTTCACCACTTAAACCGTTTTAAAAAAGACCCGATCCACTGTGAAATAAATATCAGATACAGACTATAAGATAAATTGCTGCGCAAGGATAGGAGCCAAATGTGTTGCTTGAAAACAGTGAAATGAAGCTTGATCCTATTGGAACACTCATAACGCAGCTGGTAATAAATCCCATTGCTGAAAAGCTTCGCAAGAAGATCTACAACGGCGTAGACAGAAGAAACTACTAGAAGCAGCACAAAAAAACCAGTCTGAAAAAATACCGTTAGTACTTGTGCGAGTATGATATTCGGCAGTCCGCCCTGATCAACGAAGAGGGAACTTCTAAAACTTCCCACCATGACATGGAATTGTTAAGGGAAAAGTTCTGTATCAACTTTTTCCGATCCACAATCGCCGTCCTAGGCTCTAAAATCAGCACTCGAGAAAACCAACCGGAACTCCCCTCCTGAGTTCCAGTTGCGGTAGAAAGCATGAATAAACGCAAAGATCAAAGATCCGATAACATCACCGCCGATGTTCTTAGAGCTAAGAGTGGCAATTTAGAAGTAAAAAAAATCCCAGGCCGTCGGGCAAGCTTATCCTGCCAAAGGAATGTGACCGAAGGGATCTTCGTGAGTCTCAACCATTACGCTTGTTGAGTGCACTGTACAGGCTATTCACGAAGACATTCATTTGGGGACATCGAGGACATCGGACGAGACGTAACTAATTAAGCGAACAGGATCTCGACAAGGAATTTGCTGCATGTATATGACAATATTCAAACCGTATTCAGGGTCATAGCACTTTGTCGGAAACACCACCTTCCCATAGCCCTGACTTTCGTCGATTATGGAAAAGTTTTTGACAGCGTCGAACCGAATGCAGTCCTATCAGCGCTAGTTGACCCAGGAGTGGACCCGTCCAATATAAGAACTCTATCTGACTGTTATCGAAACTGCACCACGAAAACACAGCTTTTCCATCGACTTCTTAGCATACTCATAGAAAAAAGGGTGAAACAAAACGAAACAGTACCGCTAAAGCTCTTTAAAGGAATGTTGTGCTCTTTTAGATACTGATTTAATCCAGTGGTTGTTTGATCATCTTATGGAAATAATAAAATTTATGATTTTATCTTCATTTTATTTTATTCAACCAGTGCGATATTCCTTTACTGTTTCGCATGCTGACTAGAATATCAATTTCTTTTGCTATTTCATCTGGCTTACGATCATAATAGTACGCTTTTCTTTCAACACTACAATTTCATATAATATATTGAACTTTATCATAAACGTAACCGCCCTCCCAAGAAGCACCAACGAAGCAGAGACGATGATCAGTGAGCTCAACAAAGCGCTAATAAAGATCGGACTACGAATAAATCGGAAGCAAAGCCAGTTCATTAAGAACTCATGGTGCGAAGGCGAACAAATAGAACTCGATGGTTCTCTGATTACAAAGACCTCTTCGTACTCAACCTATGACTTTTAAGAAACATGGAAAACAACATGAAAAAGGAATTAGATAGAAGAATAAGAACAATATGGGCCGCGTTTGGACTCTCAAGGAAGCCACAAACAACCAACTAGCAGATCCAAAACTCCGATCTCACTTTTTTCAATCGATAGTCCTCCCAGATATTTTCTTAACCACCAGAGACTTGCACATCACCTATAGGGCTTTTGAGCGACGTCTTCTGAAATTTAACCAACATACACAATGTATTGCTGGATTGAGAAGCTCTGATCCTACAAATCTATTTCATCTTCGAGAATGTGTACTGATAGCGAAACGCGATCTATAGGTTATATAATCAAAACGGACAACAGACGGCCGAGAAGAATTGTAGAGTGGATTCCACGAGTATGGAGGCGCTCTCTAGGGACGACTATCTACACGTTGGGCTAACATGTTCGTAACTAAAGCCAAACAGCTGTACTCGCAGCCACAGTAATTTTACAGGTCTGAGACTCGCACTCACCACCATGCTCGAATCAAACCACCACCATGGACGACGACTACGAGGCAAAGATGCGAATAAACGATGTGCTGGGGTCTGAATAACTCATGAAGACGAGCCGTTGAAGCATATTGAAGTTCAAGTAGATATCTGATAACTCCAAGATGGGAAATCCACCACTATTTCCGCATATTTATAATTTCACTTAGTTATTTACTCAAAATAGCAATTTTCCCGCATTAAAGGAAGCATACATACTAGTAAAGATGTAGCCTCCCTCTAATGTAAAAAAAAAAGTGAACTACATGTCTCTGTTACTCAGTGTTCAATTATACCTTCCTAATTTACATAGATTTTCACGCGTGCTGGCAATGGTGTGTTTGTGTGAATATGATTGTTTTGTAGTCAACTCCGGATAAGCCTGCAACCAAATGAAATACATGGTGGGGGATACGGTCTGAAAACGACAATGACATGATGAGGAAATCAAAAGCGATGTCATTTGACTGAGCCACACAGGTGAGTAGTGCACTTTGAATACGATTTACTACAGTGGAGAACTGTCTCGGAGCAAACAATAGTAAGGTTTGCCTGGTCGTCAGTATGTGCTTGACACCGAACATCAATTCTTACGAACCAGAAACAGATGACATGCGATGTCTACAATCGAAAAGACATGGACTAACACAGGTTTCGACATTCTTTGCAAACTAAGTGTCAACAGCAATCACTGCTATTACCACATGCGATATTAAATGGTTCGGAAGTTCAACAGAGAGTCACACTCACAAGGTCATCATCGACTATTTCAACATCAAGAATGGGCTCATTGGGATATATGGAAAGCTTCGTAGTTAGATATTTAGTAGAACCACATTACTGCGTACTTTCCTGAAATTTTCATATGAGGTCTTCATGTCTTATATTCATATTACATGCTGTTTCAACACCTAGATTTAGCACCTCTTCATATAAAACTATCTTCTTCACAGGAAAAACGAGTCGGATAAATTTCCTGTTATTTGACGAGGAAAGAAATTAAAGGTGTCACAGACTAGTCGACGTTAACAACAGACTAAAAACTTATCAATCCAAATGAAAACTCTGAAGACCTTGACAAATACCGCTCTCCCTCCAAATCTAACGAACACAAGATTTTTTTGTCCACGATGAGTCCATTCTGTACTATCCTTATGCAACGGAAACATTTCGTTCCTTGAGTGTACTGTCACAAGCGATTAAAAACGAACTTTGCACGAAAACCGTCGACATTCACCGCAGTGCTCGACAAGGACAAAACACCTAAACACTTCCCAAAGCCAACGCATTCTCAGATGGAGGATGTAATGATACTTCTGCTGTCGGAGAATGGTCTCCATATCACTATGTTTAACTGCCCATCTATCAACCGAATGCCACTTTTCCAAGCATATTGACAATTACATGCTCAAAACTGCTGCAAAACCCAACTGCTGCTTAGAAATGTCTTCACAGTTATTTTAACCAGAGAAGGATGGAGTTTTACCATAACGGAATAAATATGCTTACAATTCGTTGGAGGCGTGTGTGGACGTGGAATCGATTTCCGCGCCTATGGCTCCCACCAAGCACTCCATCCCTACGGGTCGGCAAATTGGTACCAGACTTATCTAGAAGGATAGCAGCACTGGCTCGATACATCGGTAGGCCACCGCGAGTCATTGTAGAGGCCCGATATGCATTCAATCACTTCCAACGACACCCAATGAGGTCGAATGCATGGTGTATCTCTCAGGGATTGATCAACGCCGAGAGCTTACCCTTTCATTATTACACTTCGTTGGCAAAAATATGCAGAATCCCTTTTAGTTTGGGTTTCTCTAGTTTACTTCATCAAGTTTATTAGATTTGAATCCAATCTTTAACGTTGAGAACCGGATTTACTTTCCATATACATTCAACTGTACGGTTTTGTTTTGATTAGTGAATTAGGGAATCTTCAGCTCCATCTTGTGGTCTGAGATCAGTAGGATCACGTACGCCTAAAAGTCGGAAGTCAAAATGGACGGAAACATGGAGCCTCCTAACTGCAATGTTGAAAAGAGCCGTCGGATGGTGAGATCAACGGAATGTCGAGCCAACAGAGAAAGACACGGACCCAATTTTGAGACGTCCGCACAATGACAAAGAATGAGATGATTTTCGTGTACATCGAGCGAGCAAAGCCCACTAAGGAATTCTGGTACGGGACACCAAAAGGAAACGACTGGTTCCCACTCTAATCAACCGATACTAAAAATCTACATCATTTTTGCCAATAAAGTTTATCCTTGTTTCTTTCACACATCACAGACAACCAAGGGCTTCGTTCGTTCTCGAATGAGCCCTTTATTGTCACTTATGCAGGTGAGTATCCGCAATCAAACTGATCAGCTGTTCCAGTGTAGACGTTAACTCACCTGTTGGAGCATGGCCTAAACTGGTTAAAACATACTCCACAGTTACTTCACTGCACAACGTTCGCTGAAGAGACGTGCAGACACAAAAAGCATGAACACAAAGACATTCATTCAGGCAACATGAAGAGGTCTACGTATAAGTACATAAGTATAAGTCATTTTGACGTAGCACATCCATTCACCTAAACCACCTGGATCTTAGGGCAAATACAATGTGCTTTCTTTTAGCTGGTATCCACATCCGGAGAAAACGGTACGTTGGCGCGCAGCTGATTCCACGCCGGGGGATATATTTATAATTGATACACAAGCTCCATAGGAAATGACCAACCTTCTCCAATTTTCTCCAGCTTGTCATACTTCTGCATTAACTAGCAGAGAGTGAGAACAGCCTACAAATCAAACAATGATCAGCTATCACTCTCGAACAATATTGGCGATCGCAAAATCTTGTGTTATGAAGGACGGATGAGCAAATTTTAAGAATGCTATGGATGTTCACCAAAATGATGACCGTGCAAACGCCCACGGATGGGATACTGTATGAAGCAATGAGAATGTAAGAACAAAAGAAAAAACTATATTGGAGGCAATTTTGCCATGATTAACGGGCATTTCAGAGAAAAAACATATTATCCGGAATGAAAGAAAAAGGATACCGATAAGATCAAATGTTCCAGAAATTTACTCATGAGGAAATTACCCCTACAACAGGAAACAGCGACCATTCGAGTGTGGGAAAAGAAATCAACAAAGGCGTAGTCGAGCAGGAAAGTTGATGAGAGATTTGGTACATTTCGTTTTCCTAAATTTCTGGAATCCATTCCACTTATAGTGGATGATAGAATCAAATTCTGGTGTACAATGAACAGCCAGTCCTTTTCCACTTCAAATGGTCACATAACCAGTGAAACATCTGAGATTTTTATCCCTAAGCTCGCCAAAGGATAAATAAGAGGATAAAAGGAATCATCGCCTGTTTAAAAAAACTCCAACCAAGTAAACATATAGCAGACCGAAGAAGCAGTCCATCCATAGATTTACTCAGTGAATACAAATTGTTTTCTTGACAGTTTTGTGGAATATAAACCACAAACATGTGTTCGCCACCTAATGACTGGATGGTAATTGAATATTTGGTTTGTCTTTCGGTGGAGATAATCAAGTAATCAGAGGCTCTAACGAGCAAGTGGAATCCCACAGCAGATTTCTAAGCCCCTGTGGGCTTCCACTTATCGGAGAAAAAAGTAAAGCCAAATGAACAACCACACGGTAGGTGAGGCCTTCATCGAAAACGGAAGGATAAAGAATAAAGCTCTCGGCATTGATCAAACCTTGAGGGATGCGCTATGCATTCGACTTCATTAAGTATCGTTGGAGGTGATTGAATGCATATCTGGCCATTACAATGACTCGCGGTGTCCTACCGATGTATCGATCCAGTGCTGGTATACTCCCAGACAAGTTTGGTACCAATTTGCCGACCCCAGAGGGTTGAAAGGCTTAGCGGACCAGCGGCGAGGGAATCGATCTCATGTGTACCGCAGGGCACCTCCGACCACTGCGCTACACACGCCAGCCATCAGGAATAACTAACAATATTTCGATCAACGTAACACTGTCATTGTGTAGGAATGTTGTCCCTCAAAAGGAATACGAAGATTTCCTCTGCAAAACCAATAGCTTAATATGAAATGACATGCGAAAAAATAAAGAATCCATCCTCAACCAGAGCTAAACGGAAGATGTTAGAATTCAAATCAAGTCTGCTTCTTCAACAAACCAGATGAACAATCAATTTTTGGTGCTTAACGCTTCATTCATAGAACTAAATGACTAACACCTGGTTACATGTCTTCTGGCTTTGTACTAAAGATAAATTCAAAGGTTTCTCTTGGTGATTCAGATTTATGTGAAATTTATCAGAATGCGAAGAAGTGCAGTCGATGCCAAGAAAATATGGAAGCATTGTAGATATGAATACTCCTTTCCTGCCCCAGATATCTCGCCAGATATAAAAGAAAACCATGAAAAGGATCTCGAAGTCATCTTGAAAAGTGGTCGTCACGTTATTCCATACCAACTTTTTCAGTCTCAACGTCAACAGCAATCAAAGTAAATACTTTAGGAAATAAACATAGCCTCAGTCTATACTTCCATTTAACGTTAAAGCGGACAGAATCTATGCTGCATGAATAGTAAGCCCTGTAGAAAAAATACTATTTTTTTTTTATAAAATTTTGGAAAAGTGGATCCTTCAAATGAGAATGTGAAAAAGAGTAGGGATATCCAATCACTATGAAGTCGAGGGCGCGTGTGGCACAATGGTTGGAGGCGCCACTGCGACACACGTGGAATCAATCCCCTCACCCACGGCCCACCAAGTCTTCCAACCCCCCGGGTTCGGCAGATTGGTACCAAGCCTGTCCGGAAGGATAGCAACACTGGCTCGATACATCGGTAGGCCACCGCGAGTCATCGTTAAGGCCAGATATGCATTCAATCACCTCCAGCGATACTTAATGAAGCCGAATGCACGGCGCATCCCTCAAGGATTCATCAACGCCGAGAGCTTCATCTTTTTTATCCTTTATGAAACCGAGATATTTGCAAAACGTCGACCTCAGGCCAGATCGAAACGCGGCTACCCTTTACTAGGCTCAGATATTACCCACTGCACCACTGAAGACCTCGCTTTACCGTTCTCTCAGCCAGTTTCCTACTCTAACAATGCCGTCAGCGACAACCTGTCAACGGGAAAAATGTGGGGAGCATAAACCGGCACTGAACCCAGTTAAGCCGAGATTGTAGTCGAAATCACAACGTTAACTTTCTTATTTACTATATAGGAATATACTATGCAAATTCGCGAAAATGAAAACGACTGCAACAAAATTCCAACGCTGACGCCTAAGACAGGATCAGCAAAGGAACACCTCTGCAAGCCACCTCGAACCAATTTCAAATACGGCATAAATGTCGAGTCGGTAGTACCAAAATATGTTCCAAACTTCCTTTCATGTTAATGTATAAAAGAAAATGCCAGAAGAATGCGATGAAGCGTTTAGAATGGCACTAACATTTTCGGCTTCCGGACAATCCCCTGAACAGAAAGATACTAAAACATTATCCCTCACTGGACTGAGATTTCGCTCGATGACACTGATCAACGGGACTTCAAAGTCTGTGTTATTGTTCGAAGTGGGAACCCCTGAATGCTGGAAACTACCGCCTGAGGTGAACTGAGCAAGCAGACCCCTTATGTACGCGTAACTGTCAATACTGCATTTCTTGACGTTTATAACAAAGTGATGTTCAGAGAATCCGAACTCCACCTCCTAATTCATTTCTTCAACCTTCCTTACAAACTAACATATTCGCGATGATACGATTAATTCTAACATAGGACGAGCCAGAAAGTAATTACGCCTTCCAACTTTCAGAAACGCATCTCAGCTTATAGCTAATTCCATTTATTTAAATCACTTTTTATGCCCATTCTTTTTCCAGAAGATGTAAGTCCTCCCACCAAACGATGATCAAATTCCGAGTTTTTGCAGGCACAAGAATGTAGTTTGTTCGCCTTTCTATGTTGTATTTCTAACAGTGAAGCAATTGAAATGGGGGATAGGGTGAGCACCATTCACTGATCCCCCAAACACACAGTTAATGTTTCCAGCTGTCACACTTGGACTGAAAAGTGTACAAAAGAAAGATGATTCCCATTCTCGACTCTTCGAAAATTTGAAAATTAAAAAGCTCTACACAGGACAGTTTTTGACTACCACAGAGCGATGAAATACTTCACCAAACCAGCTTCCACTTAACCTCGGTAATAAAAATGAGTAAAGACTGACGAAACGAAGGACCTGTGCGGTGTGGTGGTGAACGCGTTAGTCCCCTGAAAGTGTGATAGCGCATTCGACCTCCATCGCAGATAACTGTGTTTAGGAGTTTTGCAAATATCCCACCATCATTATGGTAATAGGAAAAACATATTTCTTCACACTGTTCAGCTTACGCGAGGTTGGCACAAACAGGGCACTACTGAGTGTGGTTAGTTCATTTGAGCGCTGCTCCACTGCAGATTTGGCTGGATGCGACTACGAATACCCACACCGAAGGACGACCGGCTGTGGATGATCGACTTGAGTCGTCGCGACTCTGGAGAAGGCGACGGCGCCGAATAAGAGTTTCGCACCCACCTCGTGTAGGCTGAACAATCCAAAGAAACACATTGATCTCTGCCTACTTTCTTTTCAATCCCTGGCTTCCGAAAAACTATTGACAGTTTTCGAATTCGAAAGCTCTTCGTGAATGTGACGTGTTAAAGACTAAGTTTCATAATAAACGAAGAAAAGACGTGTTTGCGACCACGCTTGTGTAACTTGGACTGCGGCTCCACAAACGTCATATCCGCAATTACGGCATGGGTGCAAACGAAGTACTGTACAAGTGGTGTCACAATCTAGCAGTACTTCACAGTACAATAACAGAAAGCGAGATCCCGCGGATATCGCTGACCATAGGATGTTGCAGATGAAGAATAATAATAGTGCAAAGCTGACAACAAACAGCGAGACAACAAAGTTTAGCTAAAGAGGGGCGAGGTGAACGCCACGACTTCAGATGCTCCTTTTTCGGCTAACCGGTGGAAATCGGACGAGACTGGACGGAAACAGCATCCGGAATGAGGCGAAGAGGGCTCGACGTCGGCGACTGCCGCCCGTGGACGCCGCGACGACAGCCCGCCCGCGTCGCCGCGGACGCCGCGGCGCGATTGATCGGCGGTGGCGCGGAGCGGTCGCGTCGCGTGTTGTCGTGCGCCTGCCGATCTCGCGCGACACCCGTCGGACAGCACTGCGACTCCCCTGGACGGAATTCCATCTGCTTCCTGTCCAAGTCGTCTTTATCGATTGTTTCCGATAGTGTTGTATTTCTCGTTTGAGGGTCTTTTTCCCATGTATCGTTTGAGTTTTGGATTTAATCAGTGCATATCCATGACGAGGTGCCCTTTGTGGCGGTCGGTGTGAGTTCGCCGGTTTTCTGCCTGTTCGCTTGAACCGCGGATCCTTCTTTGCAGTGTGAACAGCGCATATTTCCGTCGCCGTACGACAGCGATCGCCGGTTCAATCTCGTATGCGCGAGGCGATCGTGGAGAACTCCAGACGAGTCGCTAAGTCCGTTACGTCTTCGAGCCATATGGAAGCTGTTCAGGTCGGCTCATTTTGCCTCTTTCTTTGGCTTAGCTTTTAAAATGTTTCTCATCCGATTTGGAAACGTTTTCCGTTGGAAAAAAGCCATTGTTGACTTTGTGCTTGAAAAAGGTCTTTAGGATAGGAGTGGAAATTATACACGAATTTATACGTCTATGTGGTTTTTCTATAGACAATTTCTTGCTTGTGCTGTTAGTTCCTTAAGAAGACACACGTTTAGTGGTCATCTTGACTAGCTTAGTGTCTGTTGGCCCTCCACCTAATGTCTTAACGGCCCTTCACCTAGTTTCTTTTTCAGTTATATCTTTCATCTAAGTTCAGTAATGGCATCCAAGAATAACTTTTAATTGACGGCACTTCTTGCTTTAAGACTTCGGTTTTTTGCTGCTCGTTCTTCAGATTGAACCCATTTCAGGTAAAAGGTTAGTCACCCTGTCTGACAATAGTTTTGAACTGAATGAATGAAGTTCTAGTAGGAATGTACGTATTCACTAGTAGCGTTGTTTAAAATGATGTTATCATCGTTGTGGTGGAAATGAAGAAGTAACTTGGAGTTGGTGCATAGGAGTCGAGAACCTCGGGATGCGGTCACGTTTGAGCGTCATGTTCTTAGTTCTGTGTTGATGGTCTTGTTCAGCAATAACTGCCTAGTGCTATCGTTTTATACACTGTATTCGCTTCTTTTCGCTGGTGTCGCCGCACTCGAAATGTGTGTTTCGGACGCATAGTGGCCGATATGTGTTGGACACAATGCATTTGATGCGGAAACACCTACTCGTTTCACTTGTTTTTCATCAACATATGTATTTCGAGCATGAAGGTAGATGAGCAGACGTGATCTCGTCCAGCAGTACATCATAGTGTTCACCAAGTACCATTCATGTTTGCAGTTGCTGCTCTAGCACTGGAAGTTCTAAAAATTTTAACTCTTTTTCAATGTCTTGTAAGACCAATTCTAAACGTACTTAAGACGAAAAGTACATTTTGTTAAAGTTTTATATATGATTGAGACCCTAGAGCAAAATGTCCTCGATGAGTCTGTATAGTTCTCAACCAATACCAGGAATCATCACTGTCCTGGTACCAGACTAGTAGCATAGTGGCAAATCTCGCTCCCATCCACAGAGGCGGCTATTGTCTAGGGTGGTGAGAGTCTGGAGCAAACTTCGGCTAGGTTGATCTAGGCATTCCAAGGAACCAAAATGGGTAAACCAGCAAAACTACGAAAAAATGGAGATTTTGATGGGGTCCGCGCATCCTGTGAAGACGTGCCGGCCAAGTAAGTAAGCAAATACTCATATACAGGTAGTGATCGAGAAATCATTGTAATTTGGCAAGAGACTGGCTTCGTGCGCTATATTTTAATCAGTTTTTCCTACCATCTCAGAGCCATTCATTCAGCAGGTGTTGTCTTCCGTATTTTAAACAAGATTTAGTAAATGCTTTTAAATGTATTGTTGTTAAGAGTGTACTATTTTGTTATGAAACTTTACGATTTCAAAATAATTTGCATGTCACTTGTTTTCAAAACCGCATTGCCTCTTTGTCGACAGGTTGTTGAAGACCTCTATGGGTGTGAAATTTTCAGGTTGCTAGGCTATAGGCTTCTCGTGATCCTTCATTCTTAAGCGCCGTTATGGCGATGAACGGTGGTAGCCTGGAGGATTGCTACTCCAACGTCTATGCTTTGGTGTGTTTCCGATAAGCTTCCATTTTCAGTTTTTTTTAATGGTTCTTATGTTTGCTATTAATATGAAGTGAACCGTATTTTCTGTGACCGGATTGTAGACCGAATTGAATGGTTTGAAATGGCGGTGTTTCCTGACGCCATCCAATTCTCCTCGTGGGATTCCCATTCAGAGCGATCCAATTCTGAAGGCGTATGGAAAGTGCTTGCGGGTAGGTTCTAATGTCAGTTATTTGATTATTGCTTATTTCTTAACGCACTGAATGGTTTAGGATGGCTTGCTCTGTACTTGGCGGAGAAAGCCGCTACAAATGTCAACACAACCTGAACCGCTTCCGCTTCCATCTTTCACAAATGAGATCGCCAAGGAGTTATGGCTGTTCTGGTATTCGAATGATCCGCCCGAGAAGTTATCGATCAACACTTCACATCTAGGTGATTTGTCAACACTTTGCACTTATTTGGTCTTGTTTTAGTTATTAATTGACGAGTGTTTATGTTTGTGAGTGTGCTCATCGTACTTTTCTTTGCAAGTGTATTGCCAGTGCGTAGTGGATTACGTAGGTGTATTTTTTTGTGAATTATTTGTAGATGCCGATGAGAATGGAGTAGGCTCTGCGGCAAACGGAATTAACTATGAGGTTCGTGTTTTGTTCTTCCAAGCTCTACACACCATGATCGAGCGAAGTATGGCCCACGACGGATTTGTCCGCTTTGGGAGATGGTTCACTCGTCCTCTTCGAGAGCCTCTTTTTGGTCTACAACGTCTGCTTCCTCGGTACGTGTTATTTGCGAGTTTCGTTGACTTAAATGTACTGCACATTTTCTACAGTTACATTATGGCTACTAACGTGCAGTTTTTTGTTCATGGAGGAAATACTGTGTGTATGACTGTGAATGCTCAGCGACAGCCTCCGCTCTTACGTCTCTGCAGACGGTACATTGTGGATTTTGCACCTCTATTTTTATTTTCTGAGTTCCTTCAAACATTAATTTGGTTTAAGGAAACTTTTCTGTAATTCTTATTCGTTTGCTCTGTGTTGAAATATGGTTTGTTTTTGTAGTCATGTCGAAAGTGGACGTAGAGTACAAGTTGTTGTTGGCCCATGGTCGCTTCGTGCTGTTCTTCTGCCTGCAGACACTGAAGTTGGTCGTAATCAGGCTAGTGCGGAAAAGCAGTGGGAAGAGTGGAAAGAGTTTGTTGCGTCATTAGCTGAAAATGTGGAAGAAAGTGATGAGGACAGCCGGGTTAGTTTGTTAAACGTATGAGGAAGTGATTGTTGCGCCAAATGGTTGTGCTCTGCGTTATTGCGTTATTTAGAGTGTTTCTTTCTTCCAGGAAAAAGGGGTTCCGCGTATGGTTCCAATTGAAATCGATGGCATCCGTATGTTATATCCATCTTGTTATGTTTGCGTAACTATGGAAGACGATGCTGCTTGTTCTAAAGAAGAACTGCTTGCTCCAGCTATGACCCCTGATGAACTTATCAGTGAGACTGCATAGCATGCTTTTCAGCGTCCTTAAATGGAAGCCATTACATTTTTACCGAAGTATTTGCAGCTAACGACAACGGTCGCCGTAACCAGCTTCTTGTTTCTAATGTAAACGGACACTCCTATATGCAAGGAGTGCTGCAAAACTCATTTCTCGCTACTTCCCGCCCTCAGCCTTCTCCTATTCCGCCGCCGCAAGCTGGACCTTTTCAAGCACCATTCCCGCCGCATTCAGATGATGACACAAGGTATAACATTATTTGTTATTGTCTTGCTTTTACGTTTGTCAATAATTAGAGTGATATAATGCAGAACTTTTAACTACGAGGCAAAGTGAATGATACAGGTGGAATTTTGTTGACCCAAGCAAGAATGATTCTTGTGCGTGTGACATCTGTACTCACCAGCCATCAGTCGAGTACTGGACAGCCCTAGAACGCGAACCAGTCGAGGATTGCCCCCTAGCGGCTCCTATAAAGGTCGCTTCAAGACCTGGGATTTTCAAGACTAACCCGCTATATACAGCAATGAAAAGACAGAGCAAAAAACGAGCAAAGTAAGTGTTTTACACGTTATTTTAGTCGTAGAGAAATGCTGTGGTTTTGTGCTTCAGACACTCGTATCATCGTCGGTTCCCTCTCAAATCGGATCCTTCTGGAGCTAGTGCTTCATCAAGCGATTCATTGGGAAGTGAACAAGACAGCTCTGACGATGAAAATGTAAATACACCTGCTTGGGCAGATACAAACAAGCAGAGTCTCGTCACGGGCATTTATTGCAGTGCAGATGATGCGAGGTCGCAATATCGTTAATTGTTGTTTTTAAGTACTTATTTGTGTACGATACAAATGTTTTCAGCTACTATTTTGGCACAACAACTCCGTGCAATTCTAGTGATGATGAGAATTTTGCATGTAGTCCATTCACACCTATTAAAGTGAGTGACTGCCGTTGCTTTGTTTAGAGGCTTAATTTTCTGTTTGTTCGAAATCAAAAGCGTCTTCAGGTAGTTTCTCCGTGCACCACCTGTTCCTGGCCCAGTGCCCCCGCTGGTCAAATTCCTGAATCTGTCTTTAATCAGATTTTTCACCCAAGCAGGTTGGACACTTTTTGTCTTCAGCGGCATGTTTCTGATCCGTTCTTTATTTCTTAGTCTAAAAGTTTAATTATTTTGCAGCTTATTTGTTCTTTCTTTCAATATACTTCATATATAATTGTTACTTTACAATTATTTTGTACATCAGTCGCTTAGGAATGCTTTGGTGGCAAAAAAACCTTGCCATCTGACCATGAGTACTGTATTGTAAATATGTTCTAAAAGATTTTATATATCTGTCCTTGATTTATTGAATCTCGGCGTAGCTTCCTCCTTTATTCAGTACTTCGCGAGTATCACCAACAGCTAGCCAGGAAGAACGCCAACGCGACTATAATTGTTATTATAATCCTACAATACGGGAAGATCCGTACTATATGTCGTACCATAGTCGAAGGACAGGGGAAAAACGTCGATCTAGCTACCCTCCAAGCATAAAAATACCGGCAAGTCCTGAACAACCGGGTAGCCAAGAAACTGTAAGTTTGTGATATCTTAGGTGTTTTTCTGTTAGAAATAGTCTTCTGGATTTCTATTTCCTCAGATTCCCGCTACAACGTCTCCCCTGAACGAAATTGATGACCATCGAAGACGTGTGCCAGAATCGGATCCATCTATAACTATGACTCGAACAGTTATGGAATTAGATTTGAAGAAACCGGATATACAAGTTTATTCAAGAGAGAAATTGAAAAAGTCGAAGTGTCAAGTGGAATGGCCAGATCTGGATTCACTTGACATGGCGTTGCTTTCGACAACATTCGGGGTTAATAGTTTCCTTCCACTTTCACTTTTGTACTTTTATGAAATACTGAGCTCATCTACTTGTGTTCAGGAGGAGATGGAAGCACGGGTATCTCCATATGTAGGGCGCATCTCTCCAAGTTGTAATACCGAGCCTGATTGCGACGTAGAAGAGCGTATTTCATCACCCGATGGCGACGAAACCAGAGCTATAGGTTCCATATTGTTCCTTCTTAACTAATCGATTTGATCTGAATGAAATTTGAATCAAACATGCTGCAGGTGAAGGACCATCAGGCGTGTATCATTCTCCTGGATCCATTCAGCACACTATTCTTGGTGCCTGCATTGAATCCATGGACGTTGATGAGACTACTGTAGGCGGGCCAACTGATAGTATCAACTTACTGTCTCCTCCGGCAAGCAATGAAAGGCCTGAAGGATATGCAGTTGTTTGTTAAATTTTACTTAGCTAAATTTTTTAGTCAAATCGTTCTACCGAGATCATTAACGTTTCGATTTAGACGTCATTGAACTACGGCGGATGGCCTCGAATAAGTGGACCACCTTCGTGTGGTGACCCGTCAATGAACCACATTTATCCGACTCCGCCAAGTGTGCAGTCAGAAGCTCAGCAATTCAGCCCTGCTTCTATGTTGCCTCCTCAACAGCAACATGCCATTCAACACCAGCATACGATCTCACAATTGCAACAAGTACATTTTGTTATGCGTAAACCGGCCGGGTCTTTGCTGAATATTTTTTTTATTTCGATTGTTTTTCCATCTTTTATTTGCATTGAAAAAACAACGTTTATGTCTTTTTTCCAGGTGGGCAATATTGACACTGGAGTTTATCCCACATCAACAAGTCACCAACATAATATCAGTCATCCTCTTTTACCAGCTACTTTTCTAACAAAATTGGAAACAAAAGTAATGAAAGAACACACGGATGAGGACTTCTATAACACCAGAGATAACATCAGTGATTTGGTTCCACTTAAAAGTGTAATGGTATGACAAAATTCTGCAATTTTTTTTTAATAATAAGTACAAGTCACCTTCAACAGGGCAAACTCCTGATGCGCGTCGAACAACTACCAGTGAGCGGTCACGTTCGCAAGAAGATCGTGCCGGTATCGTCACGATTCAGCCCAGCTGTAGACTTTCGTGTACTGCGCACCAGTTCGACGAGCCGAAGAGAGCCGCTGCACATGCCTCCTGATTATCAAAAGCTCATTCGACACCTGAAGAAGCGGGCTCCCAGAACTATGGATTCTTTGTTCTCTACTCAGTTTCCATCTTCCATAACTTCAGTTGCAACGTCGCATATGACATCCGTAACTGTGACATCTTTTCCGAATGCCAGTAATTACAAACCGACATTCGGTCCAGTATCAGGAATGACACCGAATCCACATGTACAAATTCCAACAATGCAGCCTCCACAATCTCATCACATACAGCAGTTTCCAGCTTCTCAGGCATGTCTAGTTAACGGATTTTTCATGGTTGAGACTATGTCGCTAAATAAATATTTTATAGATTCGTACTCCACCAATGATGGGCGGTCGGATAGGTACACCTATTGTTGGTGGAGCTGGACCTATGGGACCACCTTATGCACCTACATCTGCTCCATACGGAACGATGATGGCAACTCCAAACTCTGTTCAACAGTTGAATAACTTCGTTCATGGTTCCATGTTCAACTCGTCAAATGGGCAAATGAATCCCCATCATTTGGGTGGAATGACGATGGGGCAGCCATTAGGGCAACAAATGTATGCCGGTGGTCCTGGGCAGGTGTGTTGCATTTTAAGTGCCGTTCGTTTTACATTGTACATTCTTTCAAGCATACACGAGTTTTCACTGAACTTCAGATGTCCATGATTTCTCCTTGCTCAACAAATGGATTTGGTGGGCCACCTATGATAGGAGGATACGGGCCATCGGCACCAAATATTATTGGTCCTCCACACGCTAGTGCACCACCGGCCTATCCTGGCGCTCACGTTCCTCCAGCGTATGTTTCGATGAATCCAATCCAATCAATGCAACCGCCGCATATGCGTCAGATGCAGATGATTCAACAGGTTGGTATTTTCTTATCGTAGCTTTCTGTGTGTGTTACGGCTGTGGTGAAGTGATTACTTACTTGATACTTGAACGGCCCGTCCTCACTGGTTCTGGCCCCAACACAATCTCCATTTTTCGGAATTTGCTGGTTAAACCGTTGTGGCTTATTGGAATCCCGAGGTCAACCTGGCCAAAATCTGCTTCAGGTCTTCACCACCACAGACAGTCTCAGCTCTTGAGGATCAGAGTGGGATTTGCTACCATGCGACTTAGATACCAGGACGATGGTGGATTCTGGTATTGGTTTCCTCCTAGCTAAACTTCCTAATGGAAACGCTGGACTCAGCTTGGGAGACCCTGTCATGAGGATGAATCCTCCCCTGTACATCATAGCCAGACAGCCAGGAACACCTCCCAACCACGATGAGGCGGCAAACCGTTGGGAGGAATTGATTTATGCACATATAATTTGATTGCTTAAAAATTTGGTTGAAGCAGTTATTCATGGCATCAGATTTACTGTGTTTTAATAAACTGATACATAGAAAAAGAAATAACGATGGAAATTTGTGAGAGACAGGCGAAACGAAGGTCCCGTATTGTGTGGTGGTGATCGCGTTAACCTCTGTAAAGGGTAATAGCGCATTCCCCACCGCGTACACCTGCGGTCCGGAGTTCTGCAAATATCTCAGCATCATTGTGGTTGTGTCACATATAATACTCTGCCGTGAAAAGTAGTATTAGGCAGTGAATATAAAGTTAACATGGAGATTTTTTTAGAATTTCTTAATCTTAACTGTTCAAGATGATGCCTGCACAGGCGCAAATGCCAATGATGAACTCGTTTGGTACCAACACTTCGGCATCTTCAAATGGCAGCATGCAGTTGGCCGCACCACAGTCTCGTGAAGTTGTCCTACCTTATGCAGAGGGGTCTAGCGTTGTATTGGCCATAGTTTTGCAGGTGGTTATCCACTTTATTGAATTCGAATCTGTTTGTTATTTATTTTACTTGAACGGAAGTTTTCCATGTTTTAATCCTCACATTTGGTATTCAAGGACACAATTCTTGACCTCCATTTCGACTCTGTCTTTGATGCGTGTCCGATATGTTCCTGTAATACGTCTATACGAGCAAGGTATAGTTGTTTTCTGTTTCTGTACCTGTTGTGTGTTTGTGCGTATCTTTACATGTATCACATGCACTCCTCGGATTTCTGCTGTGAAATGAAGTTGAGCATGTTAATGGTGAACAAACGCGAAGCTTTTTGGAGAATGGATAGTAGACTAAATATGGGCTAGTGATTAACGGGCTTATAGTTATCTCGGAATAAAGCTAGATTCTGGAGATGTGCTACCTGTGTTCTGCTATAGAATGAGATAACTGATATATGCTTATCATTTCCTGCTAAGCGAATGCAATGTGCAAGTTAATCGCATTCATCAAATGAGCAACGCATCTGCTTTCATAGAACACGGTAAGCTACCTGTGGGTACCTCTCCCTATGTATTAAAAGCGCATCAAATAAAGAGTGTTTTGCTTTGGAAAACGATGTTCTGGAAAAAAGCAGGAATTGTGTATGAATCTATCTCTAAGCGGAGAAATGTCGTGGTTTTTAGACGTCAGTGTACACATTTTGATTATTATATGGTCGTGATATTGTGACACGTTAAGGGAACTTGGACTGTAT
Source organism: Angiostrongylus costaricensis (assembly GCA_900624975.1). Lineage (NCBI taxonomy): Eukaryota > Metazoa > Nematoda > Chromadorea > Rhabditida > Metastrongylidae > Angiostrongylus > Angiostrongylus costaricensis. Next base: position 139,684 of record UYYA01004038.1, on the reverse strand, counting down.
ATAACTCCTCCGGATGTACTTCGAATGCCAGCACATCTTCAACAGGCTCAGATTGGTTCTTGGAGTGGGTTTGCTTTGGAACAAGCAAATGTGTGTACTTGTGGATTCAGGTGGGTAGCTTGTTTGTTATTCCAGAATTTAACATCGCCTGCTTTGCTAATTGTGTTCACAACAAATATTTGATTATTGCGAAGATTCTGTAGGATAATAGATTATGCGTTTTCATGCATGGAAATGTCAAAGAATATTCTGATCAAAAATTTTTGTGCTAATGAAATCCCTTGTTCTCCGCCTCTGTTATAAAGTGAAAAAATCTTTTCTGTTGATTAATCTCTTAAGAATGTGCCATCCGACTCTATCAAGCATCATAGATGAATGATTGAATGTAAATTGGTCCTCTGTGGAACACCTTGCGAGTACATACCGTTGTATCAAGTCTGTGTTTTTATCCTCCGATCCTAGTATGGTATGAATTTACCGACCCTTTGTAATATGGAGTACTTAATATGCTTGTGACGTTAGATTAATATCCGCGAGCCTATTGCAGGACACTTGTAACTACTGTGCTAGATGCTGTTTTGGACTCATATAACTTTTTTAATTTTTTAGTGCTGTTCGACATCGGTATCTCTCTCTGTGTTCTGGATTGTTTCCTGAAGATTCCCGGGAAGCAACTGCTATAGAACATTCTGTGGCTCCCGTCAATGGGTTAGGTGCAGAAGTTGGCCTACAAGCCAGTAGTCAGATATGGTTAGTCTTTTTTGTTTTCGCACTCTAGTCAACTTTTCAACTATTTAGAGATCAAATTTATTAGAACAGGGACAGTTTACTTAAAATCACTTCAGGTTTGATTCGACTAGCTCAACAGATGTTAATATGCTTGACTTACTGCGGATCATGTGCCAGCAGCACAACATGGGTCGTATGGTCCATCAAATTGCCCACTTTGTTGAGCAGGCTGATAAGGCTATAAAAGTTTGTCTCTATTTTTTACTTCAATCGTCGCCATGAGGTGTTCATAATGCGTCTAGGCTCAAGAAGTTAGCTTCGATGCCTCAAGTAACTCAGAGTACGTTCTATCACAAGTAGACGCCACTGAGCTCATGCTGATTGGTAATTCGGCTGCTGAGATGGCCAGAAGTGAGCTTTTATTAGTTCATTGCCAACTTTTTGTTGTTTATAAAAATTGTTTATTACCGCAGTGCGCTTAGTATCCTCACACCGTTAATTGACTTCGGGTTATTTTTAGTTAGTGGTAACCGATCGCGGAATACCAACCAGCCCATTCTGCAGTTTTTCCATCCATGGGGTTTGCAAGTAATAAGTTTATCTTGATGGGTTTTGTTATGTGAAAAGAACTTATTGCACATATTTCCATAAAACTAGGTTGCGAATGAAGTACGAGATCCTAGAGAAGCTGAGTGGCGAGGTTTGCTCTGTGATATCGGCCCTATCCTAGAACGGGCTCTGCGCGTTGTTAGGTTAGTTAGATATCATTGTTTTCGTGCTCTAACTTTTTTTAAAACTGTTTACTCTGCAGGAACAATTATTTTAGATGTATGCACGGCGTTCCTGGTAACATCGTTGAAGGGCCGCTGTCATGGAGGGCGTTGACAAACAAGAGTCAACCAAAAGCATGTACACCAATCCACGATGATGATATCAGCTCACCAGAGCCAATTCCCTACATCAATGTTGCAGCTGAAAAAGATGCTATTAGAGCAGCTCCACATGTAAGTGTTGGTGCTGCGTATTTTCTGAGGACCGTTCATTTAAAATGCAGTTAAAACTTTTCGTAACGCTTTATTCGGTTAAGGATATTTAGTGTAAGGTGAAATACTTGAGCACTTTCTAAAAACGTCACTAGCGCAAAGCGGCGACATTTTCATTATTCTTTTTTAATAGGTTGTTCGCCACTGGGAACACCTTTCTCTTGGACCAATCGACCAGCCTAAAGATGTGCTTTATCTCGCAGTTGTTCCTGATAGTGCTGAAATTTGCGGTATGGCCGTGAAATATATGGAACAACTAAGCCAGTAAGCTTTTCTCCAGTTTATGGTGTCATTGTCCACTTACGATGCAAGATTTTATATCTTAGGATGTACGAACGAATGCGATTTGGTAGGCATATTGCTTGGCCCACAGGCGTTGATGGGCGCGATGGCTGTGTTCGTGTAGGGTGTCGAACGCAGAGTGGCAAATATCCAACTGAAACTACCACACTTGATTTCCTCAATCTTGTCGGCAGATATGTGGACAACAAGGTCTTCATGACAAAACTTCGGGTTTGTTAGTTTATGTCTGTAACTAAGTGAATGTTGAGTGTTCTTTCCAAAAGAGTTTTTTATGAATTTTCAGCACTGTAGTCAATTTGCATTACAGCTTTTTACTCAACAAATGGAAGAGAACGTGCTCCAGTTGGTGACTGAACGTGATGATCTCTTCGAGAGAGCGACTTTCCGAGAAACTCTAGCATTGGACTGGCGTGCGAAAAGAGCATCTGTGGCTGCCGTTGCGCTAGCCGTGGAGCAGCGGTTAGCAGAAAGTGTGTAAATTTTGTTTATGTGCACAAATGACTTAATTTTCTCGTTGGAATCCGTAATAGTCTACAAATTCACACTACCTAAATTGTTAACCTTAGATGCAGCAGAGCAAGGTGGTTCCGTTGTTGCACCTGAGCCACTGCCTACAGAACCTCCATTAGAACCGGAAGATGTTCCAGTTGATGATCCCGGTACTCTACCTCATGTGGTGGTTATCTATGTGGTATGTTATTTCTATTCAGGCTACTTATTTCCATAATATATATCTGTCATTACGAGTTCTTTTCAGTTCAATCCATTTACATGGGGTACTGAATTTCGAAGTGGACTATTTACCCGAGTTGCAACATTAGCCGTCATGCGAGCATTTAATACAGTTTGCTTGAGACTACCATCATACAGGCGCTCTCAACTACAGCTGGAGATAATACCTATGGAGCAGGTGTTCTTGTTTTCATTTCTGAGTAACGTGTGCTCCTTATTTTGTTGACGTTTAGTTGTGTGTTTTTCAAGGTAACCGATCTACTTGGTTGCCTCCCAGACTACACAAATGAGAGTGGAACATCACAAAGTTTATTAGAGAACAGTGGTAAGGTTTTCACAAAAATGCTTTAAATAAGTACGAAGGCTTCACATATAATTTCAGTAGAGTATTGATTATAATTTTAACTCTTCATATATTCTTCATTTGAATCTATTGGTGCTGTCAACAACAAGTAATGTTGTGTTAACTGAAGGAATTTGGAATGAATTCATTTGAATGATTTCATCTTTAGGTGGCAGTGAACGCGAACAAGTAGATTGTGTTGCCGTTGAGTCTTTAAGGGTGACTTTTTTTCGTTTTGGTCATTCTTTTTCGTATTCCCAACAGTATAAAGTTTCCAAGTCCTACTTCACTGTCTCTTTATTTCCTAGTTTTGGACTTTAAGCACTGTGAATAGACTAGTCACAATTCTGTAGTTCTGTTGGAATGCTAAGTGTTACTTCAGAATCTTCTAACAGATGGCAACAAGTACGTTTTAATTTGTTCTGCTGTATTATTCAGGCCACCGTTCTCTCCGTGTACAGTCAGCCAAGAGTGTTAACGGCCGACTGCATTAGGAGTGTGCAAGCTCGATGTATGACGAGATTTGGTCCAGGAAGTAGTTTGCTTGACTCTTTGGATGAGTGGGAAAGAAGTGGAACAAATGTGTTCTACAAAGTAAATTTTTATGATTTGCCGTTTTTTGTGGATTTAATGTGTTCATATATTAGGTACCATCCAACCCTTACCATCTAGCTCCACCACCGTTGCTTTACCAGAAATATGAAAACGGCAGAGTTTTACAGTCTTCTGATGAGCAGGTAGAATTGTTACTTCGAAGTAGAAACCGTTTTTTTTATGAACTAATTTTCATTTAGGTGTTATATGTCACATACTGTGTGGCTGGATCAGACTGGTTGTGCGTCACCGTTACTGATTCGCTAGGGCGACTTAACGACAACTGCTTAATAAATCTGCGAACTCGACATGATCATCAGTATGTTGAGCGTTCAATATAATTAGAGAATTTAGATGTGAGAGCCGTCTCTCTATGCACACATATTCCTATTTCAGTATTTACAAATACCGCCAGCAAACACAGATTCTTGATGCAATGGGTCGTTTGTGGACGTACATATTAGGAATTTTGTCCATGGAAACACGCAATTGGAGACTTGTTATAGGTCGTCTAGGACGCATTGGTCACGGGGAATTCAGAGGTCTGGTTCTACTACTCTTGATTGTTGGGGTGAAAAATCTTCCTGAACGATTTATATGTATTTGCATACCTTCATAGTTTTTTTTCTGCATTTGTGTTTTCAGTTCTGTTTAATAACGATCTGCTTCCTCTACTGACATTTTGTTTTCGAAAAAATTCAGTTTGAAAATTTTAGTAAATCATGTCTTGATGTCTACGAAACACTTTTTATAAGTGTTTTTTTTTAACATCTTTTGACTTGTTTATCTAGGAAAAACTAATGTGAATGTTTTTCTGCTTAAAATTATCAAAAGATGCTTAATTTTCCTGGAATTCATTTATTGGACCTGCACTGTGTTGATTTTGTTAATCGTATAATTTTCAGCTTGGACATATTTACTCAATAAAACGGCTCTTAAGCGCCACTCTGCTCGGCTGAAAGAAGTGTGTACTGCTTGTGCTCAGATGCCCGGTTGTACAGGAACACCCAGCATACTGTCTGCTTGTCTCGTTTCTACAGAACCCGAGCCGTATCTGCGCGTCTTTCCTGGCTTCACGTTTATGGATGCGTACAGGTAGATCTTCTTATCTTTCTTTTCTTCAGAAGGATAGTTGCAAGTTGAACTCTGAGGAAATGAATTGCTTAAGCAAGAAGGCTCGCTCTGCGGCACCAGATGACACGAGCATTACACATATTATGGTATTTCCCACAAGTGCAGATATTCAGGTAGATTTCTTTATTCTGTGTCACATCGTAAAAGTGTTTTATCTGAGTTCTCTTTATTTTCACAAATCACTCGATCTGCTATAGCTTGGTTCAACCGATCAGCATGCCGTTGGAGAGGATGACTGGGACTTCTCTGATATGGATATACCGCAGGATGGAAATGACCTCGGAGATGATTTCCTGTCTAGTATTTGCATGGTTCAGCATTAATACACTTTTCCTAAGAGATAGTATATACTCAATTTTTCAGTGTTGAATCGTTAAGATTTCAGGACAATTTGGGGCCACCACAACAAGGTAGTAATTTTCGCGCTGCTGGGAATTCTTTCTTTTCAGAAAATACTGCTGGTTTGATTTTCTTGATATCCAACATTTCACCCTTCAAATAAATCCTTTTTTCTTTCATTTCTATATGGTTATTGCAGATGTATCAATGGAGAATCAACCGTTAGCAACGGGTTTTTACGTGTCCACTGCTCCTGCAGCTGATGTACCGGATTGGTTTTGGGCGAGTTGTCCAAGTGCAAAGAATCGGACCCCTGTTCATCTTAAGTCATCACTACATATCAATGTTCCTCTTGTTCATCAGGTTTTTGTTGACGTTCCCTTAACTGCTTTAATCGTTTAATTCTGCATTCTTGTTTCGCTTACAGGGTGACGAGTTTTTGCAAGGAAAAGCAGCAGCTGGCGACAAGCAAGAGAAAGAAAGTGCGCATCCTCTGGATAGCACTCGAACGGATGAAGTGTTAAGGCAAGTCAAATAAGCGCAGTCACAAGAGGAATTGCGTATGCAAGAGGATTCATAATCTTTGTAATCTCTTTATTTTAGACATGTACTCGAAACATATAACGCTCTTTCATGGCTAAATATCGATGTAGTGTCAGGAGAACGCCGAAGTTGTCTTCCTGTTCACATGCAAGCGCTCAACCGATTATACCATTCAGTAGCACGACTCATAATGTAGTACTCAACATGCAACTCACACAGTTAATGCTGGTACTTACCCACTTTATCCCATTTTAGCTCGTTTATGACGTATTTTTGAGCTATAGATCCGGTTGTACAGACTTAGCACTAAACTACTTGATATTTGTAATTTTTGCCTTTTTTTATTCTGGATTTTTTGCTACGTTTTTTTTACACACTGCTTCTTTAGACTGTGAGCATCGCTCTTTCTTTTACACTCACATTTTTTATGACGATCTCGGCTTTAGTACCGACATTTCCGAGATATCGCTGTTAATTTCTGTACAGTATTTTTTTTCCGTATGTTCAGAGTTACGGTGTTTATTTCAACCGCGCTGCAAACGTTGTTCTAAAGTTCAGACATATCATCTTCAAAGTTAGCACTCTATCTCTCTTTCTGTCATTTGCTGCTCGGCTATAGTACAAATCCATCACTGTATTTATTAGGTTGATATTGACGGGTTTTCCTAGGTGCTTCTGAATTGAATGTAGCACTGGAAATGTCATGTATATTTCATATAAGATATTCGCGGTATGGCATGTGTGATGCTGATACCGTAACGGGGTGCCCAAAATGCGTGATCTGTCCGTCTAGAAAGCGTGACATTCAAACAATAGCAGGTGCAGTTAGGTCGTTTTATTTATCGTTCGCGATATTGTTCTTAATATTATATAATAGCTAATGAAGAGTAATACTTATGTTGACTTGAAGTTCTAAACTAGTAGTAACACTGGTAGAAGTTTTTCGTTAGTAGTGCGCACATGCATAGCTAGCGCTTTGAGTACTTGGACGGCTTATTTTCAGGAGTGGTGAGTCAGTATATTTTCCGCCGTCGGTATTGACTGCCTGGATCTCAAACATTTGATAGAGTTTGAAAATTCGAGTTGCGCATTCCTGATAGAAATTGTGTAGCACTGGTAAATTTTAGAATATACCGTCCAGGCATTGTGTGGGTGGTGTGCAGTTTTCTACATGGTTGCCGCACCAACAAAAGCTTGTTGCACGCTAAAGCGTTGGAAGGACCGTTACATTGTAGAGGTGATCGAGGATTCTCGAGTCTTGGTGGATGGTTTCTCTACGGGCCCGCAAGCGGACCACACTGCTCTCCTTGTGTGTAGTTCCTCTATGTTTCTGTCTTTGTTAATTGAACGCTGAATCACACTCACGAAGTTGTCTTTGTTATCGTAGAACCATCCATTTCGCCTTGTTCACCTTCGCACCATAGGTTTTTCATGAACTCCATATTACGATTTATGCGTAATGGTCGTCGATTAAATCTTAAAGAAACGATGTTCGTGAATAACGGATTGGTTCAAATGCTCATTCACGCTCAACGAAATGGATATCCTTGAGTGCTTCAGCTATGTGAATCTGAGGTGGAAAGCTAAGGTGATGAACTGCTTAAGGCTGAATAGGAACGAGCGGGTGACCCGCCAGGAGCATCGAGAGTGAACTTGGAACACTCGGCGCTTTACCCAACTTTCGACTCCACGATTCTTCTAACCTTAACGGTCTCTGCTGCTGGCTACGGAGAAAGCATGGGAAACTATTCAGAGCTTTCGAAGCGCAGTAGGTAGAATGATATTGGGAGTATTTCGTACCACGTAGATGAATTTAAACATAAAGGGCAATCTTGATCTAACCTACGTCATCTATACAAGATCAAAGAAGAGTTTGCTATACACCCCAAGATTTCGATTATCGGGAGGGAGCGCTCGATGTGTTTTAACGACAACCGGTCAGCAGAAAGTGCTAGCGATTAGGTATCACTGGATGTCTACCACAGATAAATAAGACCTTCGAATCCTTAGTAAAACTCTTTATGACGATTCTACGTGAATAAATGGTGCTCAGTAGGTCCTTAGAGTAAACAGAACTCACTGGGCTACTCTTGCACGTGACGAGAATAGATGGAAATTTTGCTGGCGCATACCCAAGTTACTTGTTGGTTAACGGAGATATCAGTTTTTTGAGAGGTTGAACGTTAGATCTCGACGCCATAGACTCGATTCGGGCTAAAGCCGTCAGTATAAATTAAATCGTTAAAAAAAAGCCTCCCCATGAGAGCTCAAGAGTCGGTCATTTGGGAACGTGCCGTGGATCGTATGCGACCGTATAGTTGTTCTGATCCGCAACTGGATTAGGAGAACTATGCCCGAATGACATTCGTTGTGCACACGTTGACATGTCTGTGAAGACGTATGTAGGGTTGTTGCATGTGTGCAAATTGTCCCCAGCACGCTGATTTAGCCAGAATCAAGTGACTGGAAAGTAAACATGGAAGCCGATTCAGAGACACATCCGGAAAATGAGCTTATTGTCCAGTTTGGACCATGTCAAAGTAGCCTTGAAGGTATACTCGGCAATGAGCCAAAGCTCCACTGCTACATGTGGGTATTTGTTGGCAAAACCAGAAAAAATAAATGGTCCTATTCCTTTGATCCCGGAAGAAAAATTAAGTAATTCCAGTGGTGCTAAATGGGTGTTACACTTATAGAACTTTGCTGTGTACTGGTAGCGATCCTTTCAAAACTGAAGCTGTGGAGCACTCTCTACTGACGAGGCTTACATACGACTTCCTTCTAGGAGGAATCTCCAATACCAATAATTGGTACATGTTTCCGCTTGGTAGACTCACTGCAGATAAGGATCAGTTTCATCGGCTTCGAGAAAACAGGAGAGGATTTCCCAAACAAACCATACACCTGAGCCTGAAGAAAAGGTAGGACATCACAACAGAAGAGAACCGATACGGCGATGCTGAAGTGGAGCGATCAGAACGTCCTATCAAATGCAGAGTTAGTATTCTGCTTCAAACTCTTCTGCCTAAACATTATCGCCTAGGTCAACCCAACTACTCCTAAAAACTAATACAATACCGATTATGTCACATCTTCCAACGGTTTACTGCCTAATCTTGGCTGTGAGGTGTTCTTGGGTGTCGCGGTGCAATGTACAGCGGTTTCATCTCCCGGCTGGGTCTCCCAAGCTGAGAAGGAGTCCGGCGTTTCCATCGGGAAGCCTAGCTAAGGGTAAACCAATACCAGTATCCACCACCGTCCTGGTATCAAAGTCGCATGGTGGCAAATCCCTCTCTGATCCACAAAGGCTGCTACTGCCTGCGGTGGTGACGACCTGGGGCAGACTGATCTGTTGTTCAGGCTGATCTCGGGACTATAGGGAACCACAATGCCTAGGACAGCAAAACTCCGAAAAAACGGAAATTAAGCTGTGGCCCACACAACCAGTGAAGAAGGGCCATCCAAGCATCCAATTAGATATTGTATCACATCACCATAAACATGTAGATAGGAATTACTTTATTAGTCATGCAACTTTACTTTCGTAAAACTTTACAGTGCTGAAAAGTATGTGACAAATGTATGTTCACCAAAACCACGAAGATTTATAAATGCACTACAGGTAGTAGTAGTAGTGGTATGCTGTAAAACATATTGCATACGTAAGTGTATGAAGAAAATGCCCCATTATTACTGATTTTACGGATACTTCCACGGAGAAATTACTATCCCTTAGAATGTATACAACTTAAAACAAGGATGTATAAAGCAAGTAGTTATAGATATAAAAATTAACATCACATCTAATCACTGGAATAAATGATGACCAATAAATTAAGAGAACTTCTCACAACTCACAATACAGAAGTTATACAAAGTCTACCGGTTATACATACTAAACAATTCAGAACGGTCGTGCTGGGACAAACGGTCGAGCTGGAACCTGGGGCGCAGTTCCATTGCTTGGGGTCGGAACTCGCCTGGGAATAAGAATCCTTTATAGCTGTTATTTGTTTTGAAGCACATATTGAAATACACAACTCATAAATAGCATGCAAAAAAGGATAGGCTGAGGACGGATTTTGAAGAAAAGTAGCAGCTATGTGGTCGTAGAAGGAGAACTAATTTCCCAAATCTAACTTTTGATTTAATAGCAACTAGTACAGAAAATTTAAATATGTTGAACAAGCAGAGTAAAAAAAAGTGCTTAGGAGTCCACCTATACCAATACTGACACATTTGCAAAAATGTTGGCTTTTGATAGCTACAGTACTTAAGATATAGAGCAGCTAACAGACTTGTAGGAGAGATGACCCTTTTGCCCTAGTGGTCTAAAGATGCACGTCACTTCTCTAAAATGTCATCTTTAGATTAGGACTCTTGATTAAAAACGAAAAGTGGTAGAACGAGAAGATTTCTAAAAGGATAAAGCTCTCAGCGCTGATTAATCGCTGAGGGATGCGCCATGCATTCTACTTCAATAAACATCGTTGGAGGTGACTGAATGCATATCGGGCTTTTACAATGACTCGCGGTGGCCTACTGATGTATCGAGCCAGTGCTCCTGTCCTTCCACACAAGTCTGGCACCAATTTGCCGCTCCCATATAGATGAAAGCTTGGTGAGCCATCAGAGCGGAGATCGATCCCATATATGTACCGCAGGGCGCCCCCGACCACTGCGCCACATACGGCCAGAAGATTCACCATGGAAGAAGAAATGAATTTATATCGCATCAGGAAACCATAGTGGCGAATTCTAGCGGTTTTTATTTCAATTAGCAATGTTTATTTTGAGCACAGAGATTTGTTTAGAACTGAAAAGCTGTATTATTACTATTTATGAATGTATTGAGATCAATGTTTTGTCGCGAATGTATTAAAAACGTAGCGAGTACGCAAGAATTACTTGTAGATATGTAAGCAAACAATAAGAGCAACGACGTAAGATTTTCACCATGTAGACAACACATGAAAACATTGCACAAGTGGGTTTACGACAACACCAATATAGCCACTAAAACAGAATGTAGGAAACTGATGAAACCTAATAGTCGGAACAAAGTGTCTCGAGACTCTCAAAAAATAAACATCCTATTCTCCACACAACACCTGAACTTACCATTCCTATTTTGGAAGCATTACACCTTGTGGAGGCCCACCTGGGCCCGGACGCCTATTTGTTAAAAAAAATACTATCGGAAAAAAAGCAGAAAGCAAACCATGCAAAAGAGGAACAACTCACGTTGGTACTAGTGGAGGAGGATATACACCCGCACCAGGTGGTGGACCAGGAGGCCCCCGATGCATTGGGGGACCCCCAGGACCGGGACGTGGTGGCATCGGAGCTTGTCGTCCACCCGGAGGGGCGGGAGCTGGACGAGGTACAGGAGATGGCCCTGAGGGCACTGGTCTAAAGAAAAAATGTGTAGCACATCTGAACGACTACAGTATTCACGCCTAATTACACTGCTTGTGGATTTCCTAATAGGTTCTGGTAACGGTTACCTATAATCACTCGGTGGAAGTGGAGGAGGCGTATCTCCAAGCGTTGACATGTTGACCTCAGAAATAATACGAAGAGCCTCCTTGCAAGCATGATACATCCGCAACATTTCCTCTCGCTTTTGCGCTTCTAATTGAGATTCTTCCATCAACGACTCCTGAAAAATTTCCGAAACGATTTTTAAATAAGGACACGAAATATCAGAGGGAATCCTTAACACGTTAGCAAGAAGTCGCATTGATTTCTCTAGGTGGAATAAAACAACTGTCTTTCAAATTCAAACCAACTTCTAATAAAACGAAAACCATTATAATTAACAGGTCTCCACCCACAAAGTATACGTTTTACAACAGTATTACGTCGAAATTCAAGTTTTCGAGTTCCCTAGAAGCAGAACTACTAAAATGATACTTTGCCAGTCAGAAGATTTACACGTAGTATGGACCCACTATTATTCATCATCCCCTTAAAGCGATATGAGAAAATGTCTTCTATAAGTATTTAGAGTAGCCGAGAATCAACAACGGTTAAATTTATAAATTGCAAGTAATGGAAGCCCAAGTTTATATGAACCTGGAGTCATACCGTATCTCCACATTGGTAGATATGAGCCAATAGTTCATCATGCATGAATTGCGTGACCTAGAAAAATCAAACGATTGCACTGCAGAAGAAAAAATAGTGCGAGGTAGTAAACAGTGCAGAAACGTGCGATATATGGTGTTAATTCTTCAACGTAAAAGCAAAATATATAAAATGAACCTGAGACACGATAAGATGCATTATCGCTTTTGGTACAAGGTCTTTTATAGTCTTTGTGACAATCCGCATATATGAGTCCACCAGATTTCGTATAGTTTCAACCTAAAATCTATCATAGCACGAAAGTGGTGCAATTATTTCAACAAATTTAATTCCATATTTGCTGTAGTACACCAAGAATACCAAGTAAAGCCGACTGAAGCCGGTATAGTAGCAGAATTCCGTCAAAAACTCGTAATTTTTACATCGATGCCTTCACACAATCTTGGCTATACTACAAAAAGCACCTATACCACTATCACTAAAGTAACTTCCAACAGCTTTTTCCATGGAATATGCATAATCTGTTTCTCATAAAACATTGACTACCGCCTTATATGCGTCTTGTCCAAGAAATAAAAACACAAAACCCTGTAAGTTGAGTCAAACATTGTATTTAATTAAACCATGATGCTCTTTGTAGTCATGCAGCAGAGTACTATCATCTTAGAACAATATTTCTTGGAAAAATGGACTAAATTATTGTTTACCTGACGTTCAAGCTGTGGATCCAATGAAGTTTCTTCGACTTCGACTTGGTTCTAAAACAATATGTAAATTTATGTGTATATATACATACATATATATACGTATATATATATACATATATATGTACATATATAGATAAATGTATATGCGTATATACGTATATATACATATAAATACGTATACATATAGTGTACAACCAATATGTTTAACAATGGTTCTATCCCAGGATCGAAAAGCACAAGCAATAATGGTCTAGCGGAAACTATGCAAACACATGCAAACAACCTATACAGAAGAAATAGCGATTCTGGCGAACCTCCTAAAATCATACAGCAAATCTTTGAAATGGCATCAGAAGAGAATAAAAAACTTCCTTGCTTCAAATTTTAAGAAATCATACCTCATCCTCCGGCGCCTTTTGCTTTTCGGGATAAACTCCGGCTCGTAGGAATGATGCTTTCCATGCGTCAACCTCATCCAAGTTGTTACATCCCAGTTCCAGCTGCTTGTAGTCCTTATAGATATTCCTTAACATAGCACTGTTTTCAATTTTGAGCACACAATTATAGTTTGCAGAATCTATGAAATATCGGCAAACAGCACATGCCACAGCACATCTCATACAAAAGATGGTTAAACCCCATGAGCCCAAACTAAACCAAGCGCCATGGATCCATTACTTCCCGCCAGTAATCTGTAGTAAAAACATTGACATAATACGCCCACTGTTTCCTAAAATATCCACGTACAGAAAATACTATTCATCGCGACTTCAAATATTGATAAATACACCTAGAAGTAATAGAGCCCTTTAAAAAGAACAAGGAAACAAACATACTTCAAAACAGATTTTAAAGGACGTATACTGATTTTAATTATAGTCCACATCACTGCCTTATCTATCATGTAGCAACTGGAACAGATGTTTCCCATAACTTGTATAGAGCGCAAAATAACTCAACACGATGACCACCACCTGATTACGATAATAGGATATTTACTTACTTAAATACTTGGATGACCCGCTCTCGTTGATTGTGCGGGCCCCAGCATAGTCTCCACTTTTTCGGAGTTTTGCTAGTTTAGCCATTGTGATTCTATGGAATCCCGAGGTCAGCCTGGCTAAAGTCTGCCCCGAGCTGTCACCACCATAAGCACTCGCCGCCCATATGGATCAGAGGTAGATTTACCACTATGCGACTTTGATCCCAGGACGGTGGCGGGTCCTGGTATTGGTTTACTCTTAGCTAGGTTTTCTGATGGAAACGCCGGACTCCTTCTCAGCCTGAGGGAGCCCACCAAGGGGATGAATCCTCTCGCTATACATTGCATCCCTACATGCAGAAACACCTCCCAGCCACGATGGTGCGGTAAACCGTTGGGAGGATGATAACATGATAACCTTAGGAATTAAGAGAAAAGAAGACGGCCAGAGTCCCTTCGATTTCAGGATGTGGAGACAGGGTTTAACGAATTGAAACTGGTACGAATACGATTAATGGGGCAAAGTAGTTGCATTGAAGCATTTTCCCATTGTAAGCGAGCATGCAGGAAATCACAGTTGAGAGGTTTTCCTCCAAGCAGAAGTGAAACGGAAATATCACAACGGGAAGGAGAAAGCTTGTAAGCGTTGAGTCATTCGAGAAAGGGAAAAATGCAAGCCGAAGAAGGGAAACATCGATGGAAATGGAGCAATAGAGCAAAGCGAATCACACTACGACAGCACTACGACAACACCTCACAATCGATAAGACGTTCGCTTACGTCTGTTTACACTTATAAAACATAAGATATCACTCACTTCCTGAAAATTAGTAAAATATCCTAGCAAAAGTAATCAAAGCAAAGGTTGATAGAAGGGATAAGTGTTTAGGCAAAACAGATGGAAAATCGACATCCCATTTACCACATTACTTCACATAACTGTTGTTCAGCGCCAACTTACGTTCTGAAAACGACGACAAGAGGATTGGTGAGTGGTAAATGGTATAAGTAATTCGAGAACGTCAATGGAATGAGTGGTTATAAGGTGAAGAACGTTAAGGTAACCAAAGCAGATGGAGTAGGCTTTGCAAAACTCACTTTCCATCCTGATAGAAAAGAGCGAATTTATGTTGACGAGACATGAAGCCGCTCTCGATATCACGTAATTTGATGCCATCCAAAGGAAGCATGTACTTTTTCTCCTTTTCCTAAGAAAAGTCTTGACATACTGGTAGCTGTCCTACTTCCGAATATTATGAAGTCCATTTAGCATACCTCATCATCCTTGAACCAGCTGAGACTGTCTGACATTAGCACGAACCAGCAGTCCTTAGAACCTTTAATAAATGAAATGTTATTGATCGATAACCACCCTTTTCGTATCACTTGTACGCCAAGATTCTTCTTCGTCGATTGTCCTTGAGAGGCTTTTGCTTCTGCGCTGAAATAATTGAAAACTACCGGAAAGCAGACACAAATAGAAACAAAGTTTTACAATGAAAGTGTCCTACGCTATATATATATATATATATATATATATATATATATATTTATATACATAATTTAGAAACACTTGTAACTCCATAAGTGATCAAACAACTTATACTGCGGTGTTAAAGTCTGCAAAAAAATCTGCCCACTGTGCTAGAAATCTTCGACAAACATGAAGCTTATTACACTTTTTGTTTCAACACCGCTTTTTGGCATTTTTCGAACAAAGTAATTATGGGTAGCTCGCTAAGGTTGAGCATACGTACGGATAGCTAGTCGGGGCTTTCGGAGTAGAAGCGCGCAATGTTCGTTGGAAGCTGTACCAAACCCGTTTCAGGGAAAGTAAGTGATCGCTGCTAGCCTGTATTCAACGGACTATTGCCACTTTGTTGAAAAGCTATTTAGTCTTCATAACTAGTCGGTTCGAGACCCCTCAAGTAAGGAATATTCTTGAATAAGCTAAAAAGTTTGAATGAACAGTGTTCACGCCAATCGTGTAAGTCATGTGAGAGTCGTATGAATCGGTAATTCCCGAAATCGTCCTCTCAGGTCGTCATCGTATTCTTTCACGCGTGCCTGTGAACTCAGCTAACAACCGGAACTTATTCCTACCAAAACCCGCCCACTGCGAAAGTTTCGGTCCGTTTTCGCTTATTTGAAAAAAGCTCCCGGCGTTTATCTATCCTTATGAGATGCGCAATGCATTCGACTTCATTAAGCCCCTTTGGAGGTGATTCAATGCATACCTCGCCTTTACAATGACACGCGATGACCTCCCGATGTATAGAGCCAGTGCTGCTATCCTCCTAATGAAGTCTGGTACCAAACTCCCGACTCCGGAGAGATAAAGGTTCATTCGAAGGGCGCGTGTAGCGCAGTGGTTAGAGATACCCCGCATTTCATATGGACTCGATCCCGTGCCCCAGACCCACCAAGCCTTCCATCCCTCCGGGGTTGGCAGATTGGTAGCAGACTTGTCGGGGAGGATACCAGCACTGCCTCTATGCATCGGTGGGTCACCACGAGTCATTGCAAAGGTTAGATACACGTTCAACCACCTCTTCGCTTATCTTCGATTAGATATTTGCCAAAATGTCGACTAATTTTCAAGTGGTATAATAAATAAAATACATACTTGCTGAAACCAATAAAATCTTCATGGTTGGTGTTCATATAGGCTAACTCATAGTCAACGATAAGCGTTATTTGATTTTTTGCATATTGTTCCTTCTCGCGAACTCGAGTGACAACGATTCGTTCAATTTCATCACGTAATCGTGGGTAGCGTGCAAGCTGGAAAAAGGATATAAAATACTTCTAATTAAAAACAATTCTTGAAATATAATTACAACGATGCCGAGATATTTGCAAACTCTGGACTGCTAGTGTCTGCACTGGGGATCGAACACGCTATTACCCTTTACGGGGGTTAATGCGTTCACCGCATCGCTCGGGTCCTTCGTTTCGCCTTTCTCTCAGCCGAAATAGGTAGAAAATAAAAAAGATGATTGCTATGCAACACTCCTTGATTCGAATATCACCGTTCTGGCAAGGTAACTTTTCAAGAAGTAAGAAAATGCAGATTTAGAACAACCGCGATATAGAAAAAGGCGGTCCTAAGCCTGAAAACTTTACTTTGTTCAATTACGAGGATTGTGGTACTCACACATTCAGCACATTGTCGTATCACATTGGCAAGTTCATTTACTACGAGATCAACACATTTCAGCGAAGGCTCTTTCAAACGAGCGATCTGTTTCTTGGCAATCGCCTCAAATGCCATATCAGGAGTGAAAAGTCCTACCCTGTAAAGTAGTTTTGCTGTGGTAACAAAAGATTTTGTTAAGGAATTAGACCAGCACATTCTTTGGCTATGGAAAATAAAGTAAAAATAACTCCAATGATGCTGAGATATTTGCAAAACTCAGGACCGC
Source organism: Angiostrongylus costaricensis (assembly GCA_900624975.1). NCBI lineage: Eukaryota > Metazoa > Nematoda > Chromadorea > Rhabditida > Metastrongylidae > Angiostrongylus > Angiostrongylus costaricensis. Next base: position 122,720 of record UYYA01004038.1, on the reverse strand, counting down.
AGGTGTCTGCGATGGGGAATGAACGCGCTATTGTCCTTTCCGGGAAGCAACGCGTTCACCACCACACCATGCGAGTTCTTGCTTTCTCCTGTCTCTCAGCCAGTTCTATCGATCTTTGCCATCAGCAAACATCCGTCAGCGGGATTGATCTGGGGAGCCAAAATCGGTAGCGAAGCCAGTTAAGCTGAGGCTGTAGTTATACTCACAGCTTCAACTTATTATTTACTGCTTCCTCCTTTTTTAGTTGCTGACGGCAGCGATCGATAGAACTAGCTGAGAGACACGCGAAACGAAGAACCCGCATAGTGTGGTAATGAACGCATTACTCCCCGGAAAGGACAATAGCGCGTTCGTTCCCCACCGCAGACACCAGCGGTCCAGAGTTTTACGAATATCTCAGTATCATTGAAGTTATATTTCGCAATACACCCCGCCATTAGGAAGAGTAGGAAGTAAATAATAAGTTAAAATTTAAAGTAAAAATATACCTAATTCCGTGAATATTTCGAATGGCGAACTGAATTTCCTTACGCATTTCCTTCTCGTCAATTTCCATTTTGACAATTTCGAAAGGAAAACGCTCATGAAATAACCTGAACATAATTGAGAATGCAGAATATTTAACACAGTTTAAAAATATAAAGGATAAAACATTCAGCGTTGATCAATCCCTGCGGGATGCGCCATGCATTCGACTCCACTAGGGCACGGCAGAAGTGATTTAACGCAGATTTGTTCTATACAACAATACACGGTGCCTACTATTGTATTAGGTTAGCGCTGTTATGCTTCGAGACAAGTTTGGCACTAATTTTCCTGTTCCGGAAGGATGGAAGGATCGGTGATCACTGGTGCGGAACCGAACCAAGAACCATACTGTGATGGGGCACTTCTAACCACTGCACTACACGAGTCTACTTTTGCAAATTAAGTAAACTCACGATCAGCATAAACTTGCCTGTTAATACGCGCGCCGCCACTAAGCTCGTTAGTTGAGACAAGTTTAGCTGAGGATCCTTCGATAGACCTTTCGATATCAACGGTGAATTGCTGCACCATTCTTAATCAGAAGAAGACTGACAAAAACATCAACGTATAAAAGAAACATCCAACACTTACTGGAGCAGAGCTTTTGTTTTTCGTCCGGGGTCATTCGGCTGGAAGTTCTTATATTCTGCAACATCTTTTTCTAAAGCAAATAACTTCTTTTGAAGGCTATCCCGCAGTGTTGGAAGGGTGTCCCTGAGAAATGATGGCTTTGTTAACAAACGCAATAGAGGCCGCAGGTATAGTTACTTCTAGGAAAATTTTTCAGAAAGCATATAAAGAGATACTCTACCTTATATGATTCGTTAATTGCTGGTTGAGTGTGTGTTGAAGATATTGAGTTCCTAAGCGATCTGCCATATGTCTAAAAAATATGCATATGGGTAGTTCTCTATGGGAAAAGACAAAAAGAGATATTTTAGCACTAAAAATCGCTAAAAACTGTAAACGACAAAGATTCTTAAAAATGCATAAACAGAAATTTCTAGGAAGGAAAACCCAGTACACGGAAGAAGCGACTTTGGGGCTCTTGAGCACAGTAGTGTAGCAGAGTCCTACTGATAGTATGGAAAACTCTAAGAGGAAAACAAAAATACACATCGTCTAAATATCCTCAGTTTAAATCTTTGTTTACCAATAATTAAAAAATAGCCTCAGCTTAAACTTCGGGTCAGAAAATTTCTCTATGTTTCTGTAGGATACAACCAATATTTAAACTAAAGTGTTAAACAGAAAGTTAGTAGCTTTCTTTTTATTAATTACCTTTACTGTATCCCTCTACTGAGAATGAATGGTAAAAATACAGCACCACTTGCACAACAAAAACTCTTTTCCATCAAAAGCATACACAGCCCTGGCTAGAAACTGAATGCTAGAAGATATGTTCCAAACATTCGGCTCTGCTCTCGGTGTATACGCGCCAAAAGATAATTTAGCCTTTCTTTTAACATAAATTCTAATACGAAATGTCAAGGTAAGTTTTTAATTCAAATAATACCGACTCAAGTTTACGTATCTTTCCTGATATGACAAAGGTTTTCTTACTCTACCCCAACAAAATTGTGGCCTTTTGAAGCTCAAATATCGTTCTTTCACCATTTTTTTGACCAGGCTAGAATCTCACACACCGAAAAGATTGTATAAAAGGTGTTTTTTTTTCAGAAAAATGTTATAACGTACGTGAATGCAGCGCTGATGGCTGTGACTACTGCATTTGCGCCATGAAATTTTAAAACTTGAAATTTATCAACGAAAAAATGGGAAGTTTTCAGAAAAGAAAATAGCGCTGGAGCAACTACATGATATAATTGTATTTATACACAATAAACGAGTAGACTTAACACTTTCAACACTCTAAAAAAATGTCAAGAGAGAATTGCATGTTCCCATATGTAGCAAATTCTTAGCCAAGTTTCCAAAAAGATAATGTAGCCAAAAGTGCCAAATTTAGGAAAACATATAAGAGTGAATAGTAGATACCTGTACGCAGGATGAGATAAGAAGAATTTCCTCTCAGCATCCAACGCCGATCTGATATCCTTCTTCCCAACAATATCCTTTTGCCCACGGTTGACAACCCCAATGTAACCTGAAAATACAGATGAACTCAAGTTCATGAAACACAACAGAAGGAAACGGAAACAAGAACTAGTGACACAAAAATATCCTTGGGTGGATGCACAATGTTAATTCTTTCAGAGAGACAATGTCACAGATTCCCCAACTGCTCACCTCGACGTAAAGGAAACAGGCGGTTCTCGAGAATCTCCCGTGCATCAGTCCCCTCATCCATGAGGTCCAACTTTGTCAACACACCGATCGTTCGCAAGCCCTGTGGATCGACTTCCTACAAAGCTATTGGAAAGTACGATATTCCACCGCCTTAAAACAAAGCACCGCGTACCTTAGCGAGCTTCAAAGCATCAGATGTGGCTAAATCACTATTTGCAGGCGTTACAGCCAAAATCAAGCAAGTCTCCCTACTAATGAAGGTCAAGATCATTTCACGAATCTGGTGCTCGATATCCGGCGGTTGGTCACCAACTGGCACCTTTGTTAAACCAGGGAGATCAATCAAAGTAAGATTGAGGACTGAAAAAGTACTGTAAACAATTTTACGAAAGCACCCTTCAAACAGATAACACAGGATCAAATGGACACGCTGCATTGATAAGGAACGACGATATGGAGAACTAACCGTTAGGACTGAACACTCGCAGGTTTATGGGGTGGGGGGATATTCCTTTGTTAGCTCCGGTCACTCGATCGGTTTCGTCTTCGATTTCCTTGCGAACGGCATCGAAGTCCGTAAAATAGTTGCCCTTCTTGTGTAAGAACTCAGCGTATTCTGTCAACAAATAGGAATAACCTCATACTCAAGTGTGACACGAAAAATCGGTATAAAAGGAAAAAGAAGGATACCATTTCTGTCCTGGATTAACTGCAAAATCAGCGGACGTCTTGTGACAATTCCGGAACCACGAGGAAGAAAGTCTCTGGAAATATAAGCACGAGTACAAAGGAATAGTGTTTAACGTCTTCAGAGACAAAACAAGAGATATACCGTACACTACATGAATGTCGCTTAACACCATTTCAAAAAATGAAACGAGTAACGCCAAGTAATACTTACTTACTTGGATATTTGGATGGTCCGCCTTCACTGGTGGTGCAGGCCACAGCATAATTTCCATCTTTTCGGAGTGCTGGTCTAGTCACTGTGGTTCCCTAGAGCCCCGAGGTCAGCCAGGCCAAAGTCTGCCCCAGGTCGTCACCACCACAAGCAGTCTCCGCCCTTGTGGATCAAAGGGATATTTGCCACCATGCCACTAGTTTGATACCAGGACGGTGGTGGTTCCTGGTATTGGTTTACTCTTAGTTGGCTTTGTCAATGGAAAAGCAGGACTCCTCAGCTTCGGAGACCTTGCTACGGGACGAATCCCCCGCTATACATCGCAGCCCGACAATAAGGCCAAGTAATAGTAACAAGAAAACTGAAAATTACTAGCCAACAAGTCGAAATTCGAAGTTCCGATGGCCAACTTGCACTCACTTTCCTACAAAATTTTCCAAAACCGACGATTTTCCGGCACTTTGTCCACCGACCACAGCAATTTGCGGTAGCTCGAAATTGACTGTCGTACCTAGCTGAGAAAAAGCATCCTGAAAATAGAAAATTGAAAAGAAAAGACATCTGTACCATCAATTTTTCGGCAATCCTATCGTTCAATACTCAGGCTGATATCTAGGAACTTTCAAACTCACTTGAACCCTATTGATAACGGGAATGAGGGCTTGCATGCCCTGATTAGCCCACGCCATTCTGCCCACTCGCCCAACAAGGTCGCAATAACCCCGACGGGAATGGACCTGTCTATGGTCTGAAAGCATAAGAATTCGACCGACAAGTTCAAGGAAATATGAGCAACCACACGACAGGTTATGACGGTTAAGAAGTGGACGCAGAATCACAAGTGTACTTTATCGTCAGTGATTTCGTCATACAAAGAAAGTTATAACGACTTTAAAAATGTAAAATCTTAACCGCAATTGGAGTTCTCATGAAACGACCACAACCACTAAAACAGGAACTTAAGGCCTCTCAAATGTGTTACAGCAGACACAAACATGAAGCCCGGCAACGCGCCACGTGAGCCAACCCCACGGGCCATGGGGCGCGCCCCGACAGCGGCCGTCGGGGCGCCTTCCGCGCGGCAGCGCGGCAAAATTCGAGCGGAAGCGCGGGTCCGTCGCCGGCCATTCGACGCGAACTTCTGGCGCTTAGGAGTGGGAGTTTGGGTTGAAAAGCGTTTGAAGTAGGTCTAAGCTCTAAACTGCAGATGTCAGTTTGTATTTACTTTTATCCATGACTACGAAAACCCATAGATAATATGGACAAAATAAAACGGGAAACAATCGGAGATTCTGAGACGCTGATGAATATTGCACAGTTCTAGAAAAGGTATGCAATTTCACCCCAGAAAAAGCATAAAGCCCTGGGCTTTGGTCATCGCTTAGGGATGCACCATGCATTCGACTTCATTAAACATCGTTGGAGGTGATTGAATACATTTCCGGCGTTTACAATGACTTGCTGTGGCCTGTCAATGTATCGAGCCAGTGCTGTTATCCTCCCAAACAAGTGTGATACCAATTTTCCGATCCCGGAGTGATGGAAGGCTTGGTGAGCCGGGGCATGGAGATCGATCCTGTGCGTATTGTAGGGCGCCTCCGACCATTGCTCTACACGCGCCACTCGAAAAAAACTATGGAGAAAATTTTTTTTCGTTTCATTACTCATGTGAAGATGGATAAGATTTCAACCGACGCCTTCGAGGATATATTGGCCCTTCAGTGGAGGATAGCCTGGATTTATAGGTATTTTTATATACTACCCTTCCCAACGGTTTACCTTACCGCCTCATCGTGGCTGGGAGGTGATCCTGGGTGTCGGACTGCGATGTACAATGGGGTGTTCGTCCTCCGGCAGTGTCTCCCAAGCTGAGAAGGAGTCCGGCATTTCCATAAGGAAGCCTAGCTAAGAGTAAACCAATACCAGGATCCACCACCGTCCTGGTATCAAAGTCGCACAGTGGCAAATCTCCCTCTGATCCACAAGGGCCGCGACTGCCTGTCGTGGTAACGACCTGTGGCAGACTTTGACCAGGCTGCCTTCAGGACTCCAGGGAACCATAATGGCTTAACCAGCAAATCTCCGAGAAATAGAGATTATACCGGAGCCCGCACAACTAGTGAGGACGGGCCGTTCATGTATTAAGTAAGTAAGTTTGTATGCTATGGAACGTAAAGATCCACTACGAATGGTGGTTTTCTACTTTGTGAACGCTCCTTGTCATCTACTGTCAAGGCAGTTAGAACACAAGAAATCGTGTAGTGTAGAAGCCACATGTCATTGATATCGGCTGTAGTCCAGTGATCTCGAGATCGATGAAAGCGAGAGGACATCGGTAGAATTTATTTCATTGCTGTAGCACGCATGTAGCTCCAAATGGCTTAATGTGCCCTGCGATAATCCCGTGGCTGCTGGATCCGATTCTGCACTCCGGGTCCACTAAGGTTTCTATCCTTTCGGGATCGATAAACTGGTACCAGACTACTTTCCACGAATCAAAACACTAACCTCAAACATCGGAAGACCCATAAAGTTAAGTGTAAGTTAGATATGCGTTCAGTAACCTCTAAGGATGCTTAATAAAGCTGAATACGTGGCGCTCAAAGAGTAATGAACGTCAAACACCTCGTGACGCATAAACTAGCCCAGTGAATGGGATCTAAAGAAATGCCGAACCCCTTCCAAACTTACAAGATCCTTACTGGAGGATGGACATTACGTTTTAATTCGCATTTTTATACGTGGAAACACAGCAACAATAGTGAGGCCGCGAATCATTCAGATGTGATAACACCGATTCTTTATTCAAAATCGCATTTCAAAACTACAGCATTTCTAGCACCAAACTGTTACTGGACTTGTCTGGTATTTGATCGCCCTATTCAACCCACGAAGTGGCGATTGCCTGTGGGGGAAGATCTAGGATGGTCCCATTATTCCTATCCCAGGATTCCACAGAGAATTGATTGAACCGGCATTCAATGGCACGCTTAGAGAAGACGAAATTCTCAAACAGCTGCCAAATCCACATGCGAAATGTTCAAAGATCTTCATGGAAGGTGGACGTGAGGAAACGAATCGAATGTGAGATGTGCCGAGATCCACAGAAGAGATGTGAAGGAGGGGTTGTGTAAAAGAAAAAAAATGCTTGAAAATACCACATAAATGTGGCGGAACTGCGAATGGCAGTTAATGAAACATGTATGACTGGTAGCTTTGCGTCTGTGTCGAATTTCTCCGAAACATTATGCTTTCGATGTTGCTGGAGTTATTTGTGAACGCTTGCTCATCTTCCTCGTTAAAGCAATCCTTCTTTCTTTCGGGCAATAACCCAATATTCTTATCACACAAACGTAGCTGACGTTCCGACAGAGTCGCCTTCAGAACCTGGAAGGGTACACTTATAAGCAACTTACTAGGTCAAACGCTTCGACAGCACAAACAGAAAGATGACAATCTGAACGATAATTACAAGATCGACGGCTTCTCGAAAAACATTTTTTCATCTTTCTTTTTGTGCTGTTGAAGCGTTTGACCTAGTAAGTTGCGTATTTGTGTACCCTTCCAGGCTCTGAAAAAGGCGACTCTACCGAAACGTCGGCTACGGTTGTACGCGTTCTTCTCATGAGGAGGTAAACATGAGCTGAATAACAACCTCGAGATTGCTGAGAAAGAAAACGACAAATTTATAATCCAATGCCGAGGTGAACAGAAAGTCGACCCTGGGCACCAATATTCTTATGTTTGCGTTCCAGTTCCCAATGTGTGTAATAGTTCAGGTCCATGTTGATATACGTTCGTATTAATTCCATGTGCACGTGAATAAACACTCAAAGAATCTCTCTTATGCATTGAAGACTTGTTCGTGTAGCAAAAGAAATCTATTTCTCTTTTTCATAGAGAGTTCTATTGTTATAAAAGGCGTGGGAACATGCTGAGAGGATAGGTGGCTGTCCCAAGGGGGCAAATGTGGATTGGGCGCCGAATAACGGCGGCTAAGCCATGAGGCTCTGTTGGATTCAAGAAATGAGTTTCCTTTTTTGCTGCAGTCTAGTTAGAGACATCGTCAGTACGTACTGGATAATCCGAAGAGTTCCGAGATTTCAAAAAACGATATGAAGAATATACTGCAGAAATAGCACGCAGTGAACAAACTATGCATCCCTTTTGTTATCTTTCGGATGGCTGGAAACACGTCCTCTCATGGGTTCCAAATTTATTTCCTAGAAATCGTTCAGGTATAGTCTGATAGCCACCAAAAACGAAACGCATGTTCTTCAAAGATTTCTGAAGTGGTCGAACCGAGTGGGTCTGAAGTAATGAGTCCGTAATACGGGATAAGAATGGACCGAAGATATCCCATACGCAATAAATCAGTGTTCTATAAGCGTACATAGGCTTAAACAAAACGGGTTTTCGTGATAGAACAGAACGCCAAAGTGATGGTTCAGGACTCATAGCTCCGGTTGGATGCCTGTCTTCTGTCGAATCTCCAATTTGGAAACACAGTTTCTCTGTATTGCCAGCATCCCCCATTTGTAGCAATTTATAATAAATTTGACGTGACGTTTACCACACAGACACCATTTACTTGGAGAAGATCCTTCCTTGGAGGTAGTTAAAAACCTTCGTCCATCCTATTAAAAACTGTGTTTTGGAATTAATAAGGATAAACTTTTCGTCTGTAACAGCTACGGTTATAAAACATCGGACTTCTTTTGTGTTGCAACAGAGAAAACTAATACGCAAATTCCAGACGTGTATTGAGGATGGAAACAATGGCGGGCTTGGAAGTTCAAATTCTTCAGGTCACATATGATGCTAATAGCGTAAAACAGTGGGTGAATCCATGCAGATTTTAACGGGCCTTGTGGTCTACACTTCAACACCAATGCACAACGGCGATGATCTGGAAACATTACGTGGACCAGAAGTCCATTGAAGAAAATCATAGCCATGAGGTCTTTACCAGTAGAACCCTCAACCTCAGAAGTGGTCCTATGAGAACAGATAAAATATAAAGAATCAGGAACTTTAATAAATCGTACAGGGTGAGAAGTGGCCGAGTTTGCTAAGACCGTTATGACCTGAAGCTCACGTATCAACTCAAAATTCAAAAAGAGAAAGTCCTAGAAAGAAGAGTTCTTAGGAGGTTAAGAATGCGACGTGTACCCAATATTGCTATGGCTGATGACATCGTTCTCATAACAGGAAACACTAATGCCAGGATGAATGGAATGAATAGTGGCCTATTTGACGGCATATTTGGAAACATCGATCGACAACTGCTCATAAAATAAGCAACGCTCGTGAGAAACGGATTTGTCCGTAGTTTCACCTTCTCGCTTAGCCTGGGTGTTCCAGCTATGCACATCTAGGTCGAGAAGTCAACCTGATTAAAAATCACAGACAATGTCGCATGTTGAAAAATATTAAAAATACCAAGCGTTTGAACGACAATCGCAAGGGAAATGTCGTCGTCGATGATGAAGACGATTCATGTCACGCCACGCTACCACATAGCCAGATTTTTTCATGAAGCTCCGAGGAAAGAATACGGTGGTCTCCATTTCACGTGCAGTTGCAATTCATTGGGTAGCACTAACACCCGGCAAGGTGGTGCAGTTACTTTTCTGGCATCAATTCGAGTCACTCGACGATCAACAGGAAGGCTGATGTAGGTCAGAGATGAAGCACGTCAACACCAAACTATATAGATGCTAAAGTATCCTACGATTTGGATGTTTTCCTAACATGAGAAATAATGGTGCAAAGAGATATCTGAGAAAATAAATGGTAACATTATCATCGCAATCACAGAATAAAATGTGTCGTTTTCTTGTTCAGCAATAGCGAGGCTGATTATCAGCTGTTCTAAACTTCCTCATTGGAAGTCACGTAAAAAGCGGCTCTGAAGAAGGCGATACTGCCGAAACGTCAGCCAGTGTTGTATTGTATTGTGTTTCTCTATGGAAGTAAATGTATGCTGTTTAAAAACCTCGCGAATGCTGAACAAGAAAACGACGCATTCATATTCCAATGCCGAGGTTAACAGAAAATCGATCCTGAGAATAAAATGTTTTAAGCATGTGGTAAAGGTCCTAATTAAAGGATGAAAATAAGGAAGCGCTCGTTCGACGGTCTTTCCCTTACGGGTGCGCCATGCATTCGACTCCATTAAGACATGATAGAGGTGACCGAATGCATACTTGCCATAAGGAGTGACAAGCGCGGATCTACCAATGCACCAAGTCAGTGTTACTGTCCTCCCAGAGAAGTCCAGTACCAATTTCGCTACCCTGGAGGATTGGAGGTGTTGGTTTGCCCTGGGCACAGGATCGAACCAGCGACCACAAAGGTGCTTCAGGGTACTTTCATGCACTGCGTTACACGTGTTACAGTTTGTCACTAATTGAAGTTAAATTTGTTACAAACCCAGTTCATAGTGTTGACGACTATTCACAAGTAGTGTTGGTGTGATAACTTACGAAATTTACACAGATTATGCATGGACAGGCGGTAATAGGAATAAAAATGACCGAGTAAGAGAAGCCTAATGGATGTATAGCGGTGCTAACAGGAGCCCATTCCTTCACCTTTCTCGTCGCGACGATCAAAGAAAAAACAGCTGATAGTTGAAATTTGACTAGTTGACCAACAAAGGAACTAATCTTACGAATAAAAACTCCAGCTGTGAGGGTGTAGAGAGAAAAAAAAAGCTCGGTCGTGCGTGAGTGTGCAGGAGCTCGAAGTTAGCGAGGGCATCGATACTGCGCAGTGGGTAGCCTGACGATGGGATCCGACGAGGTAGTTCTCTCGTGATGGCGAGAGCTGCAGCATGAGGCAAGCCGGGAAATCAATTCTCCACGGACAGCAGACGAGTGACAGCTTACCATTACGTCGAGTCCTGTGACGCTTTCAAATCCGATTTGTTTTTATTTATTCAAACTTATTTGTAGTGGCTCATCAACGGATTCAGTCACGGCTCATGACAATCGACAACAGTTCACGATCTGATTCGGTAAATTCGCCTGATGAAACATTCGGTAACATTGTACACCACAGCTCTTAAGTGGCAGCGTTTGCCCTACTATCCTCTTTTCCCATACAAATCCGTTTTTATGGAACACGGTTCCATAGAAGGTGAAATTCTTATACTGTGTGTTAATGACAGATCGATAGAAGCTGTCCATTAGTGAGGTGACAGATCCATTTTCGTCTAGTTTCCCGAAGTACACAAGAAGAAAGTTCAGTGCTGTTGGGGAGTTTCCAAAAAATGTTTTCCTCACGGAGTTTATTTACTTGGTCCTTAATAGATACGTAAAAATGAGAACGTTTTCACGAAACCAACAAGTTCTTCATCTTATAAGGTTGTGATGTGGACAGCACCTATTCATAACAACCTTTTAGGGACTTAAATACGCTTGTATTGCAGATTCAATCAAGGTTTACATTCGATAGAAATGTGTTAAAGTGTGTTCTGTGTCGAGTTTCTGATGAACGCAATATCTATCTAACCTAGATATTAAGAAACTTCTCACTTAGGACAGACAGATTACAGTCGATGACCTTTTTAAAATTCGAGTTTACTCATGAAAGCAAGACGAATTGCATTCAATACTTTTCCGCGCTATTATAAACCTAGAAATTCCAAGTAGACAAGAAGCTTTGAACCTAACAAAGTCCATGAAAGCCTTTCTGATCACTCCTCTTATGGCGAGTGATTGCTTGAAGAGATTGTCTAAATATGGCAAGTGAAGTAGAGTTCCGTATCCTTATGTACAACCTAGGACGAAAAATGATCGCCCTTTCATTTCTGATCGCAGACATTTTCAGCCCACTGTCGATTTTGGGAAAACAATTCCCCGTTATAAGTCAAAAAGGCATAGAAAACCACTTCATTTGACGAAAATTAGATATAACAATAACTCCCTTTTGTGCATCTTTGGCTTCAAAATCTGTTAGATTCTTCATTGCTTCCCGACATTGCGACAACGTCGCTGGAGGCTTGTGGATTCACTTCTCTCCAGCTTTTTCTCAATCTGTCCACGCAATTCACGTAGATATACTTCGAACGATGTTCTCAAAAAAGAAAACCTAATTGTTAAAATAGGGTTTTTTCTACTCACACGAAACCATCGAAACTGTTTTTTTTTTGTTTTTGAAGTCTTTAAACTACAAAGGCGCTCTTGGGACAGTGGTCAGAGGCGCCCTGGAAAGCAATCGTGGAAGTGATCCCCATGCACCTGGCCCACTAAGTCTTGCAACCCTCCGGGGTCGGCAAATTGGTACCAGACTTGTGTGCAAGGACAGCAGCACTGGCTCGATACATCGGCAGGCCGCAGCGAGTTATTGTAAACGCCGGATATGCATTCAATCACCTCCAAACGTTGCTTAATGAAGTCGGATGCATGGCGCATTCCTCAGGGATCCATCAACACCGAGAGCTTTACCATTTATTTATTTAAATTGCATGAGTTATGAAACTAACACGAGGTTTTTCTTGGACTTTATTCGGCTAGTGCTTCGGGGTCTTCACCTTCTTTGAAACCGGATTGATCGGAGCCCATGGTCCCAAGCCGGTCGTTGTCGCGATGTTAGTCTTTTGAAGTGTGGGTTTCAAGAAGATGAAGCCGTTGAAATGTTAGTCAAACTGAGCTTTTTAACAACTTCGTGTTAACGTAATTCACGGAGGTATTGGTTATTTATGCTTTAATGAAAGTTGGTATTAGAAATATTGGAACTGTCATTGTAAGATCGTTAAAGATTCGCTGGGTATTGTAACCCGGTTCTGCTGGTTTATATCTACGCTTAAAATCCCGCAAAACAGTATGTTCCTGTATATTTTTCCTGCCTTAATTCGGACAGAGAAAACAAGGACACAAAGGAATCCATGCAGGAATGGAGTAGATAACTACGTTCGAAGGTGAACTACGGCATATTCACGAACGAAAAATCATGTAACCCAAGAAGGAGACAACGAAAGGAAAGCCTGAAATCTTCATATTACGAAAGTGGACATCTCACAACAAATCGCCCAGTAAAATTTACAAAATAAACACATGCATAACAAGCGTGCCACAGTGTTTCGTGCTAAAATTTGAGGATCTGGCTACTTTCTCGTAACGTATTCAGTGGCCTCGCCCCCAGTTGCAATACTCAACGCCAAAACCTTTTTCGGAGTGAAATGACATGAACTATTGAAAATTCAAGATCCCATCAAGAACACCCTAATTTACTCCGATTTCAGGAACGTTAGCTGACGAAATGTGAAAAGTGGGAAAAAACTTTACAGATTTCCAGGTGTTTATTAGATGAAAGTTAATGTGGTCTATTGTCCTGACCAAAGTCCCTGACTACGCTATGCTTCTTCGGTTGGCGATGATGAATACATGACTCTGTGTTGCCTACACACTGACTTGGACACTTCAGATGACTGCCTTCATATAGACAGGAAGCCTTGGCAATTCTTACACTCATTTCATTTTCTTAACCTTGTCGCTCATAAGAAGGTTTGTGCGTGGACTTGGTTGTAGCCTGAAGATTTTCCGCCTTTTCCCCGTACTGCTATTTTGAATGATAAGCGAGCATGGGCTCTCCCAGAAGACTCGAGGTAGTCGCGTTCCAGCTTTCCTAGTTAATCCTTGGTCTTTATGGATCGGAGAGATTTGTTGCTTTGTGAGTAGGAACACTATAACCAACCAGTCTAACACAATGTAATACGAATGCGTCGTTTTCTTGTTCAGCAATCGCGAGGTTTCTAAACAGCATACATTTACTTCCTCAAATTGCTGAACAAGAAAACGACGCATTCATATTCCAATGCCGAGGTTAATACAAAGTCGATCCTGGGAACAATGTAATACGTTGAACAGTTTTGATGTGCACCGGAAATGTGTTTTAAATCTTGAAAATCTTTCTGCAATGGGATGAGGAAAATGAGTAATCCCGCGCAATCGGTTACTGCCTCATCGCGTATTTGAGCTGTTCCTAGGTGTTAAGATACGGTGAACAGCATACCTAAATCTCGCAGGCAAAATCATCGATAATGAGAAGCACTTCAACATTTCCATCCCGAAGCTAATCTATTTAAAATAGGTGAAGAAACTATATCACAATTGATCTCCAAAAGCTCCTTAAGGGTAGTTTTTGCCAAGAATATTGAGAACAATTGGCGTCATGTCAAGTGTGTGATGGTGCTTGCGTGCCCCCGGGTGGGCTGTCCTGATTGGGCCGTGCCGAGATGCGGCGACGACAAACTGGAGTCTTTATTGGTCTTTGCTTGAGTTCCTCTGTGATTGACAGGATTACACATGATGCAAGTGAATCGTGATATTGCGAAGTATAGCACTACGTTCTATTGGTACGCAATTCTGGAAAAGTATGAGGACCGACAGGACATGATTGTCACTTCTACGAATCCTGTAATTAATTGTAAATTGTAATGATATGTCGACGCGTAGAGTTCGCACTAATCTTAACAAATTGGGAAACACGTACATCACATTCGCTGTAATAACCAGCATTTTAAGAGATTATTTTTGAAGCTTAAGAAACATAACTCTACATGTTCCATGAACTGACTTATTTTCACTACCATCAGAACAGTCTCTGCCCAGCTCTTTTTTGAAATAGTTCAAGGCATCATACTGGTATGTGCATCATCATCGAACGATCACCACCATGAGAGTCGAGCCTTGTAACGAAATTGAAAATGCACCTCCATTAGTGGTTCTTTGTCTATATCTCCTTCTGTAGTGGCAAAATGATTAGGAATACCAGATCTGACCACAATCGCTGAACAACAAAATCCAAGTGAAGGTATGTCAAATCACAAAAACAACTGAAGACGTGGAAATCACTGTGGAGAGAACTGCTGAGTAGAATGCAAAGTAGCGTTTCCTGCACAGTTCTGGAACAGCCACTTCGATCACGTGAGGGAAGGGCCGGAAAACTCTCACGGGTATTTTATTCTACGTCATTATGATTTCGCTCACATGAAATCTTCATGCCGTCGTTTAGATGATTGCCATTTTAGCACATGTTTTCGACGGAAAGCGCACTGAAACTGCTAAGTATTTTAGCGGTCAACTCTTGGTGCGATTATTGGATTTGTTTTGAACTCTAGATAAAACAGAAACAATTTATTTATCGCTCTGCAACGCAGACTTTTCGGCACTGCTTCATGTTTCGATTTGATCATGCAGGATTTGACAGGAAGTTTCTCGGTGTGCTTAATGAAACTTTTGTTCTGTTGTACTGCAATAGATTGCCAAATGGAAATATCCTAAGTCAGTTGTTTCTGATGAGTATTCAATCAAAAGAACTGGTAAGTATCAATACGAAGAGTGGCGTTGTCAGCTGTATTATAAGTAAGCCTGTAAATCGGCAAGCAAGAGCGAGTGAAGTAACGACCGGTCGCTGTCGCCCGCCAGAACAGCCTATTGAGCCCCATGTGCTCGAAGGATTCAGAGTGCATCACACTTTCGGCATGAGCTCTTTTGTTAGCGAGACTACGGCCATAAAAAAATCCGTCCAGCCCTGTTGTGGTATAGACATGCTCTTAGTCAAAATTTCAGATAGAAATGAGTTTTGCTGAGCAGTTTCACACACATCAAGGTAGTCCTCCAACAGTGCACCGTAGTGTGCTCAAACTGCACAATGTAGCTCGAACACCACAAAAAGGGATCTTGTCCCATCAGGATTATTTATAGAGAGTAACAATTTATTTCGAAAACACTCAGTTACCACGCTCAAATTTGCGATATTAGCTCCTTCTTGAAGAAGTGGTTTTTCCACAACCGCACAAAATTTCTGGACGAATAACGAATGTAGGAAGTTCAGAGCGTTAGAGATTAGTGGAAGAGACCTTACTCTATCAGACTAATCACAGACATAATTTTTACGGTGTCGTTTCAAGTTTAAATATGTTTAGGAATGGGGTTTTAAAAAATTTGGAAATGAAATTCATAAGCTTTAAAATTTCCAACGCAACATGGTCAGTGGCAAACGTGAAGCAGACGAAATTGCGTTTGCTGATTTCCGTCCGTGTTTGAAGTACGAGCCTCGAAGCAAAAAGGTGCAGGAAATATATAACGCGAGTTAGGGAAAAATAGAGTTTTGTCGCGTAGAATAAGAGACAATTCTTCTTGCAGTCAAAGATTTGCAGGCTCTGATATATTTCGTTGCAACTAACAAAATCCACTGTGAGGTCATCATTTCTGCATCATATTCCTATAGAGCTCACATCGTCGCGAAGGGTTAAAAAGTCGATTCGTTCTCATCGTGACAAAGGATTATTGACCAGGTTAACAACAGCTTTAGCAGGGAGACGCAGTTAGTTGTCCTCAAAACTATTTGACTACAGGTGAATTCCATGGACCTTTTAAACAAACGGTTTCTCTTCAATATTTTTCGTTTCTTTCTCTTTTACACATGGTTACATTTTATGCACATCCCAGCACTTTTTCATACAATTAGTTTTCTTGTATCGAATTTGCGTGTGGTTTTGGCTGCCGCTTTAAAATTTTTGGTCTTCTTCAAGAATGTCGTTGAATGCTGGTCTAGTCAATTCTCTCTGTAATCCACGGATAGCCATACTAAGTGGTCTCCATATTTTCGGGTCCCAGGTGAATTTGGCATAAATTTCTTGGCATTGGAGAGATGTGGGGTGGGTGAGCTCAGGCTGGTGAACCAAAGACTTGACAGTGGACGGCATCACTACCTCTGAGCTTTCCTTCTTGCGCGATAAGTCAGCGATAATCGTGCAATTTTCTGTCGTTGCGAGATTAGCTGCTACCATCGAAGAAACCGAGTGGTAGGAAACGAACTTCAACGAAATCCGTAAAGCCAAGCGACTACCTGTAGTCAACACCTGTCAACGTTGAGATCCCTCTAACACTGGCGACATTCCCGATATTCCTGGTAGAATCACGCTCGAATATTGTTCAACATACCTATGATAAGAAAAGATGACAGTGTCTTATGTGTCAAGCGAATCCATATACAACCTACATCAAACTGCTTTTGAACAAAGGAAGTAGAGCGATAAACATGTGGCTGATGAGAAGCGCCAGTTAATTAGATCAGTGGTGCGGGAGACCAGTCTTAGTGAAGAGTGAAGCGAAAGGGTCCCAGGTTCTTCGAAAATGATGTAAACTGTTACAAAGTTCCTCTTTTCCGAAATTCGTGTAGAGAATATAGTCTACATGTTTATGTTGACCAATCAACAAAGAAGTCTTGTGAAGACAAAGTGTAATTTTCTCGGATAGCTCTATCTTCGGTACTTTCCTGCAGTGATGCTGTTAAGCTCCAGAACAGCTCTATCTCATGCACAAATTTTGGGTTAGCTATGAAATACTCTGGAATAATGCTCTCTCATATCCTATATTGGCTCGGATTTGCTTTACTGCAACTTTATCTCATGAGGTAAAATCTGCTCACTGAAAAGGATATACAAGGAAGCGTCATTTACTTAAATGACTTTGGCGCTCTTCTTTTTCTTTCTTCTTCACTTCAGATCTTCACTTCCCGTAGTAGAATCACTTATCATTTAATAGTGGGTCGAGAGAAATCGTTACAGTATATTCACAAGGCCTACGGTTTTGTTTTGTACGTAAGCTAAGAACACCATATTGTGAACTAGATAAATGGCCGTAATATGCTTCTCATCCGAAAGAAAGCAAAGGCAAGAAAGACTTCGACAACGAGCTGATGCATAAATTGAAAGGTGTTCCACAACATGAATTTAGTTTCAAAAAATGAGAAATAGTTCAGCTACGACAACAACTGAAGCCGAAACCACGGCCTTTTACTCTGCTTGCACAAGCAGGACGTAAACTCAGCAATCAATCGCTGTGGGAGATCGCGTACTTTGTTTGGACGTCGTCTGGCTCGCCTCTGTGACAACGAGAACGGAAAATGGACCATGTGTGGGAGGGAGAATCACGAACAAGTGGAGATGAAACGAGATAGGCTGCTCTACTTAGCTGCTTTCCTCTTCACGTGTCATTTGATTCACAAATAGTTACTAGTATAGGAAAATTAATCATTTATTTTTCCATTTCTTTGCATGATTCAATGCAACGCATTGCTACATTACGTGTGCACTTCTTTCATTGATTCGTTTCTCACATTCGTCGTCCAAGAAAACCATCCATCGTACTTGTGTTTAGATCCCGCTCCTACTCGAGAATTTTGGCCTTATTCACAAATGGCCTTCATTTCCAGTCAGGTATATTCTTCCTAGAATCTAAATGGAAGCTTCTTTGAAGCGAATGTTCTACACATCTCACTGAGAAAGTTCAATCTGTGAGTGGAAAACATAGTAACAATG
Organism: Angiostrongylus costaricensis; assembly: GCA_900624975.1. Lineage (NCBI taxonomy): Eukaryota > Metazoa > Nematoda > Chromadorea > Rhabditida > Metastrongylidae > Angiostrongylus > Angiostrongylus costaricensis. The sequence continues at coordinate 104,706 of UYYA01004038.1, read as the reverse complement.
ATGTGATATAAATTATGTTTCTTATGAGCTACTGAAAGGCATCTAAAAGTGAAGAAAGCTGAAGGAAAATCCCAAAGCTGTCCCCTGAGGATAACCACAACCCGCCCTTGCCAATAGGTCTTTTCTTCGCGGTAGAAATTATGGCACCTGCAGTGATAATCCCAAAAAGGCGTATATTGCACCGACTTGTCAGTCATGAGATATTTGCTGTTGCTGAGATATTTGCAAGACTCCGGAACGCTGGTGTCTGCGGTGGGGACTGAGCACGCTATTACCCTTCTAAGGGGCTAACACGTTCGCCACCACACCATGCGAGACCTTCGTTTAGCCTGTCTCTCATCCGTGTTATTGATCTATATATAGGTGGCATCAGCAATCACCCGTCAACGGGATTGATCTGAGGAGCACAACTCGGTGTATATACGGCGCCAGATCACATATGATCTCCGGACATTCCTCCCTGTTCCCGGATTCATTCTAGGGTTCCTAGTATTTATCCAAAAAGCCTTTAGAAATTTGCACGTTGGTGTTATAGGATTCCGTGCAAGGATATCGACTTTTATATCAAAATCGTCTCCGCTATGTTTCTGTATCTTGTGTGGCCTTAGTGGGGTACTTTGTCTTTCTCTTCGTTTGCTGTCTAAGCGTTCTTTTATGCGGAAGCATAAAGGTCTGCCCGTTTCGCCAATATATTCATCTCCACTGGTGCTACAAGAGATCAGGTATATCGTACCTGAACTCATGTAGTTACCTTCGCTGCCGTAAGGGTAAATTACGCAACTTGTGTTTCGCATAGATGGTCATATAGGCGCTTACGAACTAGTTGATGACGAACAGTATCGGGTGGTATTTCAATTATCGCTACCGATTCCTCTAGATCTGCCCTTCTTAAGCAACGTTTTATTCATTCAACCCATTCATCGACCAAATGCGACTCTAATCAGCAGCTTTTCCTCAGTGGAGGGCACATCAAAACGGTGGGTTTTTCGAGAAGCTGTTGATCGTGTAATTGCGGTTTAGATTTTCATCTATCTATATGTGTTATTGGAGCGTTTGACATAGTACACTGCCTGTCAATATACCCTTCCAAGCTCTGCAGAAGGCGATACTGCTGAAACGTCAGCTTTAACGGAATAAAGAATAAAGTAACACCTCGTGCTTGCTCAACAAGAATCTCGAGATCTGTGCCGTGTTGTGCTTGTGATTGTTGTGTCAATCAATCCCGTTGACGGACGATTGTTGATGCCGCCTATATATAGGTGAATAACACAGACACGCGAAACGAAGGACTCGCAATGGTGTGGTGGTGAACGCGTTAGCCCACTGAATAGCGTGTTCGGTCCCTGCCGCAGACACCAGCGGTCCGGACTTTTGCAAATGTCTCAACAGCACTGCGGTTGTATTTCACATAACACCCTACTACTAAAAAGTAGCAAGCAGTAAATAAAAACTGAGGTAACAATATCATTCATCACGAGTACGGTCCTAGTTCGACCCACCCAGGGCTCGTCAAACCTCCCATCTCTCCAGGAAAGGAAATTGTTACTAGACACGTCTTGGACCGTATCACTACCTTCAACTCATATGGGAGCGCTCTAGCACGGGTACCCTAGTGATCTAGAGAAAATCGACTCGACTAACTTTCAACTAACGAAAACGTATGTTGTCAAACGACAGTCGAAGCCACCTGCAAGAGAACTGCGATGACCTTTATGGATGGGGGATGCGAGGAAACGAATCGTCTGCGAGGAGTTCTGACAAACACTCAGTAGGTCTGGCGACGGTTCATGCAAAATGAATAAAAATAAAATTATTTGCTAATCAAAGCATCCATAAATAAAGCAACAGTTTTTTTTATAAGAAATAAATTGGGAGCGACCGAATAAGATGTGGTAACAGCTGACAATCATAAGGCCATATGGTTATCTTTCAACATTTGAAGCAAGGCGGCTTCTATTTCGGTGCATTCTATAGAGCATAAATTTTGCTGACTAGTAAGGCGTTGGTGACAGAAAGAGAACCTGCTGAAGAAATAGGCATTAAGAGCGAGCTTAATCCTCCATACGTGAGCTGTCCAGGAAACTACCATGCCCAATTAGGAAAGAGAGAAATAGGTGAAGTGAGAGCGTCAGCTGTCGAAGAAGCCTTTTGAATAGGCCGTTCACCTATCCAGTCGATTGATATGGAGAAACTTGAAGTAAACAGCTATCGTATAACGGGGAACTGCGGTTGATGTTGTTATGACGACGAATCGACAGAAGAAATTCAAGGAAATCTCGAATACAATGTTCCCCATGTTGAAGACGTCTCGTGGTTAGACGAGAAGAATTTTACAGTCAAAGTCGCCAAAAATTCTCCGACTTCCAGCTAGCAAGTCCGGTGCATTCATGGAACAGAAGAATTGTCTTATGCCGTCGCACACTGAAAATAGGTAAACTGCTCTGACTTTCATCAATGAAAGATAGCAAGCTTCGCGATCAAATTCATCAGGGTGCAAGACTCACATGTCAAATGATCCAAACGCTATTACCCGAAGTGTCTGAAGAACCTATTTCAAGTCATCAGTCAGATGAAAGCCACCAGGAGTGTGACTTTCTACAAAACGGAATACCCACACGCAACTATTGCCTAATCTGCCTTTTGTTTGTTGCCTGTGGCACTTGAATTGTTTTGAAATATGACTGAAAGTTAACGATAACCAAACCAACTAAAATAATGTAAAAGTATAAAAATCCACTTAACCCCGTTTTCTTCGGCTTAACAGAAAGCTCTGGAAATGCATTCATTCTAATGCTTTGAGTGCGAAAATCATGACCACCCTCGGATTGAAGCCAACATATTTGAGGGTAACACAGGGTTAATAACGATGGTTAGTCGGCTAACGTTTCGACGTCTCCGTCTTCATCAGAGCCGATGGTCCGAGCTGATGGTACCACAGTTGTTCGTCTTCTCGATGTGGCGTCTCCGTCGTCCTACTGACTCTCACAAGCTCGCAGTGAACTTTGTTAATATTAATGAAGGCCTTTAGAATGTGTATATCTTTGCTATTTAACTATGGTAATACTTTAGTCTTCTGAAGTTCATCACGCATATTCCTATCACATTTTTTTTTCACAAGGACCGTGTGTCGAACACATTTGAAGGCAGTTCAACAAGCAGAATTTCTTCCAGCAGTATACGAAGCTGTTCTTAAGGCATGATTTATGTCTACAGATTTATGTCATTCTTACACAAAAAATTTTAAAGATTTTATCTCGTTTTAAAATTCTTGAAGGTTTGATCAAATCCAGTTTAAATATGAACGAACAATAAATGAAAAAAGCCTTCGGCGTTGATCAATCCTTGAGGGCTGCGCCATGCATTCGACCTCAATAAGCATCGTCTGTAGGTGATTGGGTGCACATTTGGCCTTTACAATGACTCACGGCGACCTACCGATGTATCAAGCCAGTGCAGCCATCCTTCCAGACAAGTCTGGTACAAACTTGCCAACCCCGAAGCTATGGAAGGATTAGTGAGCCTGGGCTGCGAGGTTGAGCTCATTTGTATTGCAGGACGCCTCCGACCACTGCGGTATACGCGCTCTCACAGATATTACATGTGCATATAATACATATCTTATTGGAATACATATACTGAAGCTATATACAAAATTGAAAATAGGAATTGTTCCTTGATTTTCACAGCCAAGCATACCATTGTAGGAAAATAAGTAAATTTGTGGACCGTTAAGTAAGATATGTAGGTCCTAACGGGTTTCATTTGGATTGTTATCTATTGATATGAGCGGGGACACATTGTTTTGAAATTTTAAGCAGAAATTGTTCCTGTATTCTTGTGACCGAGATACGGTTCACATTATAACGAAGGTATCAGTGATCGCAATTGTAATATATCTAATAACAAATCTGAGGGTACAACATGATAACATTTCCTTAAAATCTAAGTAAGACGTCGATTGCGCTTGCGAAAACGGTAAACGGTAAACTGAAGTGCGCAGGGATGAGCGGATGCCTGCCCAACCAGGCAAAGCCGAAAGGTCATCATGCGCCCACTGATTGTTTGCTCGCTATTTCCCACTGACAGTAACGAACAACACTAATTCCGGACAACGACTGGCTCCAAGCCTTGCCATTGCATTTATGTCTAAAGTGGAAGCACCGGTGATTGGGCCGCTACTCTACTGTAGATATGTAGACGACTGCTTTGTCCTTTGCTCAACACAAGAGGAAATGGACAAATGTATCGAGTTGTTAAATGCACAGTCAGAGTATATCAACTTCACCCGAGAAAAGCCGAAAGAAAAATGGCTTCCATTCTTGAGCGTCCAAATTCACCTGTCAGAAAATGGCTACATTACAAAGCGCTACCGAAAGCCAAATAGTAAAAACATCTTGGTTCATTACCTCTCCTCTCACCCCTCTCACACGAAAAGGGCGCTTATAAGAAACATGTTTCCGTCCCGGAACTTGGCGCGGCAAATAGCCATTTCTAATGGCTACGAAACTGTAGCTTAGGATAGCTGTAGGGGAAATCTTAGGCCTCCAAACGACAACTCTAGCGATAGAAGGGTCCCGTCTATCCTACCCTTCATCTCAAATGATGTAAGTACAGCTATAAAACGCCGCTTAAGAAGGGCGGGTTTAGAGAATTCGGTAAACGTAGTTGAAATACCACCGAGTAATCTTAAGCGCCAGCTAGTTCGTAACCGCCTATATGACCGTCTATGTGCAACTCAGAATTGCATAATTTGCCACAGTGGTAGAGACGGTGATTGCATGAGCTCGGGTATAGTTTATCTGATCTCCTGTAAGACGTGCGGAGACGAATACATCGGCGAAACGGGCTGACTCATCTGTGTCCGCATAAAAGAACACCTAGTCGGTAAATTTAAACGAAATACCCCACTAGACACGCATAGGACCCAGAGACATAACGGGGACGACTTCGAAGTATGTGTCACCATCCTCGCACGCGGATCAAGAACACAAGCGCGCAAAACTCTCGAGGCACTCTGGATTAATTCCAGAAATCCGAAAATGAACCGCAGGGAAGAATGCCTCATTATCACGCGTGATATAGGGCAGTATACAAGACTGTTATTCTGATAGGAGAGGCACATTATGCTTCCATGTGATTTCTGTGCGGTTGATCTTCACCCGACATACTTAGTGGAAACCTCATAGAAAGCGGTGAGTGTGCAAAGCTGTGTTCAACGTGATTGAAATCTTGGTTTAGCGTTTTCTTTGTTTAGTTATGGAGGTGTTTGGCCCTATATCTGTCACAATAGATTGCTGTCAACTTGACCTTTCCAGGCTCTGAGGAAGGCGAAATCCGCCGAAACATCAGCTTATTCGTGAATAAAGAATAATAACACCTCGCGTTTGCTCAACAAAAATGCGAAGAATTACTAATCCCGGAATTCCACTGTCACAGAAATCCAAATTTTTCGTGATGGTGAAGCATCCACTCTTCTCCAATTTAATCGGATTCAATGACAATAAATCGTAGGTGATTGTAGCTGGTTCACTAGGGTTCAGAGGGGATCAGAGTAGGGAGTCGAAGCAGACTACTGTGTTATGACTACTCAGCTCTTGCCATTAGCGCTTTGGCGCTCAGCAAACGACCGACGGACGCCACGTTATCAGATAAACATTCATCTTTTCCCACGAAACACCATACTTTTCGCCGATTTCGCCCAAGGTTTTTTTGAACATGCGAAAACAAAGATAAATACAAACAACGATCTACAAAAGCAAACAACGGTGAAATCGTAAACAAATAACAAATGATCATGTTATTGATCAATCTGGCGATGCGCGCATTTAACCTTTATGTAGTTAATTAATAGACTTACAAACCGTCCTACAGCGTAGTAAAATTTCTGCAAACTTAATAATAACAAAGGATAAACACAGAAGTACTTTCAACTACGATAGAGCACGACCAGGCGGCGCCCTTACCGCAGTGCTTAGAGACGCCTGCGATAAACGCTGGGTCGATCACTAGTTCGATTTGGAGTCCCAATCTCACCAGGCTCTCCATTCCTATGGTGTCGGCAAGCTAATAGAAGGCTTATCTGGGAGTATGGTAGCACTGATTCGATGCATCGGTAGGTCATCGAAAGTCACTGTACAGAAGGAAAAAGGTATGCATTCAATCATCTCTATGATGCTTAATGAAGTCGAATACGTCGCCTGTCTGGTCAGGAATGATTGAAGCCGAATTCTTTGTGTTTCATTCTTTACGCTTTGTGTTAAAGCTAAGTAGGACAAGAAATATGATTAATATTGGGATTTTGTTGTTTCTTGAAAAAGAAACTTGTGCATCTCTAATAGCCCTGATTTCTATGTTTTTGTTTTCTGCCTACTATAATTCAAAACTCTGGACCGCAGATGTCTATGGTGGGGAAAGAGCGCGCTATTGTTCTTTCCGGGGAGTAACGCGTTCACCACCACACCATGCGGGTCCTTCGTTTCGCCTGTCTCTCAGCTCTTTCTATCGATTTTTGCCACAGCAGTCACCCGTCAGCGGGATTGATCTGGGGCGCTCAAAAGAGCAAACATATTTTGGGATTTTCGCTCATGTCTGCTTTCTGACAAAGAGATCTCACATCTTTCGAAAGAGTCACGAGAGCTTCATCGAGGTTAGCCTTTTTTTCAAGGTCTCACTTTTTTCTCTTCATCTAGTGGAAACTTGTCACCTCACATCTTTGCAATGATCTCCAGAGGATCTGCGGTAGGTGGTCTGCTGATGTATCTCGACAATGTATCGATACGGTCTTCGGAGAATCAACTATAACTGTTTGCTCAGCAGAAGGTGAGTACAGAAACACTACAGAGCAAGATAAACAAGAAGGAATACTTTACATCTACTTGGACACTTTTTGACACTAAATTTCAAGCGTCATACTCGTTGAGATTTCCGATTATTAAGAGTTTCTTCTTAAGGAAAAGGAGCTTCCAATATGTACTGGGTGAAGCAGATGTGGAAGGCCTAATTTTCACCGTCAAGACGTTGTCCTACGTACATAATGCACTACTGTATATCCCGCAATCCCCATTTTCCATTCAACAGTTCGCACGTGTGGCTCAAAGTCTTCATCCGAATGGCCGCCATTGATTGGGTCCCCTTCATGAGGTGCACGTGGACGGCACACTCTCGTTTTCGTGCTGGTCAGGGGCGCCCCATTATCAATCAGACAGGAATCTCCCACAAACGACGTACTTCGACCTTTCACCCAGTAGTCATCCCTCGAAGAAAAACGTGCTATGGAGGGCAAAGGTTTCCCAATAATATTGTTTACTTTACGCTCGCCACTAATGCTCACAATTTTGACAAAGGAATTTCTTTCGTTGGTAACTTTATACCTACATCTTGTAATATGATTTGATAAGTCCTCTGACGATTTCTAAGAACAGCAAAGTGTTAATGATCAAATAAAGAGGGCTTTGCGGGACTATCAAACCTCTCCAGAAAACAATTTAGTTTGTCGAGTATGGGAAGCACTTGGTAAAGTGTGCGATGAAACAAATTCCTCGGTCACTTTACAAACAGCACGTCGGGAAGAACCGATAGGGATCAACCTCGATAGCGCTTTATAGTGACGGAAAGACATAATGAGTTTTACATAATGTGCCATTCAAAGCTCGAACAGCTCGAACAGCTTTGTTGCGATGGAGCGAGTCTGAACCCGAGACATTTTAAGCTTAAGCAGCGCCTCATCGCACTGCACTTCGAGAAAACGTGAGATAACTGGCTGAAAATTCTAACTTAAAAGTCCAAAGGTAGAATGACGATAGGTTGAAAGCAAATGTTGATTATGATTACGAAGAAAAAGTATTCATTTCTACGATCCTATGAACCGATCTTTTTGAGCCAATGCTAGGTTGGTATAGATCTTCGCTGTTGTTGTTGTTGTTATTTTTGTTGTCGTTGCTGCTGGTGTTGGTGGTCGATGGCTGACGTTTTGGGCCCACTCGTAACATCACGGCTCTTAGGAAGGCGAAATTGCTGAAACGTCAGCCATTGACCACTAACACCAACAGCAACGACAGCAACAACAACAACAAAGACAACGTAGACCTATGCCAACTTCGCGTCGGCTCAAGGAGACCAGTTTATAAGAACTTATAAATAAATTTATCAGCTATCTGTGGGGAGCTTAATAGAAAGTCGGTCTTTTGAGTTATTAAGAAGTAGAAGTACTTTCGTCTTTTTATTTACTGCCTATTCTTTTCCCATGGCAGGGTATGATGTGAAGTGCAACCACAAGGTGCTGAGATATCTGCAAATAGAAAGCTTTGAAAAAATCCAGAAGAGACATAGATGTTATCAGTTCCCAGGATCGACTTTCTCTTAACCTCGGCATTGGCATATGAATGTGTCGTTTTCTTGTTCAGCAATCGCGAGGTTTTTAAACAGCATACATTTATCTTAACTCTTCTATTTACTGCCTTTTTCTTCTTAATGGCAGGGTATGTTGTGAAATATAACTCCGTGACCCGGATGGTGTAGTGGTGAAGTGCGCTGCTCCCCGGTAAGGACAACAGCGCGTGTTCGTTCCCCACTGCATACACCTGTGGTCCGGAGTTTTGCAAATATCTCAGCACTTCATACGAGCATACATTTACTTCCATAAAAACACAATACAATACAACGCTAGCTGACGTTTCGGCAGTATCGCCTTCTTCAGAGCCGCTTTTTCGTGACTTCCAATGAGGAAGTTTAGAACAGCTGATTATAGTCGCATGTGGTTGACGACTCTGACGACTGTTTAAAAACCTCGCGATTGCTGAACAAGAAAACGACACATTCATATTCCGGTGTTATCAGTGTCAACTCTTGCTGACTGTCTTACCTCTTTCTCTTTCAGCAACGGAACATGGTCTCATGAAAACACCGAGAAATACTTTACCACGTGCTGTTTAAAGTGACTGACATTCTTGCTCTTATCATCATTGCTTAAATAGTAAATTCAAATATGTCAGACGCCTCTCGAGCGGTTCCATTGACATCCATTGAGCAGAGTCTGACTTATCCATTCTTTTTATTAATATAGAAATCTAAATTTCCTCACTTATCGTTGAACTTCTGAACCTTTTCTTTGTCTAAAATCTTATAGATTTTGAGATATGCTGCTGGAGCACCATTATTGTAATACAAGGGCGGTCAATGAAAATGCAGTAGAATAAGGCTTCCCTATGGGAGCATTTCCTAACTCCTGGTCTCCCATGTTTTCTGCGAATTTGTGCTTTCTATATTGGCTTCCTTGAGTTCTGACTTTGAGCTTACATGTTTCACTGACTTTCCTCCCAAATTTCAAAATAAGAACTACAGTGCTAGTACCAATATCCACCTAAATGATTTAGAATCACGTTGATCATCGAGTTAGATGAGTGAGCATCTCTGAAATCACCATTTGTTCCCGCAATGAGCCAGAACATTTCGATTGATTTTTCTCATTAGAGAGACCCGAACAGCGTCATATTTTTGGGAAAAGTCAGTTCAATTTTACGTTTCATGGCCAGAAATTATCCACAGGTGGGTCGCCAATCTTCATACATGTCTACTGCTAACTAGACGAAATGCTTCGAAATGGAATTGAACTCATTAGCTTGAGTGATCCGTCTCGTCGATGATTCTCTGCTGAACAAGGCGGTTTGAAATCCGAGAAACTTTACGTCGCAGTGAATGGTGAGACACTGAACGAATGATGGTAGTAGTCTATTAGTAGTAAAATTAACGATAGGAACAACTATAAGAAATGGAAAACGGCGAAAAAAAGGTGTTTAAGGGATGCGAGTTTACTCGATTACATTTCCTAGTTGTCGCCATTTCCTGGCGCCCAAAGTGTACACGAGTGCGTTCGGGTTGGCGTTCTATCACGTAACCGAAACACCAGTTGTTCATCGATTATCAGCTCAGAAGCTCAGCAATTCGTAGAGGACCCGAGTTATTTGTAGTTCTCATTTCTTCTTGTTCATTTCTTTTCCTTCCACATATCTCGTTCTATTTGTTTCGTGCTATTACTATATTCTATTACCCACAGTGAGTGTAAGAGGTGCGTTAAAACATTCCTAGAATAGATTAGTGGCCAATTTGCTACTGTTACGTTCCAATGGGCAGTACATTCAAATGGAAGCTCTATCGTTTACTGATCCGAAGAAAATGCTTGTTAAGAGGAATCCTACCGTCAAGGCAACTAACCTCCATTTGATCCACAAGGGCCGACGACGGTCTGTGGTGATCACCTACGAACGCATAACTATTTCGGATTTCCAGGGAAGAAAACTACGTTTGACGAATCGCTCAACATGCCACCAAGAAGTGAAGATGAAAAACCCTGAAGTTTCAGCCAAACCGATAGTGAAACGAAAAGAAGTGCTGGACTCCAGACAAATGTGAAGACGAGCGCTCCAGATCATCGAGTATCATGGGTCAAATGTCATCAGTCACTTCTCTTCCACATAGACTGTGTTCGCCACCATCTCCCAAACTCGGGCAACATTTTCACTCTCTCAATTTTATCTTTTATTCGTAAACGAATTAGCATTCATAACTCCAAAATCTGTTTTTTTCTCGTCAGACTGCTTCCTTACTTACTTCCATTCAGGACCTCCCATCATTGTTTTAACGTTGAACATGACATTATACGGAAGAACTCTGCGGGGTTCTTTGTTCTCCTTTTGTTTTCATATAAAATTGTAAATATAAATAGATTTTGGACAGATCCAAGGAGAAAGATCTGTTACTAGTTGGCATGGGTTGTCTCGATTTCTTCGCTAGTGCATTTTGTTTAGCTCAATTTTCCATTTAAACACGTCTGCAAGAAATCACAGTTTCCTGGTTGTAGAGATCCACCGAAGGGGCGCGTGTGGCGCAATGTTCGGAGGCGCCCTGCAACACACACGTGGAGTCGATCCCCACGCCCGTGGTCCACCAAGCCCTTCATCACTCCAGGGTCGGCAAATTGATACCAGACTTGTCTGGAAGGATAGTAGCATTGGCTCGATACATCGGTAGGCCACCGCGAGTCATTGTAAAGGCCAGATATGCATTCAGTCACCTCCAACGATGCTTAGTGAAGCCGAATCCATGGCTCATCCATCAGGGATTGATCAACACCGAGAGCTTTATCTTTTTTATCCTTTAGAGAAATGAAGGAAACTAAGAATTCGCTTTCTCGCCACTTGTACGTAACTTTCAAGTATAAACACTTAAACATCGAAGACAGCAAGTCCTCCATCGACTATCCCCATTCGAGTTAGAGTCTGTACAGCCAACATGCTCATTTGCTCATGCCAAAAACACCGCCACGAATCTGTACACGAGGGGCGGCGCTAATGGTCCGTGCCCGTGCGTCCAGTGGGGCTGGCAATCGGCCACTCATTCACCAGCACTGTCCAGCGAAGGATCGCTCGTATCCTTCCAGACATGCTCCATCTTCAGTATTTTGACTGTCAGTACGACTCCGACAAAACGTAAGTTTGCTGGGAATTCATGTTTTGGGCTATCTCCGAATTTTGCTGGTTGACTTCATTGGTCATATCATAAAGCTAGTAGTCCAAATCATTTAACAGACATTAGGGCAGTCAAGGCAGAACAAATTAATTTGATAACGAGTTCTTTGTTCTTCATTGATTGACAATAGGTAAGGAGTCCATGCGTTTGAAATGCACTTTCAACCGGCATTACATTCTTGCAGCACCCGTTGTGGCTCCTAACTGTGCACCTTCCAAATGTCGTTACTGCTTTATATTAACCTAGTTTTGAGAGATTAATGCTTGCTTAGATGCGTATTTTCATGCGAAAGATATGTGGAAGGGTTATATGAGACCTGTTTAATGTTTTGCTACTCGAGTTATGTGTTTTATTATTGATTTTGGTATCACGTCATACTTGTTACTCTAATCATTTCAGTATGCTTCAATCAGTTGTGCTTAAAGCTCGTGTCGATGACCTAGAGGAAATGGAGACCTTAATTTTCGACCTTACCGACTCATTGGGCACTTTCTTCGTTCAGGAGGACGTGTATTTCAATGTGCCCAATGGCAACCTCAAGCTACGTATCATGCATCCAAATGTGAGTTTAATGTGCTGATGCTGTTATTGCTTCTTACTTGGTTGCGTGAACAATTTCTATTTCCGTTTTTCATATTTCGCTTCTTTCTTACGCAATCGTCGTCTATAGTGGTGGTCTGCTTCGAACATGGTGACGTTCGCGTGGACCACTCTAAATTCGAACAGGTCCGTCCGTCGTTTGGGTGCTCTTCCAAGAGGACGCTTGCATTCTCTTGGATTCCGTTTCACTGTTCTTTTTGTCCATCTGCATTTGACCAGTTCATCTTATTATGTGATCGGTCCATCTATGCTTCGCTATCGATCTATATTCTCCTGCACTCGAGAATGGGATAGCTTTCGAAGATCTGGGCTTGTGCATTCCGGCTAGACGTTATGTGTGCCGGTTAATTTTTGCTTCTTTTTCTGTAATCACTTATGTCTACTTTCCAGAGTAGCATGGTTCATCAATGGTATCCGTTGTGACCTTTAGTCTTCTGTTTGTCAGATCAGATTTTTTGCGCGATTTCCACGAGTTTGCGTACGGGACAGATAGCTAGCTATCTGAAAACAACTTGACCTAATTGTCAAAAGATAAGAAAAATGCGGTTCTCGTCGGCAGTATCGTACCTCATTTGGTTTTTCTTGTTTTGTAGAGTATTTTTATTTCTGCTGACGTTCAGTGAGAGATGTGGTCGTAAGAGTAAAATTTCTATCTGTCTTCTGACATGATGTTCGTCGATTGAATAATTACTGGTCGGTTCACTAAATACTTAGTGAGAAGAGGTGTCATGCAATATATCCTTAATGCAGTACTACTAATAACTAGGTAAAAGGTGTACACCGACAGCAAGATGATATTTCATGATAACAAGATTAACTCCATGAAATTATTTACAGCACAAAGAAATCAGGTGAAACTTCTGCAGCCTTGTGAATGAATTCTCTCAAACAGTAGATAATTCCTGATGTGCGATTTTATTTCGTCGAGTCTACGGATTGGATTTTGGAACGCCTTCGCAGTTTGCCTAATCTCAGCATCATTGGGGTTATATTTCACATCACACCTTGCCATGAGAAAAGAATAGGCAATAAATAAAAAGTGATTACGTAACTCTTTATTGTTCAGAGGTGCGGTCAACTGATTTACAACGCGCTATCAAAAAAGTCTGGTCATAAATTGAGTGAATCGCAAATCACTGAAGTCGAGGATGTCTATTCTATTCGAGTAAGCCTTTCCTTAAACTATTTGTTTCAGTTCACTCAGGTCGACAGTGCAGTGTCACTGTTAGCTATTCTATTTCTTTAATATGTATTTATATTTTATATATATGTACCTATATATACACTCGTGTGTCTGCATGTATATTTATATACACATACCTTTCTCTTTCTCTCCCTCTCTCTCTCTCTCTCTCTATATATATATATATATATATATATATATGTATATACATATATATATACGAGGGCGCTTGTGGCGCAGTGGTCGGAGTCGCTCTGTAATACACATGATTCGAGCGCCGTTGGTCCACCAATCCTTGCACCCTGCCAGGGTCGATAGATTGATACCAGACTTGTATGCGAGGGTAGCAGCACTGGCTCGATACATCGTTAGGCCACGGCGGGTCATCGTGAAGGCCAGATATGCATCCAATCACCTCCAGACGATACTCGAAGAAGACGAATGCATGACGCATCCATAAGAAATTGATCAACGCCGACAGCTTTGTCCTTTTATATATATATAAATATATATATATATATATATGCTGCGCATCCAGTTCTTGGACTAAACGTAGCAGTACTGTAAGAGATAGCGTTCGAACTACAAAAAAGTGGGCGTCTCGGCGTGATGTTCATCGAGGCTGTTCTTATTCCTCATACTCTTCCTGGTTAACAAAATTGAGTGAACAGGTCTGGAATTGTTTTCTTATGCGTTGTTTTCTGTGTATGGATTCATAATGAGCAAGAAAATCTCAAGCTGAGTTCCAATGTTCGATCAATAGTAGTAAATTATCCTATCTACCACACTCATTTAATGTAACTTTGATTTTGAAAACGAGAAGCTATTCAGACGACAACCAAATTTCAGCCAGAGCTTTCGAAAACATTGCTTGGTCTGAGGTATTTGACTTCTGCCTTTAATAAGAACACCCAAGATATCAATCGCAATAGTCTTTTTTTTCCTTTGTTAATGGAATGCTGTCAACAAAGCCAAGGTCGTCATTTTGTGTAGTACGTTTTAACCATGCTCTTGACTGTTAACTGGTCTTGCCTGTTTTCCACTTGTTCGTATCGGAAATGCGATCTTTTGTTGCAAAAGTAGCATTGAGAAAGTTAGTCGTTGGTGACAATTAAAATAGAGGAACAAAATACTATTCATCGTTGAGAGCTAGATATTCTTGTACGTTCGGCTTGGAGATTGGAAGACGACCATTGTGGTTTCTCCATTGTTGTTTCGTTCTGTTCGTCATTATTCCCTGGCTAACTTATGTTTAGTGTTTGGGTCTGAATCATGATGTATTAATGGTTCCACTCGCAAAGACCAGGTGCTTCCACGTCATGATATTATGCTGGCTAGAACCGGTCCACAGTCTATGCACAAATCATATTTTTGCTAAATCAGCTTTTAAATAGTCTACTAAACAAAAAGAAGACTAGTTATATCGAATTTAGCGCCCCAAAATTTCTCGTTGACGGCGTGTCCAGAGGTTTAGAAAGTAACCTTCGCTACCACACTTATATATTGTTCGTTTCAATCTATATAAGTTTTTTCATGTGCTGGATTTGGTCACGTTCCTAAGCTCATATAGGTCCTTATTCCTATCTATGTTCTTCAAGGGCTCAAACAAAGATATACTACGATTTTAATGTGACTAGCCTTCCAACAGACTTTGGCTTTCGATTCTGAAGGTGGTCATTATCAACGCTCATTCTACTCAGTCGGATATTTTCACAACAACATTATAGGAGTTTCAACCCGAATTTCGACCAGATCCTGACCAATTCTGTGACCACCTGATGCTTAACTTATTTTTTTTTTGTAGGTAACAAGAAAGAACCACTCGCGCAGAGTTCACGGTACGTGACAACTGTGCCATTCCAGAGCAAAAACTCAGTTTGAGATACTAAGTAATTCATGTTTGTTTGCAAGACTTTCATTCCATCGGTTCATTTCTGGATTTTTTGGTGCGATTACGAAACATTCCAGAGTTGTTTGGACTTTTTGTATCATAGTGGTTATTGGTAGGGCACTTTAGCGAAGGTTCAATTTGTTATCTAAGTGTTATTTTGTGAGGTCTCAAAGCAGTCTATGTTTGCGGTGAGCGTTTTCATCCGAAATGTGGAATGTTGTGTCGTATAAAGAGAATGTGGTCACGAAAAAAAAGGATGGTGATTCAAATTGTTGTTTAACCAATATCAGCCATTTCTCTAGACTTTCAAGCAACACTTAATGGCTCATGCACGTACTTTGTCTGAAATGATGGTCAAACAAATAAAGTTCTACCAAGCCCAGAAATCGTTTTGTGGCGTGATTTCTCTTAGGTATTATAAAGTCTACGTTACTATTTATCCTTGACAGCTACTTTAATTTAGACCTAACAACTTAGGAATTGCTTTAGATTCGCTGCTAGTCGTCTTTGCTGTGTTCCTATCTCATGTTTCTGCATTTAAGGCTACACTTGGTGCAGCTCTTGGAGAACGAGGTGCGATCACAAAAAAACGTCGGGTGTTTACAATGGATGACGTAAGGATCTATTTGGATGATGTTGCTAACATTGGGCAATTTATTGACATAACAGTGAGTTTTTTTTAACAGAAAAAGAAACAATAAAATACCGATACTTGCTAAACTTCTACTTTTCGTACGACTGAGGAATAGCAAGGTGTTTACGTACACTTCCATACAATGTAAAACATCGTTATGAACCAGTGCCATCGACCGGGGATATGTACTAGTTACCCTTTGGCGATTTGTTAATTATCTAGTTAGTTATCCACTGTGTGTACTACCGTAATCCTGGCGGTTTGGTTTAGTTTGATTTTGTTTGATTTTCTTGTAGTTTCGCGGGGTACAAAATAGTTTGCCATGTCATAGTAATGAAGACTGTTCGTTGTTATTGAAATTCGTTGTGCAGCAGGTTTTCATCATTAAAGCAGAGAAGGCCGACATCTCCACCAGAAAGCTCAACGAAATATTGAATCAACTAACGAACATCGGCTAACCATCCACCCTTAGTTCCTTCCTTCCTTCCTCGTGCACTTTCAGCAAGCGAAGTCCACTGAGTCCAGCGAGTCACCTACATGACTATCAGAGGGCCTAATACACATCACATTGGTGCCTTGACCGGTGTCTTTCAAAATACAAGTTCAGGTTACGTTGACGTCATCAGAACCAGACGCCACCTATTCTCGACTTCAGGAAATTCGTGATCGTCTGAAAATCAGCGACGATGCCATCGTGCCGAGCGCCTATTTGGACATGATGATGGCGAATCTATCCTTCGACGATGACCTTTCTTCAAGAAAATCAACAAAATCCAGCTCCGAAACAGAAAGTGACGGATCTGTTTAGAAACTTGTTTATCTTAGCAGTAGAGTTAACGAAACCCTTCGCTAGATGCGCGTATTTTTAAAGCATGGTAAAGTGAAGTAGACATGCATAGTTTGAATACAAATTTTGTTTATAACAAACGAACTGCGAAATTCATTGCATTGATCGGATCTTTGTGAAGTGCATGATCTCGTTGAAGATTGACCAGTAGATTATTAACCGTAACTGGTTACTATCTCTTAGAAGGCATCTTTTAAATGTATTAATGTTCCCATCAGAACTATATGTGAGCTCTTCACTACATTGATTTGATGTACACAGTTAATTGAGTGAGCTGCACCTCCTGTTTTCCTTAGCAGGTTTAGTGATTGGCTCTAAAAACAATTAGCGGCACCCACCATTCACTACCTTTCTCTGTGTTCCACATGTGGGAATAGTTTATGAGTTACTTTGTTTTAGCCTTAAACGTTACCTCATCATTCGGGTGACATAACGTGTAGCCGATTTCCTACTGTATTAATAAAAATTCTTGAAGAATTTCTTCTGAAACAAAAAGAACATCTTAATGCGGTTTTTTGTGAATTGAATTGTGTTTATTTATGGTATGCACCTATGCACCTAAAAACAGCTCATGTGGTGCATTGGTCCGAGGCTCCATCCAATACACATCGTATTGATTCCCACGCTCCAGGTTCCCAAGCCCTTCATCTCTCCAGGTTGGGTAGGTTGGTGCCAGACTTGTCTGTGAGTCTGAGAGGATAGCGGCACTGGCTCGATACATCGGTAGGCCACCGCGAGTCATTGTAAAGGCCGGTATGCATTTAGTCACCTCCATAGTATGCTTAATGAAGTCGAATGCATGACGCATCCCTAAGGGGTTGATCAACGCCGAAAGCTTTACCGCTATCCTTTTATGCACCTATGCATTACGAACTACCTTGAATAACCTCTGAAGCCCTTTTTTATATTATACTGTGGAATAGAACAGTGTTCACCTGAATGCTCGTTCCCAAGTACGATTTACAAACAGAAACCAGAAACGACAGAAGGCCATTTCTGGCAAAACAAAAACGGAATCCTGTGAGATTCTACACTCGTTTAGTGCTCTTCAACTAAACAAAATCCTTTGAGGAATACTGCAGCACTTTGTTAAGTACTGGTGTAAGTTGGATTCGATTCTGTGCGTTTAGATGTTCTGTGTAAGGGATGTAAATGACGAAGAAGACGAATATTTCCCTAAATTGGCAAGCTAATGTGACGTTCTTACAGGAATTCATTCGGCTAATGTTTCGATGCATTCTCCTTGTTCACAGTCGGGATGATTCGAGTTGATTGGCCACTTCCCATCACTCCTTGGTTAAATGATTAGATGATTGAGAAAGCTAAAGGAAATTTGGTGTTGCAACAAATAATACTTCGCTATAAAAACAAAGCGTTTGGTATTGCCCGATCCCAGAGGGATATCCATGCATTCGGCTTTAACAAGCATCGCCAGAGATGATTGAGTGCATATCTTCCCTCTACAATGACTTGAGGTGGCGCACTGATGTGTTAGGTCAGTGCTGCTGCCCTACCAAACAGGTCTGCTATCAATTTGGTGCAACAGAAGGGATCGAAGGCTTGGTATGGCCGTGGCGCTGGGTCGAATTAGCGATCACGCATGTGCCGCAGAGCGCCTCTAACCACTGCGTTGTACGCGCTTTCACATCGCTCTTTGCAAGATAGTCACATTCTCACAGGATCCACTGTCTCCATGTTACAGTTCATTATCAATGGACAATCAAGCAACAACTGTCTTGCTTGCACCCCACTGGATTCCACTACACACTGAGAGTTACATCGCAAGAATGAGGTCACTCAAGAAGGCGAAAGTGCCGAAACGTTAGCTGCAATAAAAAATTGTAATAAAGTCGTATTAAAGCTCACCAGTCAAACAACATAATGATCATTGGCGCCGAAGTTAGATGAAAGTCGCCCCACAAAACTGATACGATTGGAGATTTGTTAGAGAGAGTTAATAATCGGTAGTATAACGGTAGCATCCTCCCAACGGTTTACCACGTCATCATGGCTAGGAGGTGTTCCTGGGTGTCGAGCTGTGATCTACAGTGGGTGGATTCACCCCACGGCAGGGTCTCCCGTGCTCAGAAGGAGTACGGCGTTTCTCGCAGGAAGCCTAGCTAAGAGTAAACCAATATCCACCACCGTCCTGGTATCAAACTAGTGGCATGGTGGCAAATCTCCTTTTGATCCACAAGGGCGGCGCCTGCCTATGGTGGTAACGACGTGGGGCAGACTGTGGCCAAACTGACTTCGAGCGGGGATCCAGGGAAACACAATAGCTAAACCAGCAAGACTCCGAAAAGTGAAGAATATGCTGGCGCCCGCGCAATCGGTGAGGGTAGGCCGTCCAAGTATCCAAGTATAAGGACAGTGTACAAAGGTGAACACTTTAGATACAGAGAAATTCTTCACACAATCACCTATCTAAGTGATGACATGAGTTTTAGAGTCTTGTTCTATGGTTCCCAAACCTCTCACTGGAGTCCCTTGTAAGGGTTAAGTGAATATTATGTGTTGAGCTTGCTTTTAATAGCGCTGTCATCAGATTCTATTAGACGTTCATAGACCTACTTTATAGATCTATTTTATAGGCTTGTCTATTTTTGAATATTTCAAAAGTAATCCCTTGAGCTCCCCTTAATTTCTTCACAAACGATTTTTAACACATTTGATGAGTATGATATGGTACGTCAGGAATATCATGAATAAGAGAAAGAAGCAGTTTAGAAGGTTCATGAACTGAGCTTTCTTCCTTTTGAGTTTCATGAACAAAGGTTCGTTCAACTCTTGGAGCCAGAGATGACGAGGGTATTTTGGAGCGCTTGCCTTAAATATGAAAGATTTGAGAAAAATTTCTGCAAGTGACTTACTATCTTCATTTTTTCAACCAGATATCATTTTCTCAATTATTTCTTGCTTTATTAGCATCCTACCAAGTAGCGGGATTGTCTGCCTTTCATTCTTCGGTAATAACTCGTTTAACCTAGCTTTGCAATTCACGTATTCACGTGAGTTGGCAACCAATCCACGTGATAATCACGAGCTCGTCAGTGCAGTTCACGTAATTCCTAGGTCAACGTTTGTTGACTGTACTGGTGGGCTACGTCCTCTTCACCCTCATCATCTCTTCGCTCTTAGTGGTACCAATCCAGATTTTGACAGCTCTCATAATATTTCGAAACCGACCTTCCCTAAACCTCGGTGTGACTAATCAATATGTGTTCTTTTTTGATAAGCTTGCACGAGGTTGATAAATATATTTATTTTCGGCTAACGTTTCGACGTCTTCGTCTTCCTCAGAGCCGGTGATCCGAGTCGATGGTCCATGCTTGTTGTTCACGTAATTCTGATAGCTCTCATAATAACCATAAATAAAAAAAAGCTTTCAAAGCTTTTCCAAAAGTCATACTCTTGTATGCACGAATACAACCAAATAACCTTCGACCTTGCTATCAGGCTTAAAAGTGGTTGTGTTTCATCGCATTGCTTTTAACAAAAGGAGCATAACTAATGTGTGAAAGAAAGCGGCAACCAGTACTACAAAATGACATTCAGACACAATCACGTTCTACTGTTGGGTTGAAAAAGAAGAAAAACGAGCGAAACATCTTCGATCCTACGCGGATGACGTAGGAATGGTTAGAGTTAAAATTTTAATCCAATGAATGCTAAGAATCCCGGTAATAAATAGAAAGCTGAGATGAGCTAGGTCGTTTTTTCAGCGAATCATGCTACCTGCTTTGTTACAAATAAGGAGCTAACGCTAAAAGAAATGCTTAGAGCAATCTGAACATGCGGTTAACGTGGCCAAGGCTTCCAGTGGTGTAGATGAAATAAAGACCTATTTCGAAGGTGATCAACATCAACGGGTGATAAGACCGGTGCCACGTGTAGTCTCCCTTAGTGAATATCGATAATTGAAGACATGTATTATTATGCAAGCTTCTAGGCTTTTTCTAAACAACTACTGTGCAGATTTGCCTTCTACTGGGAGTAACTTCTAATCATTATGGTTTTTCACGCTCCTACAGCTTGACGTTTAGCCACCTTCTTTGAATAGTGAGATGACACGAAGTTGGTATAAAATATTTATTTAGCTAACGTTTCCACCTCTTCTTCATGAGAACTGGACTCATCCGAGTCGATGATCCACAGATCTCGCGATGTGGGTGTTCGTGGTTCAAATGGAACACCGATCGAATGTGGAATCTCATTTAACGTCACCTTCTTATGCAGGACGTGTGTTAGTCGATTCCCAGTGTCCGATATGATCTGCTTATAAGCGAAATGGTTGGTGGCATATCATAAGGAACGTGCAAACGCTGTTATGACTATTACTTGGGAATGTGATTGGGTTTCTATTGTATTAATCTGAGATTCATCTGTTGATTCAAATCGTAAACATATGAAATCATGGTCAAAATCTTGTTTACATTACTGACAGTTTATTTTTTTGCTATTCATCTAACCAATAAACCGATAAACAAACGAGGTTCTCCTAAGAGGTTATCGTGTGACAGTTGTGACCGGTTCAAATCATCTGAATAAGCAGGCAAACTCTTGCATTCAAAAATCCGTTTCAATAATAGTAGATAAGTCACATGGGCCTACACTGTTCGTTTGTTTGCCATTTTTATGGGCTTTTTACTGTTTTTTTTCCCAAAACTAAGATGACTTTAAAATAGCGACTTTAAACAAATCATAAATAAGGTCTGAGAATAACGATTTTTCCATCGGTTGGGCCAAATCGATGGGCGGGAATTGGTGGATTCTGATCGAAGAATGATCATTTCAACGAATGCTTTCCCATACGCTTGTGTCTCTCTTATTTCTTTGGTTATCTAACACTTGGCCTTAAGCTCGCGACCGAGCTTCAGGTGTTCATTAGCGACATTAGACTCGCATTTGAGGATGCTTTTCGACAATTGCAGTATTTGAAACTTGAAGACTTTTGTTTCTTTTTGAAATCATTGTTCATATTTCTTCAGTTGCTATGCTGAATCAGAAGAAATCATGTAACGCAGTTGTAGTGATGCCATTCAATACGAACAGATCTCTAGTTCGACGGCGCACCTAACTTACTAAACCTTCCATTCATTAGGCTTTGGGAAGTTGGTATCAAACTTGGGTCGGAGCAGTTCACACCATCTAAACCACATGGGGACGTTCGAATATTGTTCGTCCAAAATTCGAAGGACAATCGGCTCGACCAGCATTCAACGGTAATCACAAATCCGAAAACCTTAGTGGATGATAGGTACGAGAAAAAGAATCGAATGCAAGAAGTGCTAGGATCTGCTCAACATGTGACATCGATCCACGCAAAATAAAAGGCAGAAAATAAAATGCTGAACCGTAATTACCGAAGTGCACAAAGAAATGCTTTTAAAAAATACCAAATTTTTGTGAATAGTGCATAAAACGGAAACATACGTCAGTACGCTAACTCCTCATAGACTCGTTTTCTCCCACTCTTGCTCATCGTCGCCGTCTTCGTTCTCGTCCTCGAGTTCACTCTCATCTTTGTTGACACAGAACGCAGAGGTTTCCAACGGCTCGCTTTCTGTGAGCAGTTGGACGCAATAAAGTTCAGTTATCACCTGTGTCACCTGTAGTCCCATTGATCGTCGAGTGACTCGAGCGGGCGCCAGTAAATCTTCCATTTTTCCCTTTCGCGTGTAAGAGTAGCCCAATGTGTTCTGCTCACTCTAGAGACTCGTCGAGCATCATATCTTTCTTCAAGGCTCTTTGTGAAGAACTCTGACCATCGGGTCGGTGGTCTTCCTGTAGTACGTTTGACAACCCGAGGAACCCAGTTACTAACGGCTCTTGTCCATCGGTTATCATTCATACGTATTACGTGTCTGGCCAACCTTATCTTGGACTATTTGGCGTGCAGAACGGCATCTTTGATCTTTGATCGTTGACGCAGATCCTCCTAGCATCGCCTTTTCGACTGCACGTTCGACAACGCTGAGTGACCTTTCATCCTGCGTACGCAGCGACCAGGTTTCTGACGCATACGTTAGGGCAGGAAGTACCGTCGAGTCGAAAAGGTGGGCACGGAGTCGGGTGTTCTTTGTACTCTTCACTACATCCTCGATGCTCTTGAAAGCTCTCCAAGCTGCTCGTTTTCTTCTGCTCAGCTCTGGAGCTAGGTCGTTCATCATATTGATTTCCCGACCTAGATAGATATAACTGGAGCATTCGGAGATATTCGGTCTGTTGAGCGTGAATGGGGCATGCGAAACCAATCCGTTCTCCATGAGCATCGTTTTTGTGAAATTTAGTCGAAGACCAATCCTTCCACAGGCGTTATCAAAGTCGTCAAGCATACGTTCCGTTTGGTTAATGTTTGGTGTTATAAGGACGATGTCATCAGCAAAGCGAGGATGGTGTAACTGCTGACTATCGACTTTTACTCTCATGTTATTCCATTCCAATGTTCGCATGACATTCTGGAGTGTGGCGGGGAATAATTTTGGCGAGATGGTATCGCCTTGCCTAACTCCTCTTTTGACGTCAATGTTAATAACTTTATTTATGTGATCCTATGAACTGATCTTCTTGTTGTTAAATGTTAATATCGTTTTAGAATGGTGATACCTTGGTTGTGAAATTTTTGAGCACCTCACGAAGAATCTTTATGTACTGAGTAGGGACTCCTTGACTATCAGGGGCTTCCAGAACTGCTTCTATCTCAACTGAGTCAAAGGCCTTCTGTAAATCGATGAAAATGAGACAGAGCAGTCTTTTGTACTCTCACGATACTTCAATGAGGCGTGTTACCGTGTGGATGTGGTTCATCGTACTAAATCCTTTTCGGAACCCTGATTGCTCACATGGATGTCCTTCGTCTAGTATTCTGTCAATCCTGTTTAGGATAACTCGAGTGAAAAGTTTGTAGACGACAGACAGTAAGCAGATTGGGTGATAGTTGCTGATATCGCGCAGGTCGCCCTTCTTGAACACACGGTGCTGTTGGTCTTCCACTGAGTAGCAACCTTGCATTCGGACAGGTAACGTGTGAAGAACCGGGCCACTCTGTTTACGAGGACTGGCGGAAGGTTCTTCAGGTGTTCTGGTCTTATCCTGTCCGTACCTGGTGCTGTTCGTTTTTCCACCGACGAAGTGGCATGTTGGATTTCGGAAGAGAGAACAGGTGGTACAACATATCCATCCTCCTTTATTTCATATGACGGAAGGTAGACGTGGCTATCGAAGAGAACCGAGCAGTATTCCTGAATGATTTTCTCCATTACCTTTCTGGACGCTGTAACTGTTCCGTCCGGGCGCCGGAGAGCAATCATTTTGGTCTTGTAATTGGCAAAGTTCCGGTGGGCCTTGTGAATGCTTTTTCTAGCCTCTGCAACTTCGGCCATTACTGCTGCTCTTCTCTCTTTAAGATCTTCTTTTATCGCTTGTCTGCATTGTTTTGCAAGTTCGGACGTTAGTTCGCGGTTGCCTGCAGCTCGTACGATTCCACGCTGGCGTATCAGCTCGAGTGTTTCTGGAGACAAACGTTTCCTGGTGACTTTCGAATTCTCAACTTTCATAGCGCTAACGTGAAGATGTTGAATGAGCTGATCGTATTCTTCGTCAATGTTATCGACAACGGCATCTTCCCAACAGCCGACTAATGAATTGAATAGATCCCAATTTACGGTGGTTCTGGGACTTCAGTTTTGGAAT
Source organism: Angiostrongylus costaricensis (assembly GCA_900624975.1). Taxonomy (NCBI): domain Eukaryota; kingdom Metazoa; phylum Nematoda; class Chromadorea; order Rhabditida; family Metastrongylidae; genus Angiostrongylus; species Angiostrongylus costaricensis. The sequence goes on along the minus strand of UYYA01004038.1, from coordinate 80,333 downwards.
TTAGCCGCTTTTTCTCCTTTCCGCGAGAAATAGAATCTTGCACGAAGGAGACGATGGTCTGATCCTGAATAGAATTTTGGGACAACAGTGACATCGGTGAGACAAAACCGATTAAAAAGATGTGGATCAATATCGGCTATGACAGTCTTCGTCGTTGACGCACCGACATCAAACTATGACGAAGAAGAAGTGAAAGCATTCTATATGGAGTTGGAGAAGTTCTACAAAGAGGAAGGAGTACCTCGTTCCACACAAGTAATGGATGGGATCCGAAGATCCGATCTGCGTCAACGATAAAAAATCAAAGATGCCGTTCTGGACGCCAAACAGTCGAAGATAAGGTGGGCCGGAAACGTAATGCGTATGAATGACAACCGATGGACAAGAACCGTTAGTGACTGGATTCCCGGGATGTCAAACGTTCTGCAGGAAGACCACCGACCCGATGGTCAGAGTTCTTCACAAAGAGCCTTGAAGAAAGATATCATGCTCGACGAGTCGCTAGAGCAAGTAGAACCCACTGGGCTACTCTTGCACGCGTTAGGGAAAAATGGAAGATTTACTGGCGCCTGCTCGAGTCACTCGACGATCAAAGGGACTACAGGTGATACACATGAATAATAATTAATAGTAATAATAATCAATAATAATAATGATAATAGTGATAACACTAGTAATAATAATAATAATAAAGTCGGACATGGCAACAAAGCGAATACTTGGAGAAGAAGGTAATATTCTATTAAAACGTACTTCCAGTTTATTACCTTGGAGTAGTTAGCTGGATGAAGAGCTAAAACGAGTCCATTCCATGAGGCTAACAGCCACAGCCAAAATTATTTAATTTGAATTCGGAAACCCATAATGAAGTCGATATTCTTTCGGTAACCCATTCACACTGCATGCTGTTTAGGCTTAATTAGAGGTAAAGACGTACGAAATTTCTTTGAGCAACATTTTAACGGCTGGACAAGGAAATGATCGCAATGAGAACAGAGCACATTGCGTCGTGAAATCAGAGCTGCGTCCTGTTCTCAACGTCCCAAATCGAAATGGGGAATCGTCGGAGGCCTTTTTTGGGGTGAAAAGATATTACCAGTAACCTCAACAGTTGTATGCCATGAAAATAGCGCTGAGGAAATCGCTACACAGCCTAAATGGAGAAGGCGGGCTTGTAGAAGTTTCCTTTATTGTTGTAAGACTCTCTGGCATATGTAATTTGTTGCAAGGTAAAATTCAATGGATTTCTATTCTTGTTGAGAAAAGGCAAGGTGTTATTTTATTCTTTATTGTGGAAAAGATGATGTTTCGCCTGATTTCGTCTTCTTCAGAGCTTGGAAAGGCCAAAATGACTGCAATCTACCCAGCCCAATACCTCTATAACGGAAACAGCGAAATTGCTAAAATGCTATGATAAAAATACTAAACAGATTTCAATCGAATTAAGAGCAAAATAGCTTCTTAGCTCATTCATCGCTTTCTACAAGTCTTCGACTGAGTATTTTGCGTGGAGACCAACCACACAGAGTTCACGTGGAAGCGCAATGTGCCTCTCACATTTAAATTTGTCTTAAGTATAGGGTGAGATTCCGAAACATTCTGGATAAATCCAAGAATCAGAATATAAACCGCAGGGAGGGACCACCTCTAATCATGTGTGATCTCACACAGTATTTGGTACTATTTGGTACTGATATTTTAATGTGAGAGGAGCATATTATGTTTCCACGTGAACTCTCCACATGACATATTCAGTGGAAAGCTCATGGAAAGCTGTGACTGTGCAAAGAAGATATTCTGTGTTCAATCTGATTGAAATTTTGCTTTAGCATTTTCTCTGCTTGGTTATGGAGGTGTTTGGCTGGGTTGATAACAACCAACTTGGCCTTTCAAATCTCTGGAGAAGACGAAATTCGGCGAAACATCAACTTCTCCGAAATAACGAGTAAAATAACACCTTTGCTCAACAAGAATGTAGACAATTAGTTGATTGACGCCGAGTTTAATAGAAAGACGGGAGGCGGAGTTACTTCAATGGCTTTAATCGCCAACGTTATCAACGCTTGATGAGGGCAGCAAAAAGGTTCAAGCAGCCTTATTTCGTAGATATTAAGTTGTTACATATGAAATGTCCGATTTTATTGTTTTAATGTTCCGTGTAGTTTTTTAAGTGAAAATTTTGTTCTTTATGTGTGTTCAATATATATTTTTGAAGCAGAAATTCTGCTCTTTTTATGTAATTTTAATTATTTCAAGATTTGCTATTTTAGCATTTTTATAGGCTTTAGCTTTAGAATGTGAATCAGTATGACATGCGTGTCCTTTTTTGTTCTAGTGGAAGAGTGGATGTAGGCAGCGGCAGGTGCTCGGAATATCATCACGTTTGGTGTGAAGGTGGTGTTGGTGAATCAAAGGGGGCGAACCTGGCTCTGGAAATTCCGATCTGAAGATGTTAACCTCGAAGATAAGGAAGGCTGCGGACGTCCCAATGAACTTGACGACGACGAATTGAAGGCGCTAATGAAAGCAAACACGCGAACAACTGTTCGAGAGCTTGCAGAACAGCTTGACGTAAGCACAGGAACTATTCCCACTCACTAGAATCGCAAAGGAAAGACAAAAAAAACTCGACAAGTGGGTGCCGCACGAATTAAACGATAATAAAAAAAATCGCCGTTTTGAAGTGCCACCTGATCTTATCCTGAGCAACAAAGCCGACCCTTCTCTTGATCAAATTGTGGAGTGCGACGAGAAGTGGCTTCTATATGACAACATCCACAAGACTTCTCAAAGCCGAAATCGCACTAAAAAGAGGTTACGGTGACTATTTGGTGGTCTGCAGCCGGGCTAATTCATCACAGGTTTTTGAATCCGTGCGAAACGACTACGGCAGAGAAGTATCGCCAACAAGTCTCGACGGAATGCACCGTAAACTCCAAGAACAACGACCGGCGTTGGTCAACAGAAAAGGACCAATCCTTCTCCAAGATAACGCCCGGACTCAAGTTGCAAAATCAGCGCCGTAGAAGTTGAACGAGTTGGGCTACGAAACTTTGCCTCATCCACCATATTCATGAGACCTCTCGCTCACCGACTATCACTTACTAAAGCACCTTGTCAACTTCCTGGTTGAGAAACGCTTTACCAACCACGATGACGCTAAACATTCTTCCAACGAATCCATCGCCTCCATAACTCCAGGATTTCATGCGCCTGTGTTAAATAAACGTGTTTCTCATTGGCAAAAGTGTGTATGTTCAAATGGTTTTTATTTTGATTAATAAAAGTTGGTACTTATGGCATTTAAAATCGGGTATTTCATATGTTACAACCTAATGGTTGCCAGATACCAATATTTGCAGCAACAGTATTAATAATTTCCATAGCGATTTGCTATGCAATAGAGTGGTCTGTGAGTATTAAGAAATTCACGTTAGAGAAAAACTGCACTGTTTTTTCCATACCCATTTGATAGAGAAAGTAAGTTGATGTGAGAAAAAGCAAACATTAGAATATTCATTTTCGATTTAAGATTCAAATTAAACATAATGTGGAGATTTTTTCGCCATTTGTCAACGTATTCAGGTAAAATGAAAAGCTATTAAGCCCTTGCAGAAATTACCACTGCCAAAAAAAAGGTGGCTTCATGAAGAGGTGCCAAAGCCTTCCATACTTCGTAGTACCATTTAATCTTTCAGTGCCTCCACTGTTTTCAATTCCACAACGTTTCAGTGCATTTGTGTATATCCTAACACCTTTAGCACTTCAGTTCGTATCTGGTATTTTTTGCTCTTAGAGAGTTATGGAATTCCAGAACTCTAAGAAACTCAGTAAATTTCTTCCATATCAATAAAGTGAATCCCAGTTCCTCCATAGAAATTGCTCTCCGTCAGCTTTTCCTATCTGTAAAGACACTGGTGGCTTTGCTGGTGTCGAATGGAATAGCTAACTGCGATAACTGGAATACGCACCAGTGACAACATTGGAAACATGGCAGGATGACAAATCACATCAGATAGTAGTGGAAGCCAAAGAAGAACTTCAGCCACTTAAAAACTAGAATATTAACGAATTCTCAGATAAAGATCACTGAGTTTATTTATTTACATTTATTTATAAACTTAAAAGTTTTCTCTTTATAACAAGGAACACCGTTATTTCATTTTCATAGTTTATGACCTGACCTTGAGATTCGTGTGTCTTCGAGCGGTTATTCGACTAATCCTAGCATTAAATAGATTCAATGGGACAGATAGCATAGTGGTAGTGATGTCCATCATCACGAGCATAGTGCTAGTTCGATTCCGCTCCGAGCCAACCAAGCCTTTGGTCCCGTCGGAGTCGGGAAATTAGTGCCGGGCTTGCCTGGTAAAAGTCACTCTCGGCAATCCAATTGGGAACGCTCCAGCCCGGCTGTCTCAGGACTCCAGGGAGAACTGCTCGACCAGCATTCTACGACATTCAAGATGAAATGAACACCTTCAAGAAGCAACCGAGCCACATGTAAACACTTAGGAAACGGCCAGCGATGGGTGCAGGGAAACGAATTGGATGTGAGAAGTGCTGGGATCAGCAAATTAGATGTGAAGACGGGTATAATAAAATAAAAAAGTACACTCAAAGGAATCGGTGGAGAATTTGGGAAAAAGAAAAAAATGGCAAGGTAGCAAATGCCTTTTCCCATCCATTAGCATGGACGATGACTTTTGTTGAAAACCCGGAAACACTCCAACATCAATGTCTTAGGGCCTCATGAGCCTCTTTCGATTTGCATCCAACATATCAATGAGGAGGACAAGATGATATCCTCATGTCTATGTAGAATCCGGGCAAATACACAATCCTGACAGCTTCTGTGGACGACAGCTGCAAGGCAACACAAAAATGAATCCTGGCATCCTTATGAGATGTGAAGACAGATCGTTTCAATGTCTAAGGAAACAATTACGTCATGTTAACTTTCTTATTTACTGCCTACTACAATTTGCATGACAGGGTACTATGCGAAATTGACCACAATGATGTCGAGATATTTGCAAAACTCCGGACAGCAGGTGGCTGCGGTGGGGATCGAACACGCTATTACCCTTTCGGGAGCTAACACGTTCACTGCCACACCATGCCCATCCTTCGTTCCGCCTTTCTATCAACTAGTTTTCTATCTAAAAGTGCCATCGGCAAGCAACTGTCAACGGGATTGGTCTGGGTAGCCCAAATCGGTATTGAACCCAGTTAATCTGAGGCTGCAGTCGAGTTCATTTTTTTATTAATTACAATAGTTTACCGCCTCATCGTGGCTGGGAGGTGTTCTGGGTGTCGCACTGCGATGTACAACGGGGAATTCATCCCCTGGCAGGGTCTCCCAGGCTAGGAAGGAGTTCGACGTCTCCGACAGGTAGCCCAGATAAGAGTAAACCAATACCAGGATCAGCCAACCTCCTGGTATCAAAGTCGCACGGTGGCAAATCTGCCTCTGATCCACAAGGGATGCTACTGCCCATGGTAGTGAAGACCTGGGGCAGACTTTGGCCAGGCTAACCTCGGAATTCCAGGGAACCACAATGGCTTAACCATCAAATCTCCGAAAAATGGAGATTGTGCTAGGGCCCGCACAACTAGTGAGGGTAGGCAATTCAATATCAAGTGACTTTTATTTACCACCCACTACAGTTTTCACGGCGGAGTATTATTCGAAATCGACCACAATGATTCTGAGATATTTGTGAAATATTTTGTAAATTATTTCATGGTCTGATATTTCGTTATGGCTGACTTAAACGATTGGCTGCAAAGTTAGCGTAGTTGTTGGATGTCAGTTGCAACACACGTGGGTAGTTGGCTTATCCCTGCGCTTCGGGCAATTCAAGCGCTCGTTTCCAGCAGCGTCGGCAAATTGTTAGCTCACTTGTCTGAGAGGATACATTGGTATGCCCTGCCAGTCAACGTATAGGTAAAATATTAATTCATCCACCTCTTTCATGTTTAGTGAAGTCGAATGCATTCATAAGAAATTGATCAATACTTAAGAGATACAAACACGATGATGCTGAGACATTTGCAAAACTGGGACTCCAGGCTAGATTTGAATCCGCGATCACCTGTTCCGGGGGCTCATGTGTTATAGACCACCTTCGAGACACTTGCTTTACCTTTCTAAGGCAGTTTTTTATCCTCGCCATGCCATCAGCAATCACCCGTCAGCGAGAATGATCTGGAGAGCACAAATCGACATTGAGCCCAGTTAAGTTGAGGCTGTAGGCGAAGTCAAAATGTTTGACTTTTTATTCATTGCCTATTATTAGTGCTTAAGACAGAGTTCGGTAATTTAGAGAAAGAGAGATTCTAGAGAATTCGGTAAACGTAGTTGAAATGCCACCGAGCACTCTTAGGCGTCAGCTAGTTCGTAAACCGCCTATACGACCGTCTATGTGCAACGGAAAATTGCATAATTTGCCCAATGGTAGAGACGATCACTGCTTGAGTTCGTGTATAGTTTATCTGAACTCCTGTAAGGCGTGCGGAGACTAATACATTGGCGAAACGGGCAGGCCTCTCTGTGTTCGCATAGAAGGACGCCTAGCCGGCAAACGTCTACCAAATACCCCACTAGGCACGCATAGGACCTAGAGACATAACGGGGAGGACTTCGAAGTACGTGTCACGATCCTTGCACAAGAATCGAGAACACAAGCGCGCAAAACTCTGGAAGCATTCTGGATTAATTCCAAAAACCCGAAAATGAACCGCAAGGAGGAATGCCTCATTATCACGCGTGATATTGGACAGTATATAACCCTGTTGTTCTGATTGGAGGGACACATTACGCTTGCGTGTGAATTCTGTGCGGTTGGTGTTCACATGACATACTCGGTGGAAGACTCATAGAAAGCGGTGAGTGTGCGGAGCTGTGTTCAATATGATTGAGATCTTGGTTTAGCGTTTTCACTGTTTGGTTATGAAGGTGTCTGGCCGGGTAGATTGCTGTCAACTTGACCTTTCTAGGCTCTGAGGAAGACGAAATCCGCCGAAACATCAGCTTATTCGTGAATAAAGAATAGTAACACCTCGCGTTTGCTCAACAAGAATGCGAAGGATTAAGAGAGAGTCTTTCAAAGAATAACGATAACTGTCTGGGTGTGAAACAAGTACAAAACGCTCGCTGCCCCTTGAAAGGCAGGATTTTATGCATAACTTCGTTTTTCAATACGCCTTAGTTATAATTTTCCACCAAACTCTATTTGTGAGCCTAAAAGCCGGGATCGTGCAGCAACAGTGGGCCTGTAGAATTAAATAGCCTTTTTCAGTAATACTCAGCACAAATGAAAAGCATGTCAACTTCATTTCATCGTCAGTCTCTTAGTATGATAACAGGCGAGGTTAAAAGACCAAATGAAATCGACCAGGCCACGACATACATTTCTTTCCAATCAACACGTCATCGTCGAGCATTGCGAGCTTAGGACTCGAACGCTCAATGAGTAACTATAGACATATAATAATTGAAGACATCATTTTCATCCATAAATAGTCTTTATAAAGCCATTCTTGACTAGTTTTAACTTTTAGTCTAAAAATTCTACAGAAACTGTGGCTTGTACTGAAATCATCAAAGAGTATCGATTGCAAGGCGGTAAAATGTTTCAGGTGTCTTCAAATAACTCCGAATTGATCTCTGCAGTGAAAGTGGACAAACAGCAGTAGACGATCTTCCTGTAATGATTCGAATCCGATCGAACGACAAAGATGTCTTCAAATAAATTTATATCTCAAGGACGAATCACAATCTTTCAGTAAAATTAGACGGACACAAACAACCGAGGTTTCTAAGGACGACGGCTCTTTAGCAGAATCTCCAAACGGCGATAACAAGAATCACATTCATGAACCACTCAACGCAAAGGCGACAAACAATGAATGCTACATATTCTCATTTTCTAACAGAAATATTCCGCATAACAATCACCAACGTGAGAGCCAGCTGGACAAGAAGAGGAAAATGTCAAGGAAATTCGTAAGAAGAATCAATATATACTCTGTGGTACAAGGAATAGATATGGCTAGTCGTGGCCTTCTCCATGAACAAATTGCGATCACTGTACTGAACGTGGGCGAATTCACCCATTGGCTGTACGAGATGTCTTTTTAGAAGAACGCGAGTAGAGTGGGCTTGTCGGTCACGGCATTATTCTCGATATTCTCTCCACTCGCTTCGCCGCCTGAAACCTTCATTGCTAAGTTTAGAACGAAGAAGTCAACAAACGTCGGAATTGGTGCGTTTTACAGCGTATTGTTTTCCATATGCTCTAAGTTTCATTTAAAAAGGAGAAAAAAGTGTTCTAGCTGATTCAAAATCGAGAACTGTGCTGAACATTGTTGTCAAGTTTTTTATTTACTGCCTACTATTTTTCAATGGCAGCGTATTATGTAACAATATAACCACAATGTTGTTGAGATATTTGCAAAACTCCGGACCGCTGATGTCTATGATGGGGACCGAACGCGTTATTAGCCTTTCTGGTGACTAATGCGTCCACCCCTCCCAACGGTTTACCACTTCATCGTCGCTGGGAGGTGTTCCTGGGTGTCGGACTGCGATGTACAGCAGGGGATTCATCCCTGACGTGGTCTCCCAAGCTGAGAAGGAGTCCGGCGTTTCCATCAGAAAGCTAAGAGGAAACCAATACCAGGACCCACCACCGTCTTGGTATCAAAGTCGCATGGTGGCAAACCTCTCTCTGATCCACAACGGCTGCGACTGCCTGTGGTGGTTAAGGCCTGGTACAGAGTTTCGCCAGGCTGACCTTGGGACTCCAGGGAACCTCAATGACCTCAATGGCTTAACCATCAAATCTCCAAAAAATGGAGATTATGCCGGGGCGTGCACAGCCAGTGAGAACGGGCCATTCAAGTATCAAGTATCAAGTGATACGTTCACCACCACACCATGCAACTCTCTCATTTCGCCTGTCTCTCAGTCGTGTTATTGACCTGTAGGCGTTATCAGCAATCACCCGCTAACGGGATTGATCTGTGGAGCACAAATCAGCAAAACACTGCTGAAAAACAGGCGAAACGAAAGACTCGCATGGTTTGCTTGTGAATGTGTTATCCCCCAGGAAGGGTAGTAGCGCGTTTGGTCCCCACCACAGATACCAGCGGTCCGGAGTTTTGCAAATATCTCAGCAACATTACCGTTATCTGCTGAACATGTTGCATATCTAATGAACATTCCATTATTTATTTAAGTTCTATCTCTTACCTGATCCTTCACTGGTTGTTGCCACATCAACATCGCCTGATCCTTCACCTGATCCTTCCTCAGGTTTTTCACTGCCTGAAAAACAGTTTCACTTCCAGTGTTCTTATTTCCTTTCCAAGGAGATTTTCAGCTTTTCCGTTCGGAAGAATTCTGAGCAAAAAGAGAACAATCTTCTGGAATCTTTCTTAAAACGTTTCATTCATTTTTTGTCTACAACTGGCTGGGAAGTGTAATAGATTACCTTGGAAACAAAGAAGGTTTTCCAAGCACTCATTAAAAAATTAACCGAAATATTTAAGGACTGCAAACCTTCACCGCTACTTTCTCCGCTCCCTTCGGCTTCAAAACTGCGTTCTGCTCTAATCACACGAACGGTTTCAGATTCCGTCAATTGCCATGTACACTAAAAGTGGGATTATTCTTTAAAATTAATGTCCATTAAAAAAAACTAAGCTGAGTTATTACCCCAATTTTTACAGAGTAAGGACAAGAAGGACGATGTCGGAGTTAATCTATTGCCGTACACCACGTCGTTCTCTTTCGAGGTGCAACTTCACTGAGGGTGTAAATATGGCATTTCTGGCCATTTCGTTGGCATCTGTACGTCATGGGATAATTCACTAAACCGTTTGGTCGTTTGAGCTCTGATATGACGTCCAGTGGTAGTGATAACTCTGCATTCATTTATCCTAACTGTTCATTAGCACCCCCGTCAGCAATCTTTTTCACACTAGATCGCCTTTCAAGAGGTTTTCGGAGATAAATATATATATTCATTGGCCTTTTCCTTTTTGTAGTTCCCTTCACCTTTTCAACTAGAAGGAACCACTTTTTTTTTCTTCTGGTATGCTTCAATGCTGCTTCGTTTGGAATCAGTTAACCATGCTCAGAAATTCCAACCCTATGGTCCATGAAATGCAGGAACTGTCAGATTTATTTTTCAAGAGCCATCATGGTGTCAAATTTGTTCCGGTTTTTCTTACTGAAATCTGCGTTTAAAAAAGAAAGAACTTGATTCGATTCCGTTACGGGCCTGTGTTCCACAGTGGGTTGAGAGGATATTCTATTACATTCAGTAATGATTGCCGCCTATGAGTGGCTTTTAGTGATTCTTGGTTAACAGTTAGATCAATAGGAAAAGAAGCAAAATCAGTAACATTTGTTGCGACCCTAATCTAAAACTAAAGTCCAGGATTTATTAGAGTGAGACTGTTTTATATTCGGATGGTTCTTCTTCCTAAAAACATTTCCAATCGTTTAAAATAAAAAAATTTTTTAGGACGTCAGCTTGAACGGAACCGTTTTGTCTCAATGACTAGGTCATAATCCCGAACCAGACCTCCAATTATTGGGAAATGTGCAATTGCAGAGGAAAAAAATACATGAAACAGTCACAGATTGAGAATTTAAACCAAAGCAGCATGAATTGGTGCAACTTTATCTTCGGACGAGTGCATCCAGATTCCTGGTGTAACGATGCGTTTCAGTTAAACAAACCCCCCAGTTAAATAACGAATTTCATAAGACTGGTTTACAGCTTTATCGTGGCTTTAAGTATTCATGAGAGTTGGGATGCGATGTACGCTGGAGACCTGTTAATCAGCGTTTCAAAAGCTGGCAAGGGGTTCCACTTTCATGGAAGCCCAACTGGGAGTAAGCCTATACAAATGCATCCTTTGGGGAACAACCTATGGTTAGGTTATTGTCAAAGGCGCCAAAAATAGAACCCCATATAATGAAAGTGTATGTAGGATTTCTCCTTTCCCTAGAACGATCCAGGTGCACTAAACAACTTTGGTCTCAGAAACATAAACCTTTCCATATATTTTAGTTTATTTCATAAGTATGGCTCGTCCAGATTTTGTTCTTATTTTCGAATGTTAGGACGATTTAAACGTACTGAAAAAGTAGGACGGCACTGGGTCAAATCGAAAGTTAAACGCAACATTAAGGAGCTCAACAGAAAAGTATTTTCTACTTATACCAGCAGAATATGAAGCCCTACGCTGGAGTTTGGATTATTAGACTACGTTACAGTGAAGGAGTTACCTAAGGGCAAAACACTTATAGGATGGTTACTGCTGGAGGAGAACGAATGACCAGTCAAGTGGATATCTGTAAGATAGCTGGGAATAAGGTGAGATAATATACATATTCGTTGAAAGTATGGAAAACTATCTGCGCCTTCATGCGATATTCTCCTTTGGTCACCATGTTGACAATGGTGCTTATATAGAAAGGTGAACACTTCCTTGTATGATCATCGCAATAAGAATGAGCACATTTGGAATTACATATGCCAGAACTCTGCAGAAACGTGCACTTGTTAGAAATGATAAAATAGCGTATTTCTCCAATTTTGCCCTAAGCCTTCCCCCTTCCTTTTCCTTCACTTTCCTACCGTCGTTGCAAATTTGTAATGAAAGTTTAACTTGGAGTGAGTGAAAATATGTTGTAATATTGTGTAAAACTACTCCCTCGCCCTGAATCTTGGTATCTTGCCTTCTTACTATAGAGGAAAACGCTTAGGAGTCTCGAAATGCTGTACTTATTCTCACTAGTGCCTCCCATGTTTAGGCACTCGATAAATCCTTTCGGAGGCCAAAACTGCCTAGGAGTAAAGTATGTTGTCGTTCTTTCTGAGGAAACGTGATTGCAAAGTAGCAGCAATCCCTTCGATTTACACGGTTGGCTATTCTGTAAAGTACAGAAATAGAAACGGTCATGCACAGCCTTCTCAGAATCTCAGGGAAAAAAAGTCCCACCAAACCATAAGTATGTCAGACAGATTGAAATTTTTCGTGAAGGTGGGCGAAATATGTTCGAATATGAATAGTGCCAATACGAGTTGAAGACGTGTTTAAGTCTTCATTATATGGTGAAACGATGAATCACCAGGCAAATGATAAAATAATGATTAATTTTTAGCAAAACGTTAACTGGGGTGGATAGCACAGTGGTAATGATATCGGTTATCACTAGCATGGTGCTAGTTTGATTCCGCTCCAGACCAAGCAAGCCTCTCACCCCTCCTGGATCGGGAAATTTGTATCGGACCTGCCTGGAAAAAATCAATCTCTGCAATCTAACTGGGAACGCTCCAGCCCGGCTATCTCAGGACTCCAGGAAGAATCGATTTGACCAGCATTCTACGACATTCAAGACAAAATGAAAATCCTTAAGCAGTAGCCGAAGCTACACGTAAAAGTTGGAAGATCTTCGTGGGTGATGGGTGTAAGGAAACGAAGCAAACATGAGAAGAGCCGGGATCCGCACACTAGACGGGAAGACGGGTCGTATAAAAAAAATAGAAGGGTTAACTGTCTGACAACTCAAGTAACCGACAGATGTCATTGATTACTTCTGGTGAGATTGCGTTTTTCAGCATTTCTTCCCCAGTCACTTTATCCCTTCCTTCCTTGAATTTCTAATTTCTACTGCATCCGCTTATTTCAGTTCTTCAATTTTGCATTATTCCAACAGCTTCAAACACGGCAAATTCCTTTTTAACGTCTATTTAAGAAAAACGGCAGCCTGATGGATGTAATGGCGCCAAATTCGATTTTCAAAGTTTTTTTTCCACGTCTAACTGTTAATCAATATTTGATGTGTCTTTTTCTAAATTTATTAACTTCATGCCCAGTTAGGGCAACCGTTACGCAATCGTGTCAGCAAATTGGGTTAATGTGAAAGTTAGTGTAGGAAATAACAGAGCGTTCAGTGGATCGTAGAACAACCAGAGTAAAGTCCTTGATGATGTAACTGACTAGTGGCCCCAATTCGAGACCGAGCACAAGGTGTCAGCGACTGCTATCAACGATTATCGGTCTTGAGAGCCTTTCAATGGGACATTTGTTGCCAACCTATCTGTTCCACTTGATATGTCATTAAATGTAAGGCTCAAGTGCAGCGCACATCTTTCAAACCAAAACAATAGTTATAGATAATGTGAAGTACTACCAAGATAAAGAATAAACGGTAAAAAATAAAACTTTTTTGTCGTTGATATATTCCTTAAGGATGCGCCATGCAATCGAATCGATTCAGCACCGTAGAGATAAATGACTGATGGCACGGAGAGTTTGACTAGCCTAGGGTGCAGGACCGAACCAACAAATAAATGTGTATTGCAGAACACCTCTAACCACTGCAGAGTCAATCAATCTCAGGACTGAAAAAGTTTTGTTATATCAAAATTGGAGAAGGATAGTGGGAGATACCACTGTGTGGTGGCCATTTGCGTATATATGAACGTCACCTCTAACACCAAATCACTCTTAGGTGAAGCAGTGATTTTTTCCTAGAACAGAATTGACTGGAGGCAACTCGTCCTAACTTTCTAATCTGCATGCAATGACTTCGTCACTGCTATTGAACACTATCACCGTCGTAGGAGTATAAGAAATTTTCCGAACATTTCACTAAATAGATCAGTTACAACTTACTTAAAACGTCCAGGACATACAAACACATAATATGTAAGAATAGCGAGACCTTTTCAGTTGTGCAGGAAGGTTTTTAGAAGAAATTTAGTTCTTCAGAAGGAATAAAAATAAGTGTACCAAACGCCTACCACGATTAATTTGGACTTAATACGTCGTAATATTTACGTAGAACTCTTAAAAATAACGCCTAATATTTCACGATGAGTTGTAGAATGTGGGAATTGCCATACCTGGACGATAACTGCGACGAGAGCGAGTAATGTCGAGGTGTGCATGTCGATAACTCCTCTGCAATTCTATTAGTATGACGAGAATAAAACAATGAAGAAAGAACGAGCATAACGAAGCACACGATGAATGTCAGTGATGTATGCTAGAGCAGAAGCTCCGGGTTGCAGTGCAACTGGTACTGTCGTGAATGAGACGGTGCTGAACGGTGCCATCGAATTATCTCTAGGTCAAACCTAGGTCAGTGGCATTTAGCCACTTCTCACGATGAGATGGAGAGAGCGTATTCCGAAGACAGAATGTGGTGCAGATTTCTATTTGTTTGAAAACGGACAGCTTGCAAGCGCAAGCCGAATCTGTAGAGGTAGCTCTTGAAGTCTACGATCCAATAAGGCTGTTCGAGAAGCTCTTTAAGAGCCAGTCACCCATAGTGAACTGTGAAGAATTGAACGTAATTCATCTTCAAACTGTGTCTGCCTTTTTAGCGTGAAGAAACTTTTATGGCATAACTTTACGATGATTTTATGAGGATTTTCGGCGAAAACTCTCTCACAAGAACAAATTTCGTCAAATCCGACCAATGAGCAATTTCTCGTGCACGTTAGACGAGTGTCTCTAACTTAAAGCAACACGAAGACCTTGAAAAAAAGACTTGAGAAGTAAGATTACAGTTTTTGATCACCGATGAAAGGGGCGGGACTTGCACGAAAAATTCTCGTTGGGTTGTTTTTGCGAAAAGGAAAACAACCGGGGACACTTCACTAATTCTACGAATGGAAGTGCTTAGAAATTTTATAGCTTTTAATCAAACTCCAAACTTGTTTTGTCTCTCTTACATTCACACTCCTATACCTTTCGTTTTGCTTCACCTCTCTAGTGTTGATTTTGTTGTTGGCTCACCAAAATTATAAACCCCTAGTGGACCTTGAAGCCTCTGATAACGGAAAAAAGCTCTAGGTGCTTTTAATTTACTCCCTATCATTTTTTCACGGTAGGGTGTTATGAGAAGTACAGCCAGCTCTAGCTCTAGCTTTATGTTTTGAACAATGAACAATTCCGCACAGAGAATTTGGATAAATTCGCTTGGCCTGCAAAAATGTACGAAAGTCATCACAAAACAATAAATCCAGGGAGAGACCTCGTAGCGTTCACTGGATAGGTTGACTGCTTTTTACCAATTGCTGTAAAACGGAAAAATTCAGGAATTTCTAGGAAACAGAATTTCGCATGAAGCCATCCAAAAGGACCAGAAATGAAGAAGAAGGGCAGCAATAGAGGAAGAGAAAAGCAGAATGAGGAGATCTGAGGACTATGTCTTCAGAAAGAAGCTGGTGTGAGGCATTATAGATGCGTTCGTTCTGAAAAGAGGTGAAGGAGAGTTCAGGAGGATTCTGTGAGTCAGACCTCCTAGAGCTCCACAACTTCTTAGAGACTGTCGATGGATTACTGCTGTGAACAGCGTCATTTATAAACGCTTTGCCGCCACACCGGACTCCGCCCCACCACAACGGGCCGGACGGGTCGTTGGCGTAGGCAGTGGTGCCTTTTTCTTCGAGTGAGCCAAGAAAATCGCTTCTCTCCTTCCGGGCAACTTCCGGAGTTCAGCATTATTCTGGCAGTATAGCGGCTGTACTGAGCTCGTTCTTCACCTCAGAAACTCTTTTCCAACCACCGCCAATTGTCTTTTGCGTTTCACAAATCCGTACGCGCAACTACTGGGCAAAATATTGATAGGATAAAGGTTGGCGCTCACTCTTTTTCATGCATCGTTTGCACTATCTATTTCATCACTAAAAATCTCCTCAGTGACTCATCTCATTATACTGAACACCGCTAGTAATATAGCATTCAGCAAAAAGCACACAATCGCCGATAGAAAGGTGATGTCATATATTGGCGTAAAATTAATTTAACTAAAAGAATTAAACTTGCCATGCACTCAGTCTGACAATAAAGATACTCTGTTTCTTCTTCAACCAAATACCTTTTTAAAATCAACAAATCCTTGGCGATTTTTCGAAAAATCTGGTGAGAAAATGTCACACTGGAAGCTTTCCGGATTGCTAGCAACGGTCGTCGTGTCACAATTCTGGATTTTCTGCTACCTCTGACTAAGGCTTATCGTGTTCATCGTCTGATCCATATCGACTTCTTGTTGCTGTATCCGTATGTGTAGTGTGTGAACAGATTTGAATGAATTTACTTTGAATAAGCCATCACATTCCTCTATTGCCATCTGTGAATCAGAAATTCAATAAAAATATGGCACAGTAACAATCATTTACGAAATTTCTATGTGACCTAGGTAGAAAACAGAAGACATCCTGGAAGAAGAAAAGTCCTATCCCCACAAATTTAACTTACCTAAGTACTGTACATGAGAGGTGACCCCATTCGCATCTATAAAGCCTATTAAGATCAAGTTGCGAATTTTCACGATGGACAACCGGGGTTCCCATCACAACGCTTTATTTGAGCTCGTAGGAAAAGCTTAAATCTGGTGAAGAGGCAGATTGGTCGAGTTGTTATCACCTACTAATCGGTAATCATGTAATTCCAATATCTTTTGATTAAAGTTCTTGCTGGTGATAATTCACAAGGGAATCGGTAGCTCATTGCCAAAAGGGTACTAGCGGACAAACTGCCTCAATTGGCTAGAATGCAGCTTTATGCTAACAAGGTTTATCAGCGTGAAGTGTTTGCTGAGTCGAATGGTAACAGACCTATCCATGAAGAGTCCTGATGTGTTGAAAGTCTGTGGTGCTGAATCTCATTGAGAATGATCAACACCGTGAGCGCCAAACATATCAAGGTTTCGTTTTTGTAGAAGTTCTCCATATATGTGAAAACGTACTCTAACCAAAGTTCTTCGTTATCTGTATGGGTCCAGTTGTATTCCGCCATGAACAACGACACGTAGATGTAATGTTTAACATCTTTAGTTTTGCTTATTTTCCCGCAAGAACGAGAACGCGGAGCGCTTTTTTCCTCTAATCACTCTAGTTTAAACTGCAGTCTTACGAGAAATCCTTTATTTTTATAGATCCAAGAACAACCACATAGAAGAAAACTCGAATGGATCAGCTATGATTTCTAATTTGAACTAATTTACTTTGATTGTTAAAAAGGCGCTTGTCAACGTTGTTCAGTAACGACTAGCAGTGCAAGGTTTCAACTGGGATTATTCGTGCGATTTTGAAGTCTCCTACTACTGTAAGTGCGGTAATACTCTACTGCAAGTATGTTCTATAAGTTATCATGGCTAGTCTAAACTGAGAACAACAGGGTTTCCCTGATTACTTACTTATGGTGTGGCGGTGAACGTGTCACTTGATACTTAATACTTGAACGGCCCGTCCTCACTGGTTGTGCTGACCCCAGCATGATCTCCATTTCTCGGAGATTTGCTGATTTAGCCATTGTGGTTCCCTGGAATCCCTAGGTCAACCTCAAAGTCTATCTCAGGTCTTCACCGTCGCGGGCAGTCGCAGCTCTTGTGGATCAGAGGGAGATTTGCTACCATGCGACTTTGATACCAGGACGGTTGTGGATCTTGGTATTGGTTTACTCTTAGCTAGGCTTCCTGATAGAAACATCAATGGAAAATCGTTTCCCTTATTGTTTAGAAAAAAGCCGTAAAACCCTGTGAATCAGGCTAACCCACTCGGCTCATCATAATTCACTGCTTGCAAAAAAGATATAGGATAAAAACAGAGCGAAAAAAAATGTTTAATAGCAGAAAATAGTCATATTGGTGTGGAAAAGCCAGTCTCATTGGTATTCTGTATGGTTTTGTGATTCATCGCTTTCCAGTCCAGAATTTCAACAAATTTCATACAACGAAGGAATGAAATTTTAATTATGTGTTCGCCAAACAAACTAAATGGCAGTATAAACGCTCAACATAGAAAATATGGAAACAAACGACCACAGAGAGAAACAGCTTTCCGTTTTATTTAGTGACCTTATCGGATGTCGGGATTCTACGCGAGAACTCGATACCAAACAGCAAGTTTCCCCGTCAGATCCATCACTGAGGTGACCACATCGACCGACCCAACTCGATGGACTGCAGTCGGCGTAGCACGTGCGGTCTCCGTGCACTCCCCATGTGGGAGTCCACTCTGCAATTCCCGAAACGACGTCACCCACTTCCTCAAGACATTGCACACCACATTTCCCACAAGGAGCAACGCTTCACTCGTCATCAACGTGAAGTTAGACAAACAGGGGTGGGGGCACTGTTGGTGAGGAACTGAACCAGGTAATCATAACAATGTCCAAAGATTGCGAATGGTATCTTTTCTCCAGACAGTGTACTAGGTTCATAATCTGTTAGTGTATAAATGGACTATTGTTAAGAGCTTAGAAAAACTTTTAGGGCTACTGATTTGTACTGACCGTTAAAGTGTATATGACTTGAGGGTTAGGACACTGTCCTTTGTTTACTTTCTTGTATTCAACGATAATTCAAGCACTAAGGTTAATGGAAAAGTGTTTCTCCATGACAAATCACCCTTTCTCAGCAGTGTTAATGCGTAAACTTCCTTTTTATTGCAGCTAAGTGTTAAAACGTCAAAAATAGCAAAACGTTTCGTCACCATAACAGTGCCACACACACTAATGTTGTTTGGAATTTTCCCGGAAGAGCTTTGTCAGTCGTTTCAAAACTTTCATAAATTTGTCAGATTTTTAAATGGTACGACTTCAACGGTTCTCCTGCTAGAATTGTTCTCTTTCGATACAACAGTTACTAACGAACATCTGAAAACATCGTCGACGAGCACTTCGGCCAGTATGACGGGTTTGAAGGAAAATGAAGTGTCCTTTCTGACCTCCTCACCGTCCTCTCCCACAACTCTTTCTCCACCAATACATCTTTTCACGAGTGTTGAGTTGCTTAGTTAACCGAATGCAGCGACCTTGAGACCGTGCGCGAAAGAGGGGTCAGTCGTTTCACCTTTCACTGAAAATGCACATTTCTCTGCCCATAGTAGAGAATTCTTTACCATTGGAAATATCACTCCACTAAGGTTTACGGAAATACCTTTACAGCAAGAGCTGACCGGAAGTGCGACATGGCACCTAAAGTGAGTCTTATGCACGAAAGAATCAAATATATAACTCAGCATTTGTTGGCCTACTCAGTACTCTAAAGAGGAAACATTCAATATCCAGTCGTAGTGGAACCAATCTGAAGAAAACGAAAGCTCCATTTATCAACTAAATCATAGTCTAACACTCCCGAGTACTAGACATACGGTTGCACTTATGCACCTTATCCCAAAATTCTGTCGCCCTTTTTCATGGAAACGACATTCTAAAGCCCCCTTTACGTTCCTTTTTTCATAATCCACAAAACAAGCTGGTAGGATTGCCTAAAGTTACGGAGTACACAAACTGTCAAGCATAACACCGAATACTTCTAAGGGAAACATTTCTCTATCATTCTAGTCGCATGTGTAATTTTTATACAATATTCTTTCAGTGGGCGCGTGTGGCGCCGTGGTCGGAGGCGTCCTGCAACACAGACATGGGGTAGATCCTCGCACCCGTGGCTCATCATGCCTTCCATCCCTCCGGAGTCGGCAAATTGGTACCAGACTTGCCTAGGAGGAGAGCAGCACTGGCTCGATACATCGGCAGGCCACCGCGTGTAAAGGTCAGATATGCATCCAATCACCTCCAAACGATGCTTAATAAAGATTCATGGCGCATACCTCAGGGATTGACCAACGCCGAGAGCTTTATCCTTTTGTTATCCTTTAATCTTTCAATTCCAAATATATCTAGAATTAAAATTTACAGACAGCTGAAAACGAACCTTAACTTTCGAAGGATTTCAGCACAAGCAAAATCTAACTTGTTCAGTTGCTTCGCTGGTTAAAATAGCCCTGACACCAGAAAAGGTGAAAAAATGCGTTTGTGGAATTCAGTGAGTCAAAACTTCTACTTAGTATTTAGAATAATGGGACGCCTGCATTATAGGCGAAGACTTACGGAATCTAGTGGTTTCTACCTCGTTTAATAAAGCTTAATATGAGCTGAGATATGCTCCTTGCGGCCATTATTTCACTATCAGATGTTTCGAGCTCAATGCATGTCATATTTTATGCTAAACTCTTTGTGTATTGGAACACACACACTCGCGTTTCAACGTTTGCAAAACAGCAAAAACACCTATTCAAAACTAGTTTTATCTCACTATGTTTCGTTCGGTAGCCATTCCGAGGACCCACGTTCACGGTACGTTTTCCTGTGATTTTAACTGATCTTTGCGCTAAAGAGAATGCTTATGCTATCATAGACCTAGCTAAATCATTTCATGTTGACTTCGGGCTTAATTGATTACTATTAAAGACCATCTTTCTGTTCTGCCTATCAAGAAGACCCGCATGAACGACTTTAATGAATTAGCTGCCAACAGGATTTTCCCCTGTCACTACAAGAATGATGCCAGAGGATTTTAGGCGGTATGGATGCGTTACCAAAGTGGACAGCCTATTTGAAGGAGCGTCAGTAAATTATAACTACTATAGGGCATGGATTGAGTGTAGCGCATTGGTTGTAAGTGGTCTATCTATGGTCCATTCCCCCTACCAGGCAAACCAAACCATCTCTTTCTCTGGGTTCGAAAATTGCTACCAGAGCTGTTTAATAGGAAAAGAACGTAGGTTCGATGCATTAGAAGGTCACCGCAATTTCACAAGCCGCATACGTATTCAACCACCTCTGCGACGCTACGAATGGAGTCGGATTGCATGCCATATCCGAGGAAACTACTCAACGCTTTATCCTTTATCCTTTGTATTAGCCTAACCCTGGTGGGGAATCCCTATTAAGAGTCTAGGTGGGAGAATTTCAGCACGCAAAGGTGGACGTTAACTCCACACAATCCAGTCCGTTGACCTATTCCTACTGGAATACACAGCTTGCCACTAGTTTGATATAACAAACATAAACATAATACATAGTTTCAGGCACCATTTCTAACTTGAATCGCCCGCGTCAGAGCCGTTTTGGATGAACCACACCAAATCTTACCCAATTGTTGCTCATTTATGTGACCCACATCCAAGTATTGTCTAGATCGCAGCATTTCTTCCATTTAGTTTATTACTTTACACCAGTCAATTTTGAAGGTGTTCGGCATGGCGTGTATATTTCTGCCGAAACTTGAGGACCTTGTCTTTTTTTTGATACCGACTGCTGCAGGATGGATTGTCTACTGAAAAACAATTCATTATCAACGGAGAGCCATTATCAACAACAAGCGTCCTGAATAAAAGAGAGCTGCTGGGTGAGGTTGCCTCCTTCGGGCAGTGTTCTACTGAAGAGGATCCGACTCGATACGACGACGAAGACACCACATCGACAAAACTAACCACTATGGACATCGACTCGAATAACTGGCCCCGATGAAGACGAAGGGGTCAAAACGTTAGTCGAATAAATGCTTGGTAATAACCACCTGTTAGCTCATGAATGAAAGAAGATACTTGTCTGTTTTTTAGAGAGAGCTGTTTTTATCTAGCGTCGATATCAATGGTCCAACGATGTCGCCTACTCTCGGATACTTTCTTCAGACTAATGTGGCTCATTGAAGAAAAACAGTGAATTATCAATCAATGCTAAAGTTAACAGAAAGTCGACCGTGGGAATTAATACAGCTTTTAATATAGTTTTTAATAAAATTTCTTCGATTTCCCTATAGATTTGAAGATGTTTCATGCAATGCTACCAAAGTACATATTAATAATTGTATTGAATCCCTCGTAAATTTTTATTTCCAAAGTGGTTACACCAAAGAGCACGAACGCTGCTGACACGCTGGCACGCACAGCGTCACGAAGTCATTGCCGCTTTGGAACCGCTGAATGTGATTTTCTTTGATGTTATGCACTTTGTAGAGCTCATTTGCACGTTTCGGCGAATTTATTGCAGAAAACTCTATTTGGTGAAGAAGTGTTAGAAGACCAAGTGCGGGTTTTATTCGGTTTTTATTCGTGTAAGCATAAGGAATAAGCGGTGACGGTTACGAGCCAACATGTATGGTAATTTCTCGTTTAAATGCTTGTCTAAGGTTTTTCTGCACTAAGGCTGTCCCGCAGAAGATTCTAAGAAAACTTCTTTCAAACTGCTTTTCTTAAGCTTCTGTTCTGTATGGGCACGTGTGGCACAGTGGTCGGAGGCGCCCTGCGATACACATATGAGATAACTCCCACGACCGACTTCCCAACCTCGGAATTGATCAAGTAATTCTTCGTATTCGTTGTTATTAATAATAACACCTCGCATTTGCTCAACAAAAATACGTAGAATTACATATGAGATAGATTCCCGCGCGCCTGGCCCACCAAGCTTTCCATCCCTCTTGGGTCGGCAAGTTACTGCCAGAATTACCTGGTAGAGTAGCAGCACTGGCTCGATACATCGGTCGGCCACCGCAAGTCATTGTAAAGGCCAGATATGCTTTCAATCACCTCGATGCTTAACGAAGTCGAATGCATGGCGCATCTCTCAGAGATTGATCAACGCTGAGAGCTTTCTCCCTCTTTTAATTTTCTGTTCGGTCAGTCTAAAAAAATGAAAAAGAAAGGTACATCTAAGTTTGAGAAATTTTTTGAACACTAGATTGCAAGAATATAATGCCCTCATGAGGTTTTTGTTTTTCAAGTCATATGTTTGTCTAATTAAGTTCACAGTTCTCACAATAGAATGAGGTGTCAATGTAAAACGAAGAAAAATCGAATTTTTTCACTTGGAAGTTAGATAAAAGTATCACCCTACTCAAGAGTACAAATTAGAAATATCATAAGGGTCTTAATTATGAAGGAAATGGGAATTGAGATTATCCCAGGTTTTGTTGCCAATGAAATCCTGGATAAAAACGGCTGAAGGAAATTACGCCACAGGTGTTCAGCATTAGGACAATGAAACCCAATAAGCCTAGGACAACAAGATCTAACGATCTGGCTCGTCATGATGCTCAACACCTGTAACGCTACCTTCAACAAAATCTAGAGGAATACTCCAGTGATCAACTGTTCTAAAATCGCGATAGCTACACATGATTCGATACTGAGTGTTCTAAACGCCAGGTGCTTATTCTTCTTGCACTATAGAGAGCTGACTGTTCACAAACATGACCTACTAAAAACTGCACCTATGGAAATAGTGTCCTTTTTTCTACAAATATCACCACTACCTTGTAAGAGACAAGTCGAAAAAACGAGAACGACAGGAGGAATTTCTGTTCAGAACTACGATAATCTGAACAGTACTTTAGGAGCCTCTTCAGCTGCAGATTAAATTCCTCCTTATTTTTGACGATGATGAAATCTATCACTATAACTTCAATTCAGTACGCCTGCAAGGTATTCATATGATACTGATGGAAAATTCACACCACATATTGAACCAAAACAACATCAATTACAGCTTATTTCTTCAGGAGCTACGGCGTGTTCGTCATCTGAAGGTCGCTCCTACATCAGCTCTCCAGTGGTATTGTAGAAACGGTCCGATTATCAACATTGTTCTTCACTCATTCATTACTTCTGCTTGTAATCGTTTCTTTGCACTGGGAGATCATCTCACAACGCGAGAGTAAAAAAAACGGCGATAAATAACGGAATGCTCTGACGTGTGCAGGAACAGTGGGGGAAGTTCAGTCCTTCTCAACATTACCAATGTTTTGTACTCACTTACGTGAACTTCGGGTAGTCTAGCAGTTTCTATAGCGCAGTACAGGACTCTAACCTCTTATCAACTGAGTGCTAAGGATGTATTGAATTTGAGCTTGAACCGACTTGAGACAGAGGAAGCAATAACTAAAGAGCACTGGATAAAGAAAATAAAGGGAATTTTTGGCTAAGCATACATACTGATAGTGAACAACAATAGGATATAGATCATATAACTTCGCTACATAGAGAAAGACTTTGAACCGTTAGATAGGTCCAACTACAGCACGGTTTTAGTTTTCTACAGTTTTAGTACATCCTAGCCATGGCGTCGTCGTCAACACCAGGACGTCCTTATTTTCACGAAACTCCCGAAATCCATGAAGTGACAGGAGGCTTCTCGGAGCCATATCGGCAATAGAAAAAGCCATGGTCACAATTTTTAGACAGAGACACCACGAAATATGAGCACAGTGCAAATACGTCTCACAAAATACACGGATCGATGTTAGCTTCGTTAGCACACTAATACGCTCAGCCCCGTTCCATTACTTGACTACAGTCCATAGCAGATGTAATGTGATTGCACTGAGAAGACAAAAAATCACAGTGCTGTCCGTGAGAGTCGGCAGGTTATCTGAGGAGGACAGCTGCCTCCGCGAAGGTGGCGTCGCTTGCACGAAAGTCACTTTTCATGCGAACGCAGCTCACGTTCTAGTCAAGCAAAAAATGACTTTCACCATTATTAACGGCGATGGCATGACATTCTGAGCCTATAAACTCTCAGGCAAGCACTTTAACTTTGATAATGCATGGCACATATAACTAGAAGACATTGACGGTTATAATAATCAAAGCGTTAAACATCGATCCTGTTCGAAATTTCGAACACTCTAAAGTCGGCTACTCGTCGATTGGACTCGTTCAAAATTCTAACAGTCAAACACCTGAAGTTCTTTGTCGTCGAGACTTCGAAATATGCTAGACTCACCTGAGCGATTTCTGAGAGATTGGAATCTAGATGAAAGGTCTCCATCCCACCTCCCAACGGTCTAGCGCCTCATCGTGAGTGGGAGGTGTTCCTGGGTGTCGGACTGCGATGTACAGCAGGGAGATTCGTCCCCATGGCAGGGTCTCCCAAGCTAAGAAGGAGTCCAGCGTTTCATCAGGAAGCCTAGCAAAGAATAAACCAATACAAGGATCTGCCACCGTCCTGGTGTCAAAGTCACATGATGGCAAATCCCCCACTGATCCACAAGAGCTGCGACTGCCCGCGGTGGTGAAGACCTGGGGCAGACTTTAGCCAGGGTGACTTCGGGATTCCAAGGACCACAATGGCTCAACCAGAAAATCTCCGAAAAATGGTGATTATGCTGTGGCCCGCACAACCAGTGAGGAGGCGTTGTTCAAGTATCAAGTTAGTAAGGTCCCCATCCCTGAGGCACTCATCGACACCTTGACTAGGATGCATCGTGCATTCGACTTCATCAAGCGTCGTAAGAAGTGATTGAATGCAAATGTGGCTTATAGAACGACTTGCAGTGGCCTATTTATGTATCAAATCAGTGCTACTTCTACTCAGACAGATCTCATACCAATTTCCAAACGCCGGAGGAATTGAAGGTTTGATGACGCCGTTGGAGAACGGGAACAAACCGGTGACACCATGTGAATGAGACGGCACCACCAACAGTTACACTACAGAAGCTTAAGATCGGATGGAATCTAAATGGTGTAACTTATACGACGAGACAAGCAAAAAACCATTAGGATTACTCATGGAAATATTCTGTTTTCTTTCTATGATAAGCTAGCACGAGGTTGATAAAAAGTTTAAAAAAAGAGAGTAAAGATTGCTTACTAACCTCTTGTAAGCTTATCAAAGAAAGAATACATGTTGTTTAGTTATAGCGCTGTTAAAGGTAAATCAGTTTTGAAATATTGTAATGTTCTATCATAGCTGGCCCCGTGTTCTGCAGGATGGATTGTTCGGGAAAACAAATTAGTATCACCGGAAAATCATCGCTATTGATAACAACCATCCTATATAATAGAGCGGTGGTGGGTAAGGTTGCCTCATCCGAGCGGTGCTTCACTGAGGGAATCCGTCTCGGTACGATACCCCACATCGGGACGAAGAGCAGAGGAGCAGCTGTGGACCACCGACTCGGACCATCGGTGCTGATGAAGACAACGACGTCGAAACGTTAAGGGAATAAAGATTGTTTATCAACCTCGTGTAACCTTGCCATAGAAACAATACACGCTGATTAGTCACACCATGGTTAAATGAAAGTCGCTTTGGAAATATTGTTTTGTGTTTTGTTTGTTTCGTTGTAGAGAAAGGTCCGCCTGCCTAAGGATCATCAAAAAAAGGAGAAAATAGAGAGAAGGACGTTTTTTTCTGGAACGTTTGCTGATGCAGATCAAACTTTTACTGATCGCTAAAATATCTCCAAATGAAAGAGAAAGTGCTGAAGAGTTGCAAGCTCGTGCCAAGTGCAAATGTGAAAGAAGTCGTGCAGGACGTTGGTGGGGACAGAAACGATTGGCTTGCACTCTCGTTGGAACCGGCCTCATCTCCCTCAGGAATCGATACGTTCAAATATCACTTCCATCGAATAAGTTCCTCCTCTGCACATAAGTACAACTGGATTCGAAAGCACTGGGTTTGAAGAGAAAATAGTCTAATAGTCGAGGGCCCGAAAAGCTTACAAAAAAAGATGTTCAGTGGGTAAGTCGTTTCAGTGGTTGACACCGCTTCTGTAGAAAATTACCACTGTATTTAAGGATAAGACAATCACGGAAAATACTGGTCAATATTGAAGCTTTTTTTTAGCTTTTCATATGATCCTTTAATCTCTTATACCAACTGATCTCACATATAAGCGGAAACCAGCAGTTCCTTCATTCGTTTCCTCGCATACATCATCCGCGAAGGTCCTCGGATTTACGCATGCGTTCAGCTGCTGCCTGGGGATTTTTTGTTCTTCTCTTTGCATATCGTTTAATACTGACGGACTTGATGCCTTCTAGAAGCCTCGGAAGGATTTATCAGTCAGGTAAATTAGTTTGCGGACTCTGTAGGGATGGGAGACTTGGCTGGATAAAGGCGAGGTCAAACCAGAAACCATACGCATCTTGCAAGGCAACTTTAACCACTGCGATTCCTGCATCTTTAGTGAAGGAAAGAAGCCATAACTCTTAATAAATTACCTGGAAAGGAAGGAACTGCAAAAAGCCTCTGAAGAATTAGGTTAGTGAGTTATTACACAGGTAAGATGAATAACTTTATAATCATATTCTCACATATGTAGATAGCACGTCCTCAAAACTCATGCAGACGACGTGTACCATGCACCCATTGTCCTGTAACGAGTCCATAAAGACTTTCGTGTTCATAACCAAGGTTTTCTGCGGCTTAAGGATTTGTGGACATATTTCCTCATTGCTATGTTTAAACTTTGGTGAACCACTTTGAAATTCCGAGTTTGTTGCGTTCCTTGCGGCTACATATATCCCACGATGCCCGCGGATCAGATGACCAATCGACTGATCGGTCCACTAGGTTGCAACAGGCTTACGAGAACAAACGATGTCTTAATCGCATACATTTCCCAGTTATTTTAGCAACGTAAACGTTTGTAAAAGCCAAGCTATTTTACAAAGCTGTCCTTTTCAAAATAGCTCTAACTGCAATCATAACACATTTTCAAGAACTAAATAGTATTATGGAAACACGGCTCTGTCGCAGTGGTTAGAGGTGCCCTGCTTAACGTACACGGTTTTTGCCTAATCACGCGTCATGGACGAAACAAGTCCTCATCCTACCGTGGTCGGCTGGTGTGAAATTTGTTATGGAGGATAGAAAAATATTGACTTGACACATAGGTGTTCCCTGAAAGTCATTCTAAATGCCCAATGTGCACTGAATCACTTCTGCGATGTTCAACAGAGTCGACTGGATGGTGCATGTTTAGTGGATGATCAATGCCAGACGGTTTGTTTTACGCTTCGATTCTCGAGAAGTTTACCTTCTTTATCCTCGAACAGGAAGATAGAAAGAGAGCAATATATTTCTGTTAAAAATTCTTCTAGCAACAGACATCTCCCATTCTTCCATCATAGAATTGAATAGCGGGAGCTTCTTCAACGAAAAATTACCCATTTCAACACTTCGACTAAGCGCGTCCACATAGTGCGCCCAATGTTTGGTACTTATTGCTCACGTTTCGTAGATGGTGACATCTGCCAGCAGCACTCGTTTGCCTCAGAAACCCACTGATCTCGCAAGTGATCGCCCGTTGCGGTGGGAAAGCTAACAGAAGAATTGAGTGGTTGTGCTGACGTCAGAATAGAAGCCGACAAATGTTCGTGTAAACAACCAAGTGCTTCAAAATTTAGCCGACGAGAGAGTGGCAGAAGGCAATCCTCTTTAAGCTTTTTCATGCGACAAGGTTAAACGCGATGAACAGTTGACACTCGCAATGAACATTTGTTTCAATTTTCACTAAACCTGAGATGCAAATAAGCTAGCAATTGTTGCTTTTTTCCTGCAAATTCTCCTTAGTGATGATCGATATTATAGCGATAAAAAAGTAGAACGATTTCAGGAAACAACGCTAAGATCAGCGGCGAAAAACTGGAATAGACGAAACCTTGGCGCAACACGATCCGCAGTAGAAGTGACATGCTCGAAAACCCACAACGGGGATACCCATAAAGTCAAAACACTAACGCAGGAGTAAAAAGGGGGACAAGCTGCTTTATTGCAGACATCTTTTTTTTTTTTTGAAAAGTCCATAAAGAAGAAGAGGAGAATGTCGTAGGAGATGACAGTTTGCAACAACAAGCGAACTATCTTGTGGATGTGACATTGGTAATAAACCGCTAAGCAATGAATCTGAATTCAATTAAACTATCTACTACTGCAACCGTCGAGGAATGTCAGCGTTAAAAGTTCGAACAAGCAGCATTTGCGCTAGTGGAACTATGTCAGGAATATCAGTGCTCAACAAGCCATTTCTCCGTTCATTTGAATCACTCGAACTGCTTCAATTATTACTTCCACAGGCCTTCTTCAAATATCAACAAACCCTTTTTTAAATCTCGGACTTTCTTTCTTCGTGTTTGCCGATTTTTATATCTTTTATGCAACAACTATGGTCACCTGTGCACAATCTTTGCGTATCACTCTCAGTGTCCGTACAACACTAATGGTGAGCGGCTCTTTCGGGTACGGAGGGGGTGGGGGGGGTTCTGGTGGGGGCTTTGGGTCTCGAATTCCTCTTGCGCCTCTTGCCCCCCCCCCAAGGGGCCTCGGCTGCGCTTGCGTCTATTGCTTTTCGCCCACCAGAATTCGCCAATATAATGCTCTGCAAGAGCACCAATAGCAGCGTAGAAAAACCTAGTGGAGGTTTGGTAGCGGCAGACATGACGGCAACTCTCAACGCAATATGTGGGTCACTACGATCAAGTAGTGACCTTCTTTCACCTTCCGTTCTCCGTCACCAGGTACTGCACAAAATTCTCTGCTGAAATAGTAGTAGCGACTTGATAACCAGCATCAGAACTGCGGGTTCCGCTTAGGTCAGCTGATATAAGATCCACCAGATCATCGCTACACGAAAGTCGAATGTGTGATTCATCTCCGATGCCAGAGTGATCGGATTACAACCGTCAATTCGTCTGTTGTAGTGAGTGGACGCTTTTCGAGTTAGCATCGCAGTCTTTCGCCGTCTGCGGGTGAAGACGCTCGGTGTTCGAGGCGTTAACAGGCTGTTAACGAACAGCTACAATCAGTTACAAACTATTGGTATTCTTTCATCAACCGACAACATTAACAGTACAACTCTGTGCCGCATTCACTTTCCAGTGAGGAATGGCGGCACTCTGCAACATTTGTAATGAAACGATCTATGAGGAAAAAAGTGAACGACGATTGTCGACGGTGAAACTTCAAAGAGTCGCTAATCTCATTGCTACAGTTCCACCAATACCATCTGTAACTGCACAAATGGAAACCTGCAGTCTCAGAAAAACACGCAGTTCCATAGAAAACACAATATAAATATCGTTCTATTAAACTATTACATACAACCCTTTGTATGATTTAGGCTTGCAGACCATAGTCTAACCCAAGTACACGAGCTATGAGCAAAATTGCACTGCCGTTGTACTTCCAGCTGAAAGTCGTTGCTGAAGCTGGTAGTGCTAAAACTTTATTATGTTGCATAAATAAAAGGATAAAGCTCTCGGCGTTGGTCGATTCCTGAGAAATGCGCTATGCATTCGACCTCATTAAGCATCTTTGGAGGTGACTGAATGCATATCTGCCTTTTACAATGACCCACGGTGGCCTACCGATGTATCGAGCCAGTGCTGGTATCCTCCTAGACAAGTCTGGTATCAATTTGCCGACCCCGGAGGGATGAAGAGCTTGGTGGGCCATGAGCGTGGGGATCGACTCCACGTGTGTGTTGCAGGGCGCCTCCGACCATTGCGCATAATAGGTAATAAATCACTACAAACATGAACTTGAATGCTAAGGAAATTATTTAAAAAATGTGCTAATTACTTGTACAAACGTTAAAAAAAGAGTAGTTTTAAGGTATTGTTACGCTCTGTGCCATCTAATGAGATACTGACTACGAGGGAAAGCATCCCCATCGAAAAGAGCGAATTAGATAGGACGACATGGAGCAACAGCGGTCCTTTAGAAAAGGGTGCTGCCGAGTGAGAAGTTCTTCATTCCAGTGGTCCATAACTACAGAAGATTCAGTTCGACGCCACAATTAAGATTCACATCACGAGCACGAAGGGCTGTATCCAACTGACTCGGATCATCCTAGTCCTAAGGAAGTCGAAGGTGCTGAAACGTTGGCCAAACAAAACTTGCAGAACAATCTCGTATTAGCAATTCCCAACACCGAAATTTTTTAAACTTCGCATTGATCAATAGTTCATTTTTTTCCTGGTGAACAAACACGAGTTTGTTATTGGAGCATTTATTCATTAACGATAGCTGACGTTTCGGCGGTTTCGCTTTCGTCAGATTTGGAAAGGTCAGATTGACATGCGATCTTCTCAGCCAGACACTCGTAACCGAAAGCAGATGAAGCTTAATACATACAGATTTCATTCGCACAATAAACAGCTTCTTTTAAACGCTGCAGCTCTAAACCACTGTTTAAAAAGAGCCGGTGTAGAGAATTCGGACTTAGTGACTGAATTCTCAGCGGCCGCTCCCAGACGTCAGCTAGTTCGTAACCGCCTGTCCGGCCGCCTATGTACAGCACAAGCACAAAATAGCCCATTTTCAGTGAAGACTGTGGTTGCATGAATTCGGGTACGGTGTACCCCATCTTTTGTAAAGTTTGAGGGAACAAATGTAATGGCGATAGGCGTACAGCACTCTCTGTCTGTATAAAAGAACATCTAGTCGATAAATTTGAAGTTAAACCAAATCCTCCATTGGATGCGTATAGAACGTAGAGACACAAAGGATAGGATTTTAAAATAAAAAAATCAGCACGACAAACTCTTGAAGTGTTTTTGATAAGTTCCAAAAATCAAAAAAACGAACCGCGGGGAAGTGTCTGGTGATCACGCGTGACATCGCGCCACACCTCAGGCAGAGTTTTTAACCTGAGCCAGGCACATTCCTCGCCCATGTAAGAAACTGTTGGCTGGTCTCTATCAAATAACTGGAAGACTTACAAGGAGCAAAACGATAGGTATGTAAAAGAAGCAGTTTCTTATGCGAACGAAAATTTACGTGTTAAGTTTTGCCTGCTCAGGTTATTAAAGTGCTCGGCTGAGTAGATTGCATGTCGACTTGACCATCCCAGGCTCTGAAGAAGGCGAAACGGTCGAATAGCTATTTTCGCCAACAAATTTTGCCATACCAACCTCGTGTTTTGCTCATTGAAGAAAAACAGTGAGTGGTTGGTCTGTTGATTACGCACACTGAACAAATGCCGGCCTATTTTGAGAGTGATTATGGAAGAATCGGTTTTCCATTGAAAACCCAACAAACGATGTTCATAAGAAGTGGGTTACTGTAGGGAGCGCTTCTCAGAACCATTTGTTCTTGACGAGACGGATATCTCCGAATGCGGCGGCTATGTGTACTTGAATGGAAAAGTTAACATATAGACGTAACCGATATTTCTGAGAAACAGATTCGTTAATGAAATCTCATTTGTTCCAGTAGAACAAATGATTCCAAATACTCTAAATTTGTTTCTAGACAGAAATTTCCAACACATGGCAAATTCTTCTCACAGCTGATCAGAAACAAGTGAGTGGCTAAGTAAGCTTCCAAAAACGACAAATTTATAGTGAGGCCTGCAATGCACAGCTGTTCAATGCCGCAGCAAGAAGACCGCGACCAGACTTGTGGTCAGAGTTCATCCCCAAGATGCCAGAAGAAAAATATAATGTTCTGAAAGTTCTGCGAGAGAGTAAACAGCACTAGAAAGCTATATCAAACGACAGGATCGAATGGTGGGTTTGCTGAACTTGAGAAGAATGATGACTCGTTCAGCTGGATGACAGGTGAACAAGTTGTGCCCTTGCGAATTTTCTTTACACAAGCTGTCTCCATGTTTTGTACATATCATTGCACCTTTTACATTTGGTTTGTTACAGCAGTCACCAGCTTTTGTGGATCCAAAAGAGTCTTTCCTAAACATCTGCGACAACGATTTTCTCAGCGCGAATGGATGATGCTGAGTTGGAATGGTTCGGAGTAGAACCAGCATTCAGATGTGCATTCCGCGGCAAGTGTAACCAGTACGCTTAACGGGCTCTTCACTAATAAAGGTATAGAAGATAGAGGGAAGGAGTAAATACTTGAGCAAGAGTAAGCTATGGCAGTGGTGCTGGACCAAGAACTGGACATCGAATTACGATTACTACGCAACGATTTCTCTCTATATTGCAATTAGAATAGGATGTTCTCTCAACTGAAAAGGTGCAAAGAATGCTATGTGTTCAACATCTGGAGGACTGTCTCGGGAGGAAATGGACGCGTGTGGCGCAATGGTCGGAGGGCCCTGCAACACACACGTGGAATCGATCCCTGCTCCCATGCCCACCAAGCCTTCCATTCCTCCGGGTTCGGCAAATTGGGGTTTTCTGGGAGGATAGCAGCACTGGCTCGATATATCGGTAGGACACCGTGAGTCATTGTAAAAGGCAGATATGCATTCAATCACCTCCAAACGATGCTTAATGAAATTGAATGCATGGCGCATCTTTCAGGGATTGATCAATGACCAAAGCTTTACCCTTTTTATATCTGGAAGAGCATAATGCATAGATCCATATGTATTTGCAGTTCCACCAAGTCGAATGCTGAAGTAACCTTAAACGGAAAATTCGACGGTCTACCAAACAAATCGCATATACCACTTTCAACAAAACAATGAAGAACCTTTTACGAAAGTCCCAGCAGTCAAACTAGGTTCGATGACGTGCGAAAAAAGTCAAGGGTCACCGTGCTAAGAGGTGTAACTCTCGCCAACATCGCGCGCTCGCTATTAGAGCTGGGGGGTCCAAAATTTCCACGAACACAACCCATTTCCTAAAGAAACCGTACCGCATACAACCTACTCCAGCTTCAAAACTGACTCCGTAACAAAGATAGACATAGAACAGTAAATAGGAACAGGTGACGAGAAGGAGAGACATTACCACTGCCGCCGTTGTTCTCTCGAGCGTGCTTTAGGCATCAAGAGCCCCACAGTCAAGTGGACATTAACTTTCGCATATCTTCGAACATTATTCTCAATATCGTTAAAAATCCTCGCAAAAAAGATCGTCTTCAACCTCACATCCGTCCAAAAACGTGACGTGCAACCTGTTCGAGGGCCGATAAAATCAAATACCCGATTGTGTACCATCAACTCGCATCGTCGGCTATGAAAACATCAAACGAGTCAAAATGCTAGCCAAATAACGCTTCTTGTCAACCTTGTGTTAGCTTGTATTTTATTGATGCATTGATTATTGTCGAGGTTAAGTGAAGGCCAGCTTGAAAGGTTAGACTATCAGCTAATGATAAGGGTAGAGAATTTGTGGTAATTGCTCGTAAGTTAAAGTTTGAAGAAACGGTAAAACGTTTTGAAGACGCCTTGTTCTATCGCTCACCATTTCAAGAGGAATTCATAAGTCAATATAGAAAATTGAAGACGGTGTGTGGGTTACAATGGTAAGCGCGACAGGTTTAAAAGCGTCAGTTATTATAAAGGATAAAGGATAAAGCTCTCGGCGTTGATCAATCCCTGAAGGTTGTGCCATGCATTCGACTTCATTAGGCATCGATGGTGGTGATTGAATGCATATATGGCCTTTACAACGACTCGCGGTGGCCTACTGATGTATCGAGCCAGTGCTACTATCCTCCCGGACAAGTCTGGTAGCAATTTACCGACCCCGGAGTGGTGAAAGGCTAGGTGAGCCATGGGCGCGAGGATCAGTTCCACGTGTGTGTTGCGGGGCGCCTCTGACCATTGCGCCACACGCGTCCGTTGAGCTATTATACAGCCTACAGTTGAATTATCAACGTCTCCTATTCCATACTCACTTATCAAAACTCGCAAAGTAGTATCCACTTATGATCTGGCGTCTATCGACTCCTCGACGTTCAATGTTTGACTTATCATCAACTGTTTAAATGGTCCCGAGGATAGAATAGCTTGGTTTACAAACCTAATTTTCACCGAGTTGCTAAAATACATCCCAACCCATCTCGCGGAACCCCCAAATGTTCCCGAATCGTCTACGTAACGCGGATGCGAACAGCGCCTATATGATGAAGTCTTTCGACGTTGCCGCCCTTTATACAAATGTGCCGCATTGCAAGCCACCCTAGAACTTCTTATGCAACACAAAGGAGCAATGAAACCATGCCTCCTCGACTCAGAAGCTCATGGTCCTCCTAAAGGAGTGCCTAAACTGCTCAATCCTCAGAAAGGTGTGGGAATATTACGCACAAATGAAGAGATTAGCAATGGGATAGCCTCTGGCACCAAGCCTAGCCGTTACTCTTACTTGGATATTTTGATGGCTCGTCTTCACTGGTTGTGTGGACTACAACATAAATTCCAATTATTCGGAGTTTTGCTGGCTTAGCCATTGTGGTTCCCCGGAGTCCTGAGGTCTGCCTGGCCAAAGTCTGCCCCAGGTCGCCACCACCACAGACAGTCGCCACCCTTGTGGATCACAACGGTGTTTGCCATTATGCGGCTAACTTGGTACCCAAACGGTGGTGGATCCTGGTATTGGTTTACTTTTAGTCGGGTTTCCTCATGGAAACGCCGGTCTTCCTCAGCTTGGGAGACCCTGCCGGGGTGACGAATCTCTCTATTGTACATCGCAAGGCGACGCCCAGCAACACCTCCCAGCCACGACGAGGCGGTAAACCGTTGGGAAGTGTTATTACTCCTAAGCCAAGAAAATTTAAAACTTAAAGTGTGCCTTCGACTTTTTGGAAACATGAGGGCTAAACAGGACTCTTGGTTAATCTCCGACTAGAACACCACTACAGAAAAACAGAGGAGGAGCTGAAGGAGAGTTAGGCGTCTTCGTATGCCGTGATCGCACACACTGCGCTGACGTCGGTTCTTCCGACGCCTCGCGATTTGTTCTCATGAGTGTATTCTTCTGGCTCCATTCATGTTGCCGAAAACTTGGAAAGAGCAAAGCTTAGTGGAAAGTAGTCCAGCTGTTGTAGGAATGCCCCCATCTATTATGAAGCTAGCACGAGGTTGTTATCAAGCTTTATTCCGAAGACATTGCACAAGAAATGTTCATGGAAATTGCTCCTCCTTATATGAAACATCTATGGAGTCACTATAACTGGCATCAGAAGGAAAGAAACTGCCGCTCTGGACAAGTAATGCGAGAAAAGAGTGGCTTCTGCGAAGAATGGAACGAGAGCAGTTATTTGGTCACCTGCTTATGATACCATACGAAGGCTTCGTGCTCAAGTGAGATCGGGCTGAGCCCCATGATGACCACAAGCCGATTCGCGAATGCGATGCCCAGCTGATAGACTTGATTTGGTCAAACCAACAGACTTCTGATGCCTCAGAAGCTGATCAATCGGTTATTGGTTGGTACCATCGGATTTTGTCTACGTTACCAATCAGTTGTCTCTTTACACATCGAGTTATTTGGTCCGCACGTGGCGAGATTTTTCAAAGACCACCTGGTCATTGTTGTGGGCTTTCTTTTACTTTTTCTTCTAATGTAAGTATTTATCCTGTGGCTGTTGGTAAGATGCTTTTTTGTTTCAAATCCCAAATCCGACTTTCCCGTAACCTCGGTAAGACTAATCAATGTATATTCTTTCTTTTGCAAGCTTACACGAGGTTGATATATAATCTTTATTCGGCTGACGTTTCGATGGTTTCATCTTTATCAGAGCCGATGATCTGAGTCGATGGTCATCTTTTATGCCATGAACATGTTGTCTCTCACCAGATCACTTGCTGGAACACTTGAAATCTTTGTGAAGAATTCTGTCACTGATGGATGGTGACGTCATAATTCTGGATTAGAAAAGTGTTTGTCATTGGAGTATTCCCTTGTGTTTCTTTTGACTCATTAGTTAAATTTTGTTAATGTTGAAATATAATAAAATATATCCCTCTAGTTCATGCTTTTCTCACTCATTCTCAGCGAATACGAAGGAGAAAAATTGATATAAATGAGAGATGGTGATTCCTTAGGCCCTTTCTTGGTGGCTACAGTTATTCTACGTTTCTGTGAGCATGCTGATTTCTGAGCATCCGAGATTTCACCTGTATTCACCTTGATTTCAGGATATGGTGGACTCTCCAGTTGAGAGAGATCTGGATCACGATAGCAAGAGTCGAGGCATACGTCCGAATTTCGCTGAGGATGGTAGGTAATTGGATCTTAACCTTGCTGCACCTTCGCATACCGATATGCTTGGTGCCCTGAATTCTTTCGAACGAACCTTTCTGTCTTAGAAGAACGATGAGTATCGTTTTAGCCTAGGCTCCTGATTAAAGTCCTGCTTCAGTATATGGCGATAAGAAATTAACACAAGCTGAGGACGTTGAGTACAGCGAATCTTCGTTAGCTCAGCGGCGATCTGCTCTTTTGGTGAAGCTCAAGCAGCTTAAGGATTCACATGGAACAACAACCGCTGATGTACCTGTTAATCGAGCAGAAAGTGTAGATATGGTAAGGTTTACTTAAACGTAGTACTTTAGTACTTAAGTGCAGTACTTCACAGTTCTTTATTCTTTTTCCATTGAATTTAAAGATTACTGAAATTTGCCGAGGAACTTTCAATTCGTGATCTTGTCCTCCCTTACGTTGTGCTGTTCTATTGGGCGTCGTCGTTTCGAAGTCCTGGTGTTTTATTTATCTTTCTGATTGTGTATGACTGGTATGGGACTGTCGACGAATTTCCTAATAGCGGCCGTTTTTTGAGTGGTATGATTGATTCTCCAAAAAACGATAATTTCAAAACTCCGGAACGCAGGTGTCTGCGGTGGTGATTGGACCCGCAATCATCCTTTCCGGGGCTAAAGCGTTTACTACCACACCATGCCATTACAGCCTCAGCTTAACAGGGGTTCAGTGCTGATCTGTGTTCACCAGATCAATCCCGTTGACGGGTCATTGCTGATAGCGACTATAGGTCAATAATACAGCTGAGAGGAAGGCGAAACGAAGGACTCGCATGGTGTGGCTGTGAACGCATTAGCTCCCGGAAAGGGTAATAACGTGTTCGATCC
The DNA here is from genome assembly GCA_900624975.1 of Angiostrongylus costaricensis. Lineage (NCBI taxonomy): Eukaryota > Metazoa > Nematoda > Chromadorea > Rhabditida > Metastrongylidae > Angiostrongylus > Angiostrongylus costaricensis. Next base: position 42,934 of record UYYA01004038.1, on the reverse strand, counting down.
CTACCGCAGACACCTGCGGTCCGGGATTCTGTAAATGTCTCAACACCATTGTGGTTGTATCACACATAACACCCTGTCAAGGAAAATTGTAATAGGCAGCAATGAAAAGTTAACGCGGCCGATAATATTATTTAATGAAATGAAGTTTTAGAACGACTGCGACATTGAATTCGAGTACAGTGATAGTGATAGTCTTCTCAGTGAGCTGGCTGAATTGTACACATATTCTGAACTCGATGACTTTGCTAGTAACATTCAGTGCTGGAAAGTGTATGCGGACAATAACGAGGCAAGTTTCCGTAGCGAATGCAAAATGTGGGTTCTTTCTGTTTATTAAATGATCTTTTCTATTGGAACTGGGTTTTCTGTCTTTTAGTATATGTATTACATTCATTTTTGTCCAGTACTGCACTGTTTACGAATTCTCCGTGTCCAGAGTATTTAGTGTTGAGAACATAGCGAACAGAATCGCTTTAGGGGTCTAGTGACTTTCTAAAATATTGTCTGGTATAAAATTTGACTAAGATTTAAGTTTTTAAATGCTTTGAGGGAAAACATTTTTAACTTCAAGAAAACCGGGCTTTCATCTTTGTAAATTGTGACTTCGGATGCGGATGAGGTTAACTTACTTCTTATAGACTCATAAATGTGTTAACTGCTTGGCCCATTCTCAAGTCATATTGTAGTCTCTTGCAGGAACTTTTTCAAAACCACGCTTTTCAGATTCTACCTCCATTCCACTTTTCATCATTACCAATGGCAAAGAGGATGTTCATCATGCAAGATCTCTGTGCGAGGATGGAGAGTGCCGAAGCGGATGTGCGACTTGCAAGTGCCCGTATAATGCTTTACATCCTTCAGGTGAATGTCTTAGTTATCTTTTCCTCTTAACTTTTGTTTACTGCTTGTTCCTTTTTCTTGGCAGAGCATGATATGAAGCACAACTACAAGAATACTGAGATGTGAGCAGAACTCTGAGGAAAAGACGAAGTAGGGGTTTCGTTAGGTGTGGTGGATAGCACGCGAGGCATCGGCAAAAGTAATTGCGGGTTCGAAACCTAGTTGAAGTTCTAAGTTCTGCTCAAACCTCGGCATCCTTATGCTTGTACCTTTTAGTTATTTTTCAAAATTCTCTCTACTGCTTGAAAGACTATTGCTGTACTTATTATTGCTATTGTTACCATCATTACCATTGCTATCTTTCCTGAGGGTTTACCATTGTCATGGCCAAGTGTTCATGGGCATGGAGTTGCTAAGAAGAAGTTCAGTATTTCCATTCACAAGCACAGCTAAGAGAAAACCGATGCGAGGAATCATCGCGTCAATAGCTTTGGTTTCACTCCAGTTGCTTTTATTTAGACCTTGTTCATTTTTTAAATAATTTTTCGGGAGTTTTTTTTCCAGCTGAAATGTTTTTTGGAATGGTTTCTGTTTTTAGGGTGCCTATCTTGACTACACTGATGAGGAAGAGGTCGAAGCTGGTATGTTGTTAGCAGCAACTTTTGACAAAGGCACAGGTGACCATGAAGTGGATTGTTTACATAGTGCATTCCTCAACGCTCACTTGGCTTATAAAGCTGGCGCTTATCAGGTTAGCATAACAAGAATTGTTTCGTTGAGGATCCATTGTAATACATACTTTTGTGACCAAATATTACGTAAAAGCATGTGTTATGTCTGTCATATATTGCCAAGAATCTTGTATGCACAGGCTCTCAGTACCTTGCTGATGACTGAGATATGTGAACCCTTTGATAGTGGCCTTGGTGCAACGACCGATGGGGGTCGGGAATCGAAAGCTAGTTCCCGAGGTAGTCGTTGCCCAAGCAGTGCTGACTTAGCAGAAGGTGGTCAGTCATCTTTTTATGGTTAATTAGCAGAACTTTGCTATCAAGCTACACACCAAAGTTTCATTCTGCAGTGTTCTTTATGATAATTTGGTTCAGATCGACGAAACCGTCGGGCTGCGACAATAGCGGACAACGAAGCTATAAGAACGGTGTTATCCGCGCTTTACCATATGGTGGAGTTAATTCGCAATCACGACCTCACTGAAAAGCTGTCAAATGAAGACCCTAGTTTACCACATAAAAGGAGTGCATTTCTAGCTGAACTGAGTGAGTTCCAGTGCATAGTTCCTTTAACTTTGATAAGATTTGGCTAATTTAGGTGAACCGTTAGACCATGTCGGTCAGCCTTTGCTTCTAGTACTTTTCGAAATGCTCCCTCCATTTTACACTGGTTCATCACCGCATTTCCCTATTAAAAAGGTGAATATTTTATGGATTTCGTTGTATAAACGCCTGTCGCTTGTGTTCAAACATAATCTGCGAACTTACTCAAGTTATCTTTGTTCGTCTTTTTTCAAGTCGTCTTTATGCATATCTTCATTTACTGTTTATGGAAATGCAAGTCAACGCCGAAATGACACTATTTTGTAATTTGTTTTAAAAGAATTTAGGTTCTGCTTCTGATCTGGAAAATCTTGTTGGCAACGTTGGGTGGTTGGCGTGAACTAGATACCCAGAAGGCCGCAAAGAGAGCAGCGCTAGCACTTCCAGTGATGGAAAATACTATTGCAGTTGCTTCTTCATTACCAGCCACTGTTATCAACGACAATGAAAGTGGTTGAGTTTTTCAATGGATAGTTTATAGCACATTGAACAAAACGTAGAGAAACTCATTATGCAAATTTCAGACATTTTTAAACGGCACAATTCTTTTATTGCAAAGGTTCTCTACACATTTTTAGAAGATGCGGGTGTTTTTATTCCAAGTCACTCTTTACGCTGCATTATTCCAAAACGATGGGGCGGATAATTCGGTGGTAGTAATGTCGGTCATCGCGAGCGTGGTGCTAGTTCGATTCCGTTCCGTGCCAACCAAGCCTCTCATCTCTCCGGGGTCGGGAAATCGGCACCGAACTTCCGGGAAAAAATCGCTCTCTGCAATCCAATTGGGAACGCTCCAGCCCGGCTATTTCATCTCGGAGAGAATGGACTGGACCAGCATTCTACGGCATTCAAGTTGAAATGATCCTCAAGCAGCAGCCGAAACCACGTGTAAAAGTCGGAAGGTTTCCATGGATAACGGGTGCGAGGAAACGAATCGAATGTGAGAAGTGCTGGGAATCGCATAGTAGACGTGAACACGGGTCATATAAAAATAAAGGATAGAAAGATAAAAAAGTTTCTAAAATATCTTTTCCTTTCAGTATAGTTAAACGCAAAATTCTAGGAATCTGTTCACCAAACTTCTCCAGGTGTTACGAGATCACGGGATATCGATCCGGCACATGCCCATAGCTTTTCTGCTACCCTGTGAACAGTTCATCGTTGTTCCATTTCACATAATGTCTATCCCGGTATTAGCGTTGGTTTCCCGGTATCTCAAATTATCGAGGCATTACGTCTACTTCTGCTTCCGTACAATGAAAGTGCGAGAATATAACCTCGATTAATGTTGAAAAAAAGTTGGTTAAAGTGCGCTCGAATCTGAAGAAGTAGTTTAAACTGGCAAAATGCACTCCGAATTGCCAAATTCAAAACTTTTGAATTGATCTCATTGAGGTGATGCAAGATTGCTATGAATTGTCGTTGTTGTTGTTGGTCGATGGATGAAGTCTCGACGATTTCGCCTTCCTCAGAGCCATTCCACTCGTAACAGCACAGTTCTGAGGAAGGCGAAATCGCCGAAGCGTCAGCCATCTAAACTTTTGATATATTTGTAGAGAAGTACTTTAATTATTTTTCTCATTATATGACATGATATCACATGTATCATTCTTTGCGGATCCCAGCAATTCTTGCATTGGATTTATTTCTTCGCCTCCACAATCCGCGAACAGCTTCGAATTTTTTGCATACAACTTCGGCTGCTATCTAAGAATTTTCGTCTTTTTCATGAATGTACTTGAATAGCGATTTAGTCGACTCTTCTGGTATCCTGGAAGTAGTCGTGCTAGGCCAGTACCAATTTCTCGACCACGGAGGCATGAGAGATTTGATGATTGATGGCACTGGTGCCGGATGGGACCAGCGTCTGGATAATTTGGGAGGTACGTGTGACCACTACTACTGCAGTACCTATTGCCGAGCTCTAAGGAAATAAGTATATACGTATATATACATATATGCATATATATGTTTACATCCATGTATATGGCATACATAGAAAATTACGGTGAAAAAACCCTAAAACCTCTATTTTATAGAGGTTGTGTTGTATTATCGTGAGCAACCTACTACAAGCCGCTATTTACGTAGGAACAGTTAGTGATGGTCTTAACAAAATATCTGTGTTCAGTGCATTGGTGAATGGAACGTATAGTAATTGATTTGGTGCTACGATGTAAGGTTTTCGATCTAGTTCATATTTATTAGTTTTAACTTTCACCAGTACCATGACTGGTGCATCTCTGTGATTTCCACGGTTACACAGAACTGTCAACCCAATGCTTTTATCTTGAGAATTAATTGGGAATAATTCTTCATCGTACCGGACTTTAGGTGCAAGGATGGCAGCTCGACGTATTGTTCCGATTGGACGCGTAATGGCTCGGCAGTTGGCTTACGCTGGTAGCGATGAAGTCAAAGACGAAGAATTCGACATAGGTGATTGATTACCTTTCGTATTACGTCAGGTATCATTTGTTTTTTTTAAACAAATGGCTTAAGGTGCGATTGCTTGTGAAGATTCTATGCCGGACTCTAATGGAACAACAAAACGACGTAAGATCATTAATATATTTTATACTTGAATACGTGAATGACCAGTCTCCAATAGTGGTGCGGACTCCAGCGTAATTTTCCTTCGTTTCTCTCTCGCTCAATTGTTGTCCATGGTGGTGGTCTGCTTCAAACATGTTGACATCTGCGCATCTGCGAAGACTATTCCGTAATCCTGGAAGCGTTGCCAACTGTGAGTGCAGGTGGTTGATTCACGAACACCTCCGCCTATCGCTTAGGTGGTCTTCCAAGAGGACGCTTGCATTCTGTTTGATCACCAGTTCTTCTTATTAAATGACCAGCCCGTTTTTGTTTCACTATCGAACCCAGATCCCAATGGGCGCTGTTTCGAACACCTGAGCTGCGCTTTTCTTCTAGACGCTGTGAGTGCCGGTTTCATTCTAGAAAATATCGTTCAAACTATCTGTTTATGGTGTGCAGAATTCTTGACGTGGTTGAAGTATCATCCCACTTCTCTTCTGCAGAACGGATCGCTTGGAGGTCGCTGAGTTAAAAAGGTGAGCGTGGAGTTTTGGGATCGTTAGTTGGTCGGAGACTTCTTTGAGAGGGCGGAATGGGATCGATGTTGCTTTCCTTCTGTCTACTTCCTCCATTTTGTTCTGCATGTTCATTGAGCGTCCTGGATACACGTACAAGGACGTTTCTGTAGTCAGAGAACCATCCAGTTCGATAATTTATACTGTTTTTAGTTGCTAAAAATCCTAAAATGTATTACTGTAATGTAGCTTGGAGTTGTTATTTATATTGTACCATTGAAGCAGGTGCGGAATTACGGCATGTCTGTAGTGGAGAGCGCACTCCACGAGCCGGTTCTCCTGCTGCTCATGAACCACCGAAGCAATGTTTGCCGTGGCGTAGTAAGGTGTCGAAACAGGAACTTGAAACTTTTCTTCAGCAGGAAAGGTGTCACTTCATTTTGAACTTGTTCTTTCGAAAGTTATTGTTTGATTTTGCATAGGGTGGCTTCCTTGTAATTTCGCTTTTCATTTTAAGGCAGAAGTTTTTCTCTTATCAACTACCTGGTGATATCAGTACAATGTTCGCGTTACCAATACCTATTCATCGTAGTGTTGAGACGTTGCGAAAACATCTTTACACCTCGTTAGGTGAAATTCAGGTTCATGTACACGGTTCTGTTATAATTCAGTCGTTTAATCATGGGGAATGTTATTAAAACATAACGGACTATGGTGTTTTTTAACAACTGCCTATAATTTTACAATAAGTTGTTGAGGAGTTTAAAACCCGATTGCCTACGAGAAGAGACTTTGCCATATAGATCTAAGTATGTTCTTGGATCTGCTTTAAGTTCGAACTCATACAAAATTGAAAGCGAAATTGTAGTTTGTGAAGGTTGGGAAAGCACAGGAGCAACAAGTATCGAACCGTTTTGCTGAGACAATGTCTCTTCCTTTTCTACAAAATTCTGACTGTTAATTCGTCACATTATTCAAAATACGAGTCTCAGCAAGAAATGCGAAGGAAAATGTTTCATTATGTACAAAAAATAGGACTCTTGGTAGAATTGATAAACTAGCATTTTAGAGCCAAAAATTTGTAGTTTCTATTGAGTTTTATCCTCATTAATAAAATGTTAACCTTTATTGGCTGCCTATTTTTTCATCACGGTATTTTGTGTTACAAAATCACGGGAATGCTGTGATATAAGTAAAACTCAGGGCCTCAGGTAGGCTTAAAACCAACGATTGTGCTCACTATAAGTGCTATCCACCATATGAGTTGAGACCTTTGATTTGCGCTTCTCTAAGCCATATTATTACTATATCGGTGGTATCAGCAAATAATAACAATCAACGGGAGTGATCTGAGATCAGCTTAACTGGATTCGATGTCGACTTGTGCTGTTTCCCAGGTCCATTCCCGTTGAGGGGTAATTGCTGGTAGCATCGACGTAGTAAAAATGTGGGTAAGAGAAAGGCAAAAAAGGCATCGGTTGGTATGGATAGTGCGTGAACCTCCGGGAAGGAAATCGTTGGTTTGGAGCCCATTTGAGATTCCGAGTTTTGCTTGTATCTTAGCATTATTGTGGTTCATTTAGTAATGTTGGCTATGAGCTGAAGTATGTTTGTTTAAAATTGAAAGACGTAATTGTTTTCGGTGACATGAAATTGTGTACAATGCACATCGTCCGTTATACGTTAATTGAAATAAGTGTTTTGTGGTATAGTGTAGAGCTTGCGTTTTTGGTGCCAGAACAAACACGGAGCATAATACTGTGGTTCATTTAAATATTTGAGCAACTTTTCAGGCAGCTCAGGATGAGGACTATAATCGCTACATTTTCTCGAGAAAGGAGGTGATTGAAATGAATAATGTTGAAGAACTTTATCGCCTACTTTTGCCAAATCTCTGTCAATATGTGGTAGCTCTGCTCAAAATATTGTTGGCTGCAGCACCATCCAACAAGGTATGAACTGAAATTGATTTTGAAAAGATTTTATGTTGGCTTTTCCATTTTAGGCAAAGAATGATGCATTGAACATTTTGATTGATGTGTTAACACCAGAAACAGAAGGTTGCGATATCCTTTCGAATTCGATTAGCCTTGATCATTCGACAAATAGTCCGCTGGAAGAAAGTGTGCGCCTTGCCATCGACATAAACAGGCATAAAGAAGTTTGTTTTAGCCTCCTTTTGCTTCTGTAGTTCATAGTTGAAAGACGCATAGTTACAGATTATGGTTAAAGCAACGTCTTCGATTTTATTACTTCTCATGAAGCATTTTCGACTGAATCATATATATCAGTATGAATATTTATGTCAGCATATCGTAAGTGATTTTCAGTGCACACCGCATTGCGATCCAGCAGTTATTTCAGCTTGCAGGTGTACGGTAATGGAATCCCACTAATGCTGAAATTCCTTGACCAAAATATGATTCGCTATGTTCAATCGCGTTATGAAATACATGCATATAATTATCCTCAAGCGCCGCTGCACTACGTTAGAAATCGAGGTGAGATACTTGAGTTTTTGATATAAAAATTTTCTAATATTTCTAGAAATCGCGCATAGCGCTGTAGTCGGAGACTCCCTGCAATGTACATGGGGTCGTTCTCCGCGCCCCAGGCTCACCATGCCCTCCATCCCTCCGAGGTCAGCAAATTGGTACCAGACTTCTCTTTGAGGATATCAGCACTGGTTCGATGCATTGGTAGGCTACCGCGTGTTATTGTAAGGGCTATATATGTATTCAGTCACCTCTATCGATGTTTATTGAGATCGAATGCATGGCGCATCCCTCAGATTGATCAACGCCGAGAGCTTTATCCTTTATCCTTTAGTAGAAATCGTCTGGGACTAACATCTATTAGTTCTCTTTAAGCCCATATTTGTCTTTTTTAGTACCGTGTAGTCCACACGTCTTTAATCTTGACTTGCCTTGTCGAAAGGCATCGAAGATTTTAGTTTAAAGTGCTAATTGTAACTGCATGTTGTAATTTTGATCACATGAATTATTATTATGAAAGTGGTGTGATGCCTCAGTTTGTCTTTAGATGAGTGGCCGATACTTAACTCAGACAACGTTGAAAGTGGAGATGTCGACAGAAGGGGTATTTACTTTATGTGGAGAAATTTGTTCTCATCAATAAATCTTATCAGGTACCGCTATGGAAGATCCTCTTCGATACAGCATTGTTATTCCTTCCTACACATGTATTTGTTCAGAGTTCTTAACAAGTTAGTGAAGGGGAAGCAGTCACGTGTGATGATGTTGATGGTGTTCAAGTCGGCCCCCATACTTAAGCGTTCTCTAAAAATCCGTTTGGTTCGTATTTCCCGTTTTCTGACTGTTATCATTTCTTTTCGAAATATAGGATGTATTTCTTTAGGGATTATTCCAATTCTTTGTGTTGAAAGCGTTGAAGATGCAGTCGCGATACCTAGGTCGCCAGTGGAGGAAAAGCAATATGGAAATAATGTCTGCGATTTACAATAAAGTTCGGCATCGTATGACTGATGACTGGGCGTTTGCCAATGAAATGCGAAAGTCATACGATTACCATAGTGAAGAAAGCGAATTAAAAGCTGCAGTTGAACGCTTCCACAGTCGGAGGTACTCGTGGTTACATCCACAGCTTAGCATTGGTGAGGATAACTACAACAGTTTGCATTATTTTACGAATTTTTTTTCCCTTATATGCTTATTCTTCACCACCAATGGTTTATTCCTACATAGGAGAGCACAGTGGGGGTATTTATGGGTGTCGAACTACATCTCGAGACCCTACCTTCATCCTCTGTCAACTTAGCCATGACGGTGTTCGTTCTTCCTATACTGAGAGCTTAGCTAGAAGTAAACTAGTGCGAAATTGTCATCGTGGAAAAACTCTAATGGCAAGGCGAATCTGACGGGGAAATCAACAACAACTCCGGTTTTTTCTATTCCATTATTATCACTGGACTGGTACATAGCAGACTGACTTGTCATTGTTTCTTAACATATTCGCAAAACGTGGTTTCTAACTTCAATCATGGTGAGATATTTGCAAAACTCCGGACCGCAGGTGTCTGCGTTGGGGAGCGAACGCGCCATTGTCCTTGCCGGGGAGTAACGCGTTCACCACCACACCATGGGTGTCCTCCGTTTCGCCTGTCTCTCAGCTAGTTCTATCGATCTTCTGCCATCAGCAATCATCCGTCCATTAAAAAGAGTAGATAATAAATAATAAGTTAAAACGTGAATTGTTTTCAATTTATCGTATTTTTTTGAGGTCCTCCCAATGGTTTACCGCCTTATCGTGGCTAGGAGCTGTTCTTGGGTGTCGGACTACGATGTACAGTGGGGAGATTCATCACCCTAGCAGGGTCTCCCAAACTGAGGAGTCCGTCGTTTCCATCAGGAAGCTTAGCTAAGAGTAAACTAATACCGGAATCCACCACCGTGCTGGTGTTAAACTAGTTGCTTGGTGGCAAATCTTCCTCTGATCCGCAAAGGCTGCGGCTGCCTGTGGTGGTGGCGACGACCTGGGGCAGACTTTGGCCAGCCTGACCTCGGGACTCCAGGGAACCATAACGGCTAAACCAGCAAAATTCCGAAAAAATGGAGATCATGCTCGGACCCACACAATTAGTGAGGATGGGCCATCCAATTATCCAAGTGTTCTTTGAGGCAGGACTCGTGTAGCGCGGTCGTTAGAGGTGCCCTGCAAAAAAAACGTGGTCGTTGGTTCGATTCCATGTCTCAGGTTCGCCAAATCATCTATTGCTTCGGCGTTGGCAGACTGATACAGGAGTTGTTGCGGAAGATGAAAAGATACTGACTCCATACGCGATTCTCGCAGGTGTTTGTATAGTCTACAGATACATTCATCCATTTCTACAATGCTCCATGAAGTCGAAGGAATGGCATATCTATCAGAGATTGATCAACACTGAACGCCTTACCCTTTTTTAAAATTATTCTTTGAGGACATTTATTTTACTGTGTAAGGCTTCTTTTGCTTTGTTATTTTAAACTGTAATCATTGGTAACCAACCCACTTAATGTTTTATGCTAGACATCAACCGAAAGCAGTTATTTTCTGCACCTATAGAGTGTGTATGTTGGAGCATTACATGTCATGAAGTTCGTTGTTGTTAACTTGGCTAGCAGAAAATTCAGGAAATGCTGAAATATAGTTGATGTTATCTTGTATTATGAACTAGTATAGACTAACAGCGCTATGGTTCGACTGTGGGCGGGGTTTTCCATAACGCACAAGAACTGGGAGTGTTTCGAACAAGTGGATAAATTTATATAACAACTCTATAGAATACGCCGAAGACATAAAACGTAGTAGTTGTGGATGAAATGCATAAGAATTGAGTCATAGAGCGAAAAGTGCAACAACAAGGGCGGAGTTGTTTGTTGACGGATGGAGGCGTTATGATTGTGACGTTGAATATATCCACTCATTAAAGAGTGCTCTTGAAATTTTTTTAAGGTGAAATGATTGATCTATTAAAGGGTGGAGTTACTGTTTCAGTCTTCATTTCCATCTTTCTCTTGGTCTGTTTTCTTCAGTGAGACTAATTCGTATGATTTTTTATACTGTTTTTTATTCAACTGTAAACAGTTTTTCATTTAACTGACATTTTTTGTATAGTGTTACTGATTATTATTACCTTTTTGGTTACACTACCCATGATTTTCTTCAGAAGTGAGCGATGCTCCAATGCCGGGTGATGATTACCTGAATCGAGTCAATCTTCGTGATTTTGAACCTGTTGATAATTGTCTGCATTCCGTTCTTGGGAAACAACCCGAGCTTGGGAAAAGGTCGGCTTTATTTATTTACAATTCCTTTAGTTTTGACTAAGGAGGGTCGGTATTGTTCGGGTGTACATTTGTTCATTAAAGTGCGTTCCCATTTCTGATAGATTTTTGGATGTAATTACTTAAAACAGAGTTTTACCTAGCTATTCTTTAGATTCAAAAGTAATTATCAGAAATGGATGAAAGATGAGGTGCTGAAACGGAACATTGATTGGAATCGTCTCTTAATGAACACGAGAGGAATCGCCTTGTCCAAAGACGTAACGTGCTAGATAACTATAAATGCATATATTTTTGTTATGGTATTGCAAACCAGCCTTGTCCTTCCTTTGTCACTCTAGATGGCGGGATAAACGCTGTACCCTATCACTGCGTTAAAAGTGCTATACAGTGGTAGCGATCAAGATTTAATCGATTCATGTACTCTAGAGCATGAATAGAACCGGTCATCATAAATTTTCTTTGTAGGTACAGATCTGGTTGATCATTGGCTATGAAAATAGTGAAATTATAGCAAATCGTATATGAATTGCTCGAGTCTTCTATGCAGATCTAGGCGCAATGGTCGGAGGCACCATACAAGACACTCACACCTAGGATCGATTCCTGCGTTTGTGGCCCACAAAGCATTCTATCTCTCTGGGTTGGGCAAACTGGTCCCAGACCTGTCTAGGATGATAGCAGCGCTAACTTGATGCATCAGTCGCCTGCCATAGGTTATTGTAGGTTATTGCGTAGGCCGAATATGCTTTGAATCACCTTCAGCGATGCTTGACAAAGTGGAGTGCATGGCGCCACCCTCAGGGATTGATCAACGTCAAGAGCGTTATCCTTCTTTTTAGCTTTTGTACAGATCGTAGTGTTTTTGTTTGTTTTGTTGCGAATGTTTCGAAAAACCCATTGGTGCGATCAGACTATCCACCTGCAACTGAGATCTCAGTGTGGCTAGTAATTGATCATTACATACTCGTTACCTTTCTTGTTGTATTTTACGTAGTTTACTTCGTTTTATTTGTGTGAATTTAGTTTGAGCAGTTTTTGTTATTAACTTGATTGAGGATAAAGACGTCATACGAACAATTCGTGATGTGGTAATGGTGGGTACTACCGTAGTTGCTTGTATTTCGCGCAGAGATGTGTTCTTTTTATGATTTATGGAACTGTGACTCAGATGTTTTGCTGCGCATATCAACGACTTCGGTTCCCATGTCTCAGTTCATTTTTGTGGCTCACAGAAAGGAGGTGGGATTGTGCTCTTTCAAATCTGTTACAATTTTCGTGAAAGTTTTTTGATAAGGAATATGGCGGTGGCGGGACGCGTGCCACCGGTGTTCAGTGTGAAGAAGACGCCACCGCTTGAAGCTGTTGTTGAGAATTACGCTAAAATCCTTTGGGATGACACCGTAACTGAAAGTGATCCGTTGGTGAGTGAATCGAGTTTTTTTCATTTCAGTCGAATTCTACAATGTGATTTCATTTGGTGAAGTATGAGAGTCGCATAAGCGGTTAAGACGGTGGACGGGGCTACTTGCGAAATAAATGCCGGTTTTTTTCTGCCACCACTACATATGTATATATACTTGATACTTGAACGGCCCGTCCTCACTGGTTGTGCGGAGACCAGCGCAACCACCATTTTTCCGAGATTTGCTGGTTAAGTTATTGTGGTTTCCTGGAATCTCGAGGTCAGCTTGGCCAAAGTCTGCCTCAGGTCTTCAACACCACAGGCAGTCGCAGCCCTTGTGGATCAGAGGGAGATTTCCCACCATGCGACTTTGATACCAGGACGGTGGTGGATCCTAGTATTGGTTTACTCTTAGCTAGGCTTCCTGATGGAAACGTCGGACTCTTTCTCAGCTTGGGAGACCCTGCCGGCGGGGCGAATCCCCCCGTTGTACATCGCAGTTCGACACCCAGGAACACCTCCCAGCC
>UYYA01004038.1:0-29945 GCA_900624975.1 Angiostrongylus costaricensis | reverse complement strand
TTGGGAGGACATATATATATATATATATATATATATATATATATATATATGTACGTATATATATACATGTGTATACGCGTATATAGCAGAATGGCGCGTGTGGCGCTGTCGTCGGGGACTCCTTGCAATGCACAAGGGGTCGATCTCCGAGCCCCAGGCAGACTCAGCAAGCGCTCCATCCCTCTGAGGTCAGCAAATCGGTACAATACTTGCCTGAGACGATAGCAGTACTGGCTCGATACATCGCTAGACTACCGCGAGTCTTTGTAAAGGCCTCAGAAATTTATCAATGCAGAGAGCTTTATCCTTTATCCTTCTTATATAGCAAATCCTAAAACGCACTTTCTGTTAACCTCTACATTAATTAATAATTCACGGTTTTCCTTCAGTGAGCAAACACGAGGTTGGTATTATAGCATTCATCGGGATACAATAGCCGACGCTTCGGCGGTTTCGCTTTCTTCAGAGTCTGGAAATGTCATACTGATTTGCAATCTACTCAGCCGAATATTTTTATAAGCTTAGCACATACGACATAACACAAACGCATAAAGTTGTATTCGCAAAATGAATAGCTTGTTTTTGAATACTCGCCGTTTTATTCGTTGTAATTGTCCCAGAAAGGGCGTGTGTAGCGCAGTGGTTTGAGGCACCCTACGATGCACATAAGATCGATCTCTCGCCCAAGGCTCACCAAACCTTCTGTTCCTCTGGGGTCGGAAAATTGGTACCAGACTTGTCTGAAAGTATATCATCACTGGGAATCGTCTATCGAACTCTTTCAAGTTTCCAATTTTTTTAGGTGCTCTAAAACAATTGTACACTAGGTTTTGCAAGTTTCCGAACAGTATTGCGTATATTTTCTTCTCTTCTCATCACCTTGAATTCATCATCGTCGACAGCAGAAGGGCGAACGAGATCATCTTCGTCCCCAACGTTGAACTCGCCACGATGAAATTTTTCAAACCACGCTGAGCTGTGTTCGTTAAAACTTCCTTGGTCCCGTACGTCATTAATGTTTAGAGCTGCTTGAGCTACGCTATGATCGAGGTGGAACTCGTAAAGGTAAATTTGTCCAACGGATAGCGTAGTGGTAGTGATCCGGTTCATTGTATGGACGCAAAACGTACTGAGCCGCTGGGTCGATCCAGCACCAGGCCTACCAATCCTCTCATCTTTTCGTGGTCGCGAAATTGTTACCAGACTTGACTGGGGTCAACCCGCTTCCTCCGTTTCAAGTCTGAACGCCGTAGCATCGCTATCCTAGAATTCCAGGGTGAATCGTCTCCACAGTGACATTCGTGAAGAAGACAAAAAATCCTCCAGAAGCCAAGCTAACAAATGTTTGATGACCATGGTGAGTACCAGGAAACGAGTCGAATGCAAGAAGTGCTGGGATCTGCCCAATGTGTCGTATATGTTGTTGGACTATGTAGTGAAATAAAGGATAATAAAATTTGTCAGAAATAGAATTTATATTATGGTCCAGTTATACACAGCGGAACAGCATGAAATGAGCCTTACGTTGGTGTATAGTAGTGTAGTACTCGAGAGCGAAAGGTATTGCTAAGACATATAGAAGGTAATAAACTGCAAGGAAGCTTGAATTAAATACGGAAAAACCTAATGCAAAGAGAAGAGCGTTGAGGACATTACACCATCCACAACTGGTTGTTCTGACGCTTAGTGATGGAAATAGAACTCAAGACATTACTGGGTCTATATCAGAGCAACGATGCATGGGAAGAGCCACTTGGTTTTGCGTTTACGTCATATAAGCGTTACAATTCGTGCAAGTCCAGTAGGCGTAGGTATAGCTTTATAGAGCGGCTAAGTATAGTCTCTGTCTCATAGAAAGTGGAACTATATTGTGTGGATCACACTGTATAGTGATTACACAGGTAGTTATTGTTTATAATTTCAGGTTACTCGACTACTTGAGCGAATCCTGTCAGGTTCAAGAGCATCTCTTGCATCCGCCATAACGCTGGTGGAATCTAGAAATCCACGTAAACGTGCTCAAGGGAACATGCTACTGCATGTCAGTGTCTTATTTTATTTATTTATTGACTTTTACTTGTTATAAATGACTATCCGTAAATGTAAGAACATCACAAGTCACTGAGGTCAGGTGGGCGGTTGCCTTAGTGGAGAAATCTTGTTGGGATGACCATAATGATGCTGAGATATTTACAAGACTCAAACCCCTGGCTATATTCGAACCCGCGATAACCCTTTCCGGGTACTCACGTGTTACACATTGCACCACAGAGGCCTTGCTTTTCCTCTCTCTCGGCCAGTTTTTGCCCGCGATGCCATATCACCAGTCACCCGAGTTTTGCAAATATCTCAGCATCACTATGGCTGTATTTCACATAATATCCTGCTGTGGAAAAATAATAGGTAGTAAATTAAAAGTGAAGTATTATTAGCATATTAGTTGTCTAAATTCTTCCTTACCGAGTACATGATTTGTCCTCCACTTATGTGTTAGGATCATTTTACAAAAAGAGGAGGAAAGTTTTAGAGGGATCAGACATACTTGGAGGTTTTATACATGCCCATAGTGAGAGTAATGTTTATTCTATTAGTTTTTCAGTCAAGTTCTCATCTGCTCAAATAGTTTAGTTGTCTAGGAATTATTGGTAGTTGTCGAAACACCATTGTTGTCCGTCAAGCGTCAAGCACATAAAGTGAATTTTCATCAGTAATCGGTTGTTATTTCATCTCGAATCGCTGTAATGAATCATGGTTTTCTTATAGAATGAGCATATATGAAAAATACATATGTTGTATATGTTACGAAACCAGTTATGAAATGATGACGTCAACGTATTTATATAGAACCGATCTTTTCTTGTCGCAAACAACAGCTGGATATGTCTCGAAAACTTGGAAGAATATGTAGAAGAACCTAGAGGATGGATATAAAACAAACAACACGGAAAGCACTAGTAAGACATAGAAGGACCGAATTATAGGACGAGTCTAGAACAAAGAGACGGAGCACTTTTCTAGGAGACAGTTAGGATAGGATGACTTTGTATTAAATCATAGCGAGTATGCAAAAAATTATGGGTCAAATAGATGTCGTAGTCACACCAATTTAGGCTGGATTCTGAGTGCTAGTAGTATGAACTAGTTGTCTTTGTTAACGATCTAAGTATCTAGTGCAGTAGTCGATTTTTGTCCTGTATAATTCAGTATATTTTCTAAGGGTGTACTCGCTGCAGAACGAAAACGCTATGAGGAAAAAGGAAAGGATTCTATGATTTTCCGTGTTGGTTAGTGTTAATTGTTTACGTGACGTGCGGCTTAGAGTCGCATAGTTTAATGTTTTCCCTAGTCTAAAATAACTGGTTTTCTTATTTCAGCAATTTCGGGCAGTCCTGGTGTTGGGAAATCTTCCTTTATAGAGGCTCTAGGTAAAGAGCTTACCGAAGGGCGCAATTTAAAAATTGCTGTGTTAACCATTGATCCCACAAGTGCAGTCACGGGAGGTATATTTTTACTTTTTAGTTTTAATGAGAAATATAGAATATGTCTTTCCCATATGAATAGTATTTCTGTTTATGAGATTTAAACTGTTGATAATTTTAACGCGAATGATGTTATGCTTTTTAGGGTCTATCCTTGGTGATCTAACAAGAATGCAGGAATTATCTCGAAACCCCAAAGCCTATATCAGACAGTCGCCCACTAGTGGTGGGAGTCTATTTTACGCTCTCCGTTAATATGGTTTTTTCAAATTTCGTTAACGTATTAATTTCGAGTTACTCATTACAGGTTCACTAGGAGGTGTGGCTAGAGGGATCCATGAAGCTGTTATTCTTTGTGAAGGAGCCGGTTACGACGTGGTTGTGATTGAAACTGTCGGTGAGTGCACCGATATATGTATAACACTGACTTATGCAATGTAAGGTATGGTGGCTGGAACAGAGAATTGCTTATAGGAGTCGGCCAATCCGAAGTATCTGTGGCTGATATGTGCGATATGTTTTGCCTTCTCCTTTCACCGGCTCACGGAGATGAGCTACAGGTTTATATTCCTCGATTTTTGTATATTTATCAGAATAGATTTGTTTGTTAGACTTATTCTTTCACCTTTGGCACTGTGCTCGTAACCTACCCTGATAAGGTTTAAGGGCGTGAAACGAGGAATAGTGGAACTAAGTGACCTTCTTGTAATTACAAAGGACGATGGTGATTTGAAATCGAAAGCAAAACTAACACAGGCAGAATATATCTCAGCATTAAAATACGTGCGACCACGGATCGATGCCTGGAAACCAAAGGTAAAATCGTTTGCTATTGCTTCCTTATTTACCTGTAATGATAGAAAGGAGCAGTTAAGAATATGAACTAATATCATTATAGGAAATGACCTTTTTAGCCCTCGTTGGTATTTTGACCTCGTTGTTATCTATTCTAGAGCTATAATTCTCATTGCTTGTATCTTTTTTTATTTACATATATGCAAGCATCGACGCATTATTGTATGCGTTGATATCAACTCATATGTTGAGGCAGGGTGGACCATGTGAACTGATCTCAATGCATATTCTTTGCGGGTATCACTTTTGCCACCAGTGGTTTCTTTGGTGTGATTTTTTGTGTGAAATCAATAGCTCATCAATTCGTATGTGGTATAGTAGTTTATAAGAAAACTGGGTTTTAAACGGGTTTGTTTGTCTGACTAAATTTCGCTAGGGAAACTGCGTACTATGACACCTTTGCGTAATGATATGGTGATAAATAATAGAGAAAACTTGTATGTGTATTTGTACAGGGTAATTGAGCAGTAACTCTCTACTTCAAAATTCTTATAATTCATTTCTTAACTCTACTTTTTACGGGGAAATAAATTTGAGAAGAAAGCTTATAGCATGCCGTTTTGTTTAAAAGTCGAAATGGGCACCAGCATTCGCCATCATCTCAAGCCCACCAGGAACTCCATAAGGATGCTCAAGTTTTTAATAGAGAATGCTTGACAGTAGTGCAGCTTCCAAGCATGCCATTTAAGCTTTTTCTTATGAACGGATTTTACAGAGTGAGGAGAGCCCACCCTCCTTTATCGCTTGTTGTTTTGACTTTTTTTGATTGTGAGCAACTATTTCTTGAACAGCTTGCACTATCTCGGGATAACTGGAATTGGAGAAGCGATAGCATCTTCGCAAATCAGTTACAGATTCTGTAACCATGAGTTTTGCGTGACATTTCTTGATCTTGTTTCTGTCAACTTGAGTTTGTCCTCCTTTAATGATCCTCCAGCATTTGTGAACTTGAACAATGGATCTACAAGATTCGTGATGAGCTAATATGAGGCTTTGGTAGGTAGGACATTCAACCATGTTCATAAGGTTCCCAAATTTTATTCAAAATAATTTTAAAAAACGGTAGTTTCCAACCACTAGGGAGCACATACAAAAACCGAAGAGAACTATCACAATGATGCTAAGATATTTGCAAAACTCCGGACGGCAGGTGTCTACGGTGGGGAACGAACGCGCTCACCACCACACCATGCGGATCCTTCGTTTCGCCCCCGCCCGTTGATGGGTGATTGTTGATGGCAGTGATCGATAGACATAGATGAGAGACAGGCGAAACGAAGAATCCGCATGGTGTGGTGGTGAGCGCGTTATTCCCCGGAAAGGACAATAGCGCGTTCGTTCCCCACCGCAGACACCTGCGGTCCGGAGTTTTGCAAATATCTCAGCGTTATAGATGTTGTTTCACAAACAATATCTTGCCGTGAAAGCTATTTAAAAGCAGTAAACAAAGATTCAGCAAGAGAACTATTATCGTTTATGAATGAATTATAGGAATTTTAAAGTTGAAAGTTGCTTTTCAGTCACCCTGTATAGTGAAGAAGGGCTATCCATGAGCACAATGCGCATTTATTGAAGTGTATAGTGGCCTTTTTCGAAAAAAGTTCTGAGTTTTAAATCTCGCAACCGATCACCATTATTGTGAAGTTTATTCACGAATACTTATTTTGCAATCTGAAATTCCTACACTAAGTTTCAGTTTCCTTAATGAGCACGTACAAGGTTGTTGTGTTGTTAGGATAATTATTTCGCTCAACCTATTTTTTTCAGCTAATTTCGCCTTCTTCAGAGTCTCGAAAAGTCAAATTGATGCGCAATTTACTCAGCCAAATATTTCCATAAGCTCAAGAAAAGAAACTCAAAACTCAGATTTCAGTTACATGAGAAACAGTTTTTTAAGCGTTCAATATTTTCAGTCAGTCTTCCAATTATTTATGGAGATCAGCCGCACAGAGTTTACGTGGGTGGGGAACATGCCTTAAGTTATTTTATCACTTATCACATAACCCGACATCGTTACATTTGTGGTGTTCCTAGCACTTCTCTCATTCTATTTGTTTCCTTGCTTTCACCATCTACAAGGATTTTGTAATTTTGCGTGTGGAGTCGACTGCTGCTTGAGGATCTTTTTGTTAGTCGTGAATGTCACTGAATGCCGTTGAATACCGGTCGAGTCGATTGTCCATCGAGTCTTGGGATAGAAGTGCTAGAGCAGCGTTCCCACGTCGATTAGAGAGAGTAGGGTTGTCCCAAACAAGTTGGATGCCAATTTTATGACGCCGGAGAGACGGAATGCCCGCTTGATGGTCAGTGTTACCAGCACTGGTCTACCTGCTGGCAAGATTAACTACCTATGTTTGAGGTAAAATGTAGAGAAGAGGACGTGGAACGGCTTTAGGAACACAGTTTCGAACCTTCCTTGGTTTTCCAATTGATGCCTTTGTTAAATGTGCCAGTGGTACTGGCGCTAAAAATCCTTTCGTTATCGCCATCCATTGAGCCCGTGATGGGGTTTATAGGCTTCCGACGACTGAATTAGGAGACATGTTTGTTTTTCAGGTGAAGGGTTATGAAAGTGTTCGGCTGAGTAGACTGTGCATCATTTTAATTTTTTCAAGTTCTTGAGTAGTCGAAATCCACCGAAATGTCAGCTAGTGTGAAATGAATATTCCAATAACAATGTCAGTTGTGTTCGTCATTAAAATAGTAACTTATCAACAAATGCCGAGTTTAATAGAAAGTTGGTTTTTGGAATTACAATTCTTATAATGTCCCATTGATCAATATTACATCGAGTGCGTGTCAAGCAGTAACTAGAAGTACTATGTTATACACACGTCATTGTTCGTTCTATCTTACGTTCTGGACTGGCTAGTCTTTTCATCCCTTCGAGATAAGCAGAGTGGTACCAGATTTGTTTGGGAGGATAGAAACCCCGAGTCTCGAATTCTTGTTTTTCTTCTATCAGCAAACAACTATTCTCTTCGTAACGCTCTTCCAGGTTCTGCGTTCGTCTATAATGAATCACCAGTCGATCGCCGTAGTTTGTGACACAATGTTCGAGTACTGGAATACTATAATGGAATCTGGAGATTTGGAACAACGACGTGTAAAGCAAATGACGCAGTGGATGTGGAATCATGTGCAAGACGAGCTTTTGAGAGTTTTCAAGCAACATCCCCGAATTGTGCCACTTGCTCCATCTCTCGAAAAGGATGTTCGTGAAGGGAAGATTACACCTGGTCTAGCATCGGAAGTGATGATCAGAACATTCTTAAATACTTGATTTTAACAGATTTTGTAGAAAACTACGGTATTTTCACATAATGAACTGTCTGCTTGATTACATGTATAGTTGTGTATATTGTAAAGTCTAACAGATTTAGCTCGAGTATAGCTGTAAATATTGCCAAGGGATACGAGCAAAAGATCTTTTTACAGTAAGTTTAGACGAGTAAATGCCTTATCTGTATGATCTACATGGTGATGGTGTGGTATCCTTATTGATACAGCTTAGAGAAAAGTATAATAACAATTTCACATTTATAATGAAGGCTATTTGACATTATATCGAACAGATGTGGCTGTGAATTTTCAAAGCTTTGAAGAAAAGTACGAGGCTAAGATTACGCGTTTGCAATATCTCTTTCGAAATTGACGTTGCTCTCAAATTTATCCGTTAAATCAACAAATTGGGCCGGCCTACAAAACAGGACCGTACCACTGGCATTTCTCTGTAGATTTGGAACTTTTTTTGTTAAAAAGGCTTATCATTATGTTGGTTACTTGAGGTTTGTTGTTAATGAGTTTCAATACAGTTTATTCCGCAACTCTTTACGCTGTAAGTGTTGCTTATGTCCTCGTCTACTACTCGTTTTGCTGCCGACTATGCAAAGAGAGTGGCCGGATGCAGGAAATGTAAGCTGCAGCTGCCGAAAGGGGTTAGTTTTATTACGTTGAAGTTGTTCATTCGTCCTTATTAGTCGACATATTGATCTTAATAGTAAACACTTCACTGTTATGCCGAGATATTTGCAAAACTTAGACCTTAGGCGAGGTCCAACCGCGACTACCCTTTTCGAGGGCTCACCCGTTACGTACGTCTCCACTGAGGCCCTCAATTTGCCTTTCAGCTAGTTTTCTGCCTAATGGTAACCATCAGCAAATATCTCAGCATCATAATGGTTGCACTTCACATCTCACATTGGTTTGGAAAATAATTATAGGCAGTAAATAAAAAGTTTACGTGGTAAGGACTTCAATCCGTCATCCTCTATTTGGAATCCTGTCCATTTCCATCTATTTGCCAAATGCTACTCATTTGCTTCCCAGAAGGTAGAGGGTTTAAAAAGGTGTTCAATATTACATAGGAAATGATGATGAAAGGAAATTAGTAGTTGATTGGCTATTAGGAATTGGATTAAGAGTTATAATATTCAGTTAATTGATAAGTCATTTGTTAGTAAATTTAACCTTACGTGGCTCTATACTTGAAGTTCATCGAGTGAGCAGTTCTAACAAGTTTTATGGTTGTTCTTCAGTGTTCTATACAAAAAAAAATCGTGCCACTTGTGAATTCCATCTTTTTTGCCCCATTTTTGTTTAATTTATTATGCTTTCAGGAGATGCGCCTTGCAAAGATTATACCAAATCCATTTGTGCAAAACACAGAGGGGCCTCCTCCAGATATGAAGCAGTACTATCATCCTCATTGCTTGTTCGAAATGTTTTTCAAGGCACGTGCAAGCACCAAGGTTATTGAGAGTACGGATGATATCGAAGGTGAAATTTGTTTAAACCATTAGATTAACTACATTGGCAACCACTGATGATGATAATAATAAATATATGCGGTTGACACCACGGATCTTTCCCATAGGAGGGTTCCCTATAGCCGCTTAGTCGCGAGGCTACGTGGTACGTCCCCAGGTGGCAGATAGAGGGTAAATCGCGGACCAAAAGCAACCATTGCTTCCCAGAGATGCAGATGGATCCAGGAGATGGACTCCCTATTTCTGCTGCGCTGATTTGGCACATACTTTCTGTATTTGCTAGACGTATTCATGCATGCGTGTGTGGGTACATTCTTGCTTATGCGGATTGTATTATACGAGTCAATTCGGACAAAAGCCTGCAATCAAGTGACTGGGAAGTAAATGAGAGGCGGTTAAGAGTCGCCTCCAACAAATAAGCTCCATGTCCACTCTGGGAGAGCCCGGCAAGCTACCTGTGAGTATACCCAGCCTCCACGTTCAAAGCTCCTAAAGAGTGAAGAGCAGCAGTAATTGTCGTAGATGCAGAGGACATTCGCAAAGCCCACCGAAGCATCGCCAATTGCAAGACCAAGATGATTGCGCTCCGATGCCCAGACGGAATAGTTATAGGGTCCAGAAAGGCAATGGAGAAAGTCATTCACGAATAATACTCAAATCTCTTCGATAGCCACGTCCACCTTCCGTCATATGAAATAAAGGTGGATGGATATGTTGTACCACCGGTTCTCCCTTCCGAAATCCGACATGCTGTTTCGTCGGTGAAAAGTCGAACAACACTAGGTCTGGACAGGATAAGATCTGAACACCTGAAAACTTTCTGCTAGCCCTCTTAAACATACAGGATCGGCTGTTCACACGTTTCCTCTCTGAATGCAAGATCAGGCCTCTACTCAGTGGAAGACTGATTAGTAGGACCATGCTTTAGTCCAAGAAAGGTGACCTACACGATATCGGCAACTATCGCTCAATCTGTTTGCTATCTGTGGTCTACAAACTTTTCACTCGAGTCATCCTAAACAGGATTGACAGAACACTGGACGAAGGATAGCGATGTGAGCAAGCAGGATTTCGAAAGAGATTTAGTACGATAGACCACATCCACACGATAACAAGACTCATTGCAGTATCACGAGAGTACAAAAGACCGCTCTGTCTCACTTTCATCGATTTACAGAAGGCCTTTGTTTTAGTTAAGATAGAAGCAGTCTTGGAAGCTGTTAATAGTCAAGGAGTCCCTACTCAGTACATAAAGGTTCTTCGTGAGCTGTACAAAAATTTCACAGCTAAGATATCACCATTCTACGACGATATTAACATTGACGTGAAAAGAGGAGTTAGGCAAGGCTATACCATCTCCCCAAAATTATTTACCGCCACCCTACAGAACGTCTTGCGAACATTGGAATGGGATAATATGGGAGTGAAAACGGACGGTCGGCAGTTACACCATCTTCGCTTTGCAGATGACGTCGTCCTTGTAACACCAAACATTAGCCGAGTGGAACGTATGCTTGACGACTTTGATAACGCCTGTGGAAGGATTGATCTTCGACTAAATTTCACAAAAACGATGCTCATGGAGAACGGATTGGTTTCGCATGCCCCATTCACGCTCAACAGACCGAATATCTCCGAATGCTCCAGTTATATCTATTTAGGTCGGGAAATCAATATGATGAAGGACTTAGCTCCAGAGCTGAACAGAAGAAAACGAGTGGCTTGGGGAGTTTCCAAGAGCATCGAAGATGTAGTGAAGAAAACAAAGAACACCCGACTCCGTGCCCACCTTTTCGACTCGACGGTACTTCCTGCCCTAACGTATGCGTCAGAAACCTGGTCGCTGCGTAAGCAGTATGAAAGATCGCTCACCGTTATCGAATGCGCATTCGAAAGTACAGAGGCAGGAGTTTCCCGTTTCACACAAGTAAGGGTTGGGATTCGAAGCTCCGATCTGCGTCAACTATCAAAAATCGAAGATGGCATTCTGTACGCCAAGCAGTCGAAGATAAGGTGGGCCGGACTCGTAATGCGTATGAATGACAACCGATGGACAGGTGGCGTTAGTGACCGGATTCCTCGGGATGTTAAACGCACTGCAGAAAGTCCACCGGCTCGATGGTTAGAGTTCTTCACGGAAGGCCTAGAAGAAGGATACGACGCTCGACCAGTCCCTAGAGGGAGCAGAACCCACTGGGCTACTCTTGCACGCGACAGGGAAAAGTGGTAGATTTACTGGAGCCGGCTCGAGTTACTCGACGATCAACGGGAGCACATGTGATTGGTGATAGTGCTTATTTCACAGAGACTGCCGATGAGTTTGCATTTTGCTTATGAAATCTATAAGTTAGTGAACCTCCTAACGATTTACCGCCGCGTATCTAGGAGGTGCTCTTATGTGTTGGACTGCGATGTACAGCGTGGGGATTCGGCACCCCGGCAGGATCTCCCATGCTGAGAGAGAGAGTTCGTCGTTTCCATCAGGAAGCCTGGCTAAGAGTAAACCGGTACCAGGATCCACCACCGTCCTGGTATCAAGGTCGCGTGGTGGCAAATCTCTCTCTGATCCACAAGGGCTGCGACTGCCTGTGGTGGTGAGGATCTGGGGCAGACTTTGGCTGGCCTTACCTGAAATTACAGGGAATCATGATGGCTAAATCGACAAAACAGGGAATAGGACCATTCAACTATTCAACTATGTAAGTGTAAGTCAGTGAATATAAGTTTCATCGGTGGAGTTTCATGCGAGTGTCAATTGTCATCAATTTCTTCCTTTTAGAATGCAATAGTGCTTTAGGTTTCGGCGATCTAAGGGTAGAGGACAAGGAAGTAATATTGAAATTTATCGATGAGCTGGACGAATTGCGTGCTCAAAAAGAAGGTGGAACAAAGAAGACTCCGAGGAAGATGGGAAATACCTCACCTGCTAAGGTGGCAATGGCGATGTGATTGTTACCGTTTTTATTTCTGCGTGTTGATGGAATATGTCTTCAGATCTCCACTTCAGCGACGGAAACTATTGCGCAGGAAACGTCAGAAGGGTCTAAAGACCAAGGCGCAAAAGAAAAGCACTCATCCAGAAGAAAAAATGCGGAGAAAGTTGCGCTGGAAAAGGAAGTCAGTGGCGCTGCAAAGCAAGGTATAGAAGCCAACGAAGACTCAAAATATAACTCTTTTAATAAGGTAGTTTTTTCAGTTTTATTTATCCGTGGTTTTTATTTTTACTGCGACTATAAAATTAACAGTTTAGTTTGTCAAGTTATGCGATGTTATAGCATCATTGTCTAAGTATACTGATAAATCTGCAGCTGTAAAGATGTTCATCACTCGAGGTAAGTTCTAACACCTTTGTGTAGATCTGGTTATTTATTTGTTTGCTCACTAAACAATTCAAAAGTAAATATTGTATTATAACTACACCTGGAAGGATAAAGAAAAGATGAAGTTCTCGGCGATGATCTCTCTCTAAGAGGTGCGCCGTGCATTTTCGACTTCAATAAGCATCGTTAGAGGTGATTTGAGTGCATACCTGGTCTTTCCAATAACACGCGGTCGCCTAACGACATATAGAACCAGTGCTGCTATCCTCCTTGACAAGTTTGGTACCAATTTGCCGACCTCGGGAGATGGAAGGCTTGACGAGCCACTTGCGCGTGGATCGATCTCATGTGTCCGTCACAGGGCATTTTCGACCACTGAGCCACACGCGCCATAGTAAATGAGAGTACAGAAAATACAAGTAAGGAGAAAAATTCGCTTACGCCTCGATGGCGAAATTCTTGTGCCCTAGTGTTCTTATTCTGATTGATGCGGTTTATTGTGAGTTGAGATATGTATATTTAAGGTTATAACTGAAATCCAAGATTATTTTACTTACTAGAAAAATTCATTAGTGCTTTTCCTTTGCTGTTGTTTTTTAATTGTTACACTGTTGAGTGTGTAGACCAGACTGCGATTATAGATGATTACGATGGTGATATGCTCACGCTCATACGTCTTCTTTTGCCTAGTGTTGATCAGAGAGTCTATAATGTCAAGGAGAAGCAAATTATCAACCATTTTGCGACGGTTCGATCTTTAACACTGTTTCGGCTTTTTATCGTTTGTCTTTCTTTCGTAATAATTAGCAGTGCTCATCGTTGGGAGATTTGGCTGCTACATTGCTACGGAATCCAATTTATTAATACTTCGTTTTCTAACATGGTTCAATGGCGATTTGTGCCCCAAGATCAATCCTGTTGGCGGGTTAATGTTAGTAGTAGTGGTAGATAGAAAACTGGCTGAGAAGAAGGCGAAAGAAAGCACCTGCATAGTGGTGAACGCGTTATCTCTCGGAAATGCTAGTAGCGTGTTGAATCCTCACCGCAGACACCTGCGCTCTGAAGTTTTGCAAATATCTCAACATCATCGTGGTTGAAAAGTTAACATAGTGATTTCAACTTGGTTTTTTTTTGCTTTTTTCTATCTCTGTACATTACAGATTTATGCGCTGTCTGTTGATGATTTACTTGATTCGTATAAAAACAGTGGTGATGTTTCAAAAACTATCCGAGATGTCATTGAGAAAAATAATTTGAGTAAAGTAAGCAAAGGGAACTGGAGTATTCAGAAGGTTTGAATTCCATCATATTGGCCATAAGATTTCGTTTAACGTTGAGATTTAATTTAAGATCGATCGTTGGCTGAATAAGCTTACAGAGTTGAGTAAGGACGACGAACAGATTGCACATCTGAAGTTCGCTGCGAAACGGTTGGCGTTGTACTTGTACTATATCACTGATTTTCTACATAGTTTGATGCTTGTAATACTTATTGATACGTTAGTGCAGAAAATTGAGGTTATTTGTTAAAAACTAAATTTTGGAAAGATTGTCTTTTAAATAATTCGTCGTTCCCATTTCCGAAGTCTCTTCAGTGTTGAATGCAAAAAGACGCACACTTATGAAACTGGTGTAAAATTTCTAATTTAAATGACAGAGTAGAAGTTTTATCGTTCCGGACATGTTAGAATTTTTTAGAAATCAAAGCACTGAAGTCTGCAACGAAGCTGAAATCCACACGTGAAAACATATTTGGAAAGTAAATGAAGTTCTGTCCTTAATCTTTTAAGCTTGTCTCCAGTGGAAATACAATACCTTCTTCGTTTGGTCATGAAGGACCTTCGCATCAATGCAGGGGTGAAGCATATATTAGATGGACTGCATTCTTCGGCCTACGAAGCATTTCAGAATTGTCGTGATTTGGCAGAAATAGTTGAAAGGCAAGTGTTTGTTCAACTCAGCCTCCGAAATGTGATTACTTTTAATATTCTTAATTAATTAATTTTGATTTTATAAATTTATGGCTACCATATTTCCACATTTTGACTTTTTTGGTTCTATGTTTTAGGTGCAAGAAGGATCAATTCGCCAAAGTACCATCTGTGGTTGAAGTCAGCATACGCTTAGGAACTCCAGTACTGCCTATGCTAGTCAGTTACAAAGAGGTTTTAATCATAGTAAGGACCGATTTCAACCTGTCTGAACATCATTGTTACATTTTATAACTTTTTACTTGCTGTCTTTTATTTCATAGACAGGTATTATGTGAACTACGACCACAACGATGCTGAGGTGTTGGCAAAACTCAGACTCTAAACTAGATTCGAACCCGCGATTACCTTTTCCATGAGCTCATATGTTACCCACTGCACAACTGAGGCCCTTGCTTTACCTTTCGCTCAGCTGTGTTTTTACCTTAGCGGTTCTATTAGCATAATACCCTGCTGTGGAAAAAAGTGATAGGCAGTAAGTAAAAGTCGAAACATTGTTATTTCGACCGCAGATTTTAACTTTACTGGGTTCAATGACGATTCATTCCCACCAAATCATTCCTGTTGAGGGGTCATTGCTGTTAGTAAAGTTAAAGTTAAAAAACTGACTGAGACAAAGGCAAAGCAAGGCTCCCGGTAGTGCAGTGGGTAACACATGAGCCCCGGAAAGGATAATCACGGGTTCAAATCTTGGGATCTATGTTTTCTAGTTATCTCAGCATCGTTGTTACATATCTCTATAACATTTGTGTGTAAGTGATGGAGAACTATAGCTTAACTGGGTAACTAACTGAGAAAGTGCAACCTCATGGAAGGGATTTTGTGATTCACTTCTGTTAAAACATCAGCAATGGTGTGAGTTATTTGCTGTGCATAAGTGGACTGCAACCTATTCCTTTTACACTTTCACGACGAGTGGCGCCTGTAGGTATCACAATGGCTTTGTGAGAGTGGACAGCATAACATCTATATGTCTCATTTTCTTTCCGGTTGTTCATTTTAACACATAGGACTATTCTCCTATACTTTTGTTATCACTTGATATCTTGTAAAACACGTATTAGGTGTCGGGCAAAGCTCTACGCTTCGCTTAGAAATACAAAAAAAATGTTTTCCGAATGAGTTCTCTAAAGAAGAATTGGTGCTAATCGACTGCCATTTCAATTCCAATTGCTATAGTGAATGGTAGTTGTCAAATAGAGTGTGCAGGCATAAAAAATGCTGAAATAGAGACCCATAAGTTGCAGAACAATTCCAAATGTGGATAGCAATCTGTTTGTATGATGAACCAATAGTTACATCTAAAAATACCATCATGAATATCATTCATGTCCATGGAACGATAGACCAAAGGCTTTTCTACAATCCGTTCATGTCCACAACGTTGTCTTCTAAGTATCGAAAATTCATCGTTTATTTTCAAGACCCCAGCTAGTCCGTAAACGCTGACAGTTAGCCGTTAACTAACGCGAGAGCGTTAAACAAATTAAAATTTCTCAGCTGGGGTTTAACTTTGTTGATTGAGGTTAATTTTATTGTTCACTTATTATTTGCAATAAAAATCGTTAGGCTTGATCGGCCTTTACTAGCAGTGCAAATTTTTCACCACGTTGAACGTCTGTCTACTAGTAAGCAATAGATCACTCTCAGATTTTTTGTCAGCTCTCGTATCTTGAGCAGCGAAGCGCTTAGTTACCTTGTAGGTTGTCATCCTAGAGGACGCTTCCGTCCTTTTAGAATCCACTCGTTTTTTCGTCCATCTTTCGCCGTATCTTCTCATTAGAAAATGATCGTGTAAAGTCATCAATAAATCGAAACATTCACTATCGTCATCGATGTTCAGTGTAGGTTGGAATTGAAAATTATTTAACTCAAGTCGTTGTTTCCCTATAATGGACGGATTTAAAGAATGTTCCATAACCAGGCTGAACCGTGCAAATCGGTCGAACAAGCAATGAAAAGATGCATCAATGGGATGTTCGCGGAGATAAAATATGATGGTGAAAGAGTTCAGGTAGTCGAAATCTATTCATTTTCATATTTTTCACTTCATTTTCTCACTCATTTTTTGTTTTTCATTCGTTTTAGTTTTTATTTCAATAATCACACGACGATATGACCTCTTTAAGAGCCACACAACACTAAAGAGCCGCTTCCAAATTTAAACCAGCAGGTTTCATCCCAGAACAAACTCTACGAGTTGCAGTAAAAGCCACTAAAATATACAGATCTCTGGCTTCATGATAGAAGTTCATCACCATGATGAAATCTCAATTTACTAGGCCCTAAGAAACATAGCTTCTCACTTCTCCCTCCTGAGGTTCGTATTTCAAAAAAAAAGTTGAACAAGTGGAGGTTTTTTTCACCGGGACACGTTATATTTTTCCAACGTACCGTTGGTTTTCGCAGTTACAAAGGTTGCAGAGGGCTTTTTGAAAATTTAGACGATTTATTCAACTTTTTGGCGATTTCAGTCCTAAACAAACTCAAAATTATGAGAGTTTTGTAGAAAGCACATACATTTTTAAACAGATTGAATAGTACCTTTTGTACCCTTCTTTCTTATCTAGATGGATTTGAGCAGGTAAATCGTGAGGTTAAAGGATAATGGATGAAGCATTCAGCGTTCATCAATACTTGATGAATGTGCCCTACATTCTACATCGTTAAGCCTCTTAAAGGTGGTTGAATGCATATCTGATCTACAGAATGACTTGCGAGAAAACATCGCGTAACCAGTCAGTGTCCCTACCTGGCAAGTATTGCACCAATCTACCGACCCCGAAGGGATGGAAGACTTGATTAGTCCGGAGCGCGGAATTGAACCAACCATCAGGTGTTTATTGCTGGGCCACTCTAATCTTTTTGCTACACGTGTAATTATGAAGTTCCGCCTGGAAATACCAGCTGGCCAAAGACGACCATGTATTTTCGCTGTGTCACGAGTTGAACAGTAAATTCATTATGCCCATAAGTATTGCCATGTGTACGTTCATAGGTGCATTTCTGTACCTGCAGACTGTATCCTGCACATTGATTCGACAAAAAATCTCTAGTGAAGTCATTGAGACTATCATATGTAGGAGTCGGTTTGTCTTCTTATTTTTGCTTACTCAGTAGGAACGCACTTTAAGCTATACACCGACATACCCATTCTCACAGTAGAGTTCGAGATGTGTGGATATTTCTATCAGAAAGAAATTAAAAGTTAGAGGTCTAATGCGGGAAATTTGATGGCCTTCATGTCCATCAACTAAGTGAAGCACACTGGACAGCTCACTGGCTCACTGGCTGGCAACATTAAGTGCATGAAATTAGGGGTGTCCAGTCCATGATTAACAGGATTGGGTACCAAAGGTTTTGAAGAAGAACGATTGAAATGTAAGAGAATGATTACGAGTCTGCACACGTTTTGTGTTCGAAAACACAGACAAATACGCGGCAAAAAAGTGAAGATGATATAGAAGCAACCAGTAAGTTTTCGTCCGTTATTCTCGAATTCTATTCGATTACATGAGTGATTATTACTTTTTATATTTCATTTTATTTGACCCGTCTTCACATTTGCTGTGCGGTTCCTAGCACTTCTTATTTTCAGTTCGTTTCCTCACAACCATTGTCCACAAAGACTTTCCAACGTTATGTGTGGAGCTTCGGTTGCTTCTTGAGGATTTTCATTTCATCTTGAATGTCGTAGAATGCTGATCGAGCAATTCTGTCTGGAGTCCTGAGATAGCCGGGCTAGAGCGTTCCCAATTGGATTACAGAGACTGATTTTTTTTCTCACATAAGTCCGCTACCAATTTTCCGACCACAGAAGGATGAAAGGCTTGGTTGGCCCGGAGCTGAATCGAACTAGAACCATGCTCGTGATGACGGGCATCACTACCACTGTGCTATCTTCCCCATGACTGAATTTACGCATTATAATATTATAAGCTACATGTGCGGCAGTGGTAGGAGGCGCCCTGCAATACACACATGGGATCGATCCCCGAGCTCCAGGTTCACCAAGTCTTCCATCCCTCTGGGGTCGGCAATTTGGTACCAGATTTGTCTGGGAGTATACCAGCACTGGCTCGACACATCGGTAGGCAACCGCGAGTCAGTTTAAAGGCCAGCTGTGCACTCAGTCACCTTCAACGATGCTTAGCGAAGTCGAATGCATGTCACATCCTTCAGGGATTGACCAACACCGAGAGTTTTATCCTTTATACATTTTTAATACTGGGCTGGTGCTAGTATTTTTTGAACAGATTATTAGTCAGGTTTTCGAAAAACAGAGAAATTGATAGCGAATTGTGAAAGAGAAATGATATTAGAGGAAGGAATCTGTTGAGTATGACTACACTGTTCACCAGTATAGCTATATTCACAACATTGAAAATGTTGATAAAAATGTCATCTTGTAGTAAAGCAAATCACTGCGGTAATAATTACTATTGTTAATATAGTCTTCTCCGTGAAATTCCACAGTAACCATGTCATCCAAACAAAATTAGTTGACGTTGACATATTAAATCGCACAGTTTTATATCATTTATGATTTTTGCTTTAAATTTAGTAGTATGTTAAAATCCCCACTTATGAAATTTCAGGTTCACAAGGCCGGAGCTTCTTACTCGTATTATTCTCGCAGTCTAAAACCTGTACAACATCACAAGGTGCAATGACTTTTCATCGTTCTTTGAAGTCAGCTGTAGTCCTTCGTTACCTATGTGTCGTTTATAGACTAAAAATGTGTCCAAGTATATTATATGTTTCTAATAACCCAATAGTTCGTTATAAGCAGACAATTTAAGATTTCTCACCTGGAGAATGTCATACCAAAGGCGTTTCCTAAGGCGTCGGAGTTGATAATTGATGCCGAGGTGCGTTTTGAACTAATGGAGTCCCTCCAGTTTTCGTTAGAACGTTTGGTTTTCTATTTTTGTCAGGCCCACTAAGTTTTTTAGTTTCTCTTTTAAGATAAGTAGTTTAATCTCTGAGGCCTGTGAAATGATTACATTTCAGATTCTGCTTGTTGACAATGCGACGGGTAAGCCGTTGCCATTTGGAACGTTGGGTGTACATAAGAAAGAGAAGGTCATTTCTTGTTAACGTAATCGTAATCTTAGACTGAAAAAAAATTAATGTAAACTCGCATAGTTTCTCGAAATTAGGCTGCAGAATGGTATGTTTGAGATGTCCTTGAATGAGATTGAATGAATAAAAAATATTACACTGCTAGTTCGATTCAGCTCAGGATCAACCAAACCTCTCATCCCTCCGGGTTCGGGAAATTGGTGCCGGACTTGTCTGGGAAAAATCACTCTCTGCAGTCCAATTGAAAACGCCTTAACCCGGCTATCTCAGAACACCAGATAGAGTTGATCGACCAGTATTCTACGACATTCAAGATGAAATGAAGATCCTCTAGCAGCAAGCGAAGCCGTACGTAAAAAGAAATTGGGAGGCCTTCGTGGATGATGGATCCGAGGAAACGAAGTCGATGCGAGGAGTGCTCCGATCCGCACAGTCGATGAGAAGACGGACCAAGCAAATGTAAAGATATGAGATACCTCTCCTAATGGTTTACCGCTTCATCGTGGCTGGAAGGTGTTCCTAGGTGTTGGGCTGCGATGTACAGCGAGGCGGTTCGTCCAACCGGCAAGATCTCCCAAGCTGAGAATGGGTCCGACGTTTCCATCAGGAAGCCTAACGGAATAAACCAATACCGGGGTCCACTACCGTCCTAGTACCAAACTAGTCGCATAGATGCAAATCTTCCTATAATCCACAAGGCGGGGAAACCCTGTGGTGGTGACGACTTGGGGCAGACTTTGGCCTGGCTGATCACGGGCCTCCAGGGAACCACAATGGCTAAACCAGCAGAACTCCTGAAAAGTGGAACTTTTGCTGGGGCCCACACAACGTATGAAGACGGGCCATCGAATTATCCAAGTAAGTACGATGTACTACAAAAGTGAATGAAAATTATCGCTTCTGCTGCCGCAACGTAATTGGAAAATTCAAAGTAGTCCTTTGAAGTTTAAATTTATTCAGTGTTGAAGAAACGTATTAATTTTATTCTTGTGAACGTTTCGAATCGTTTTAGTTCAAAGACGCTTCTGTATGCTTGTTCGTGTTCGATATTCTGCTGTACAATAATGAAGATCTGATGATGAGGCAAGTTATTGGCAACGATTTCAAGAATTCCTTACTAAAGTATAATTTCTGTTGAATGTTACTGGTTCAATCAATTTATATATAAATATTTGCGTACTAAGCTGAGTGGTACATTTCCTTTAGGTTTTCTAAAATCTTTTCGAGTTACCACACTCTAACGTTTCTCGACTATTGTCTGGTAGACATAATCGTAATCAGTCCCATATTTTACTAGAAGTGAAAAAGTGAATTATTCAGTTAAAGCTCTAGATATGATCGTTTAGATCCTTATCAGAACGGAAGAAATTGCTGGAATCCCAAATGATGGAAGTTAAGAATCGTGTCGTGATGTCAAACTACCAACTCATTCGCAATGGAGTAGGTCACTGTGATATGTTTCCATCCTTAATTTCGGGCTGCATTTTATTGTTAATACATTTTACATTAGTTCGTTTCCGTGAATTTCCAAACCACAGGTTTTTTTTAGGATAACGGCACTTTGAAAACAATGATTTGGAAAGCAATTGATGAGGGTCTAGAAGGACTTGTCTTAAAAGTAAAGAAATAGCAGTTCTTTTCATATGATCCAGTGTTATTTTCCCTAAGTCTTAAATGGTAGTTACATGTGAATCTATATTTCAGGACACTAAATCAATTTATGAGCCAGGAAAAAGGCACTGGCTGAAGGTAAAAAAGGATTACTTAGAGGACGGACGAATGGCCGACACGGCTGACCTTCTTCTTCTTGGAGCATACTTTGGAACTGGCAGTAAAGGTTCGCCTTAATCTTGTTTGTTAACAAGCAAAGAATAGTGCTTACATAATGATCAAGCAAAACAAACATCGTACTCGTTCGTTCGCGTCGTAGTCGTTCGCGATGAGTAGTTTTATGTCGCGGCCAATGAGCCATCGTCTAATTTCTCGCGGCCTGAACTTTGAATTGAAATTAACTGCTACCAGTCACCTCAATCCCTTAAAAGCTCACTCTTGAAAGTGTGCACAGGATTTCAAGACGGACTTGCGCTTCCAATCATCGGTTGTAATTATCCGGTATTCCTCAGAAAGTTTAAAACCCCTTCTCTCTGAACTTTTCGCTCCACATTTCACATTTTCAATGCAGTTTGGAATTTCTGTTGTTGTTACTCGATATTTCCACATTCCACTTATCCTTGATGTTTCCCATACATTTTCCCATGTTTTCTATGGAATTCTGGGTTCTTATGTTTCGCTAACATATGCCACGGATCACTCATACGTTTTATGCAAAGGAGGTTCTTTTCGACTTATTTTGCCCTATTATTTCTCCATTCCACTTTTCTAATCATTATATAATCCATCCAACAGAGATTTTGTGGCAGATGTCGGCAGATAAAATCTGTATTCATTCTACATTTGATAAATTAGAAAGGAGCCTTGGACGAGTTCATTCGTGTAATTTGAATCCAGCGACAAGTACTAGCATGTATATCGTATTTGGTCACTGAGGTTCGAGATGTGGGCACACTTTGTCACCAGGATAAGGCGGTGAATTATTTAAAAGACTCTTATAGACGTATTCGTAATACGTTTAGGGACTACATGTCTGCACAGTAACCATTCATTAAGGTGTTCGCAAAACCCGTGTTTTCGAAAACTAGAAAAACTCAACTCTTGTTCTCACATTTTTTCACCGTTGTAGACGTTGTACTCTACTTTAATTCATTTCCTTTTCAGTCTTTAATTTTTACAGCTGGCACTTTTTAATTCAATATTCCGGTTATTTCCGTTATTCCGTAAAGATTTATTCCTTTTTCTCAGCCAATCTTTTTAGCCTAACGGTGCCCTTAGCAATCACCTGTCAATAGGAATTCTCCTCGAATCCTCTCGAACGAGGGCCTCAGTGGTACCGTGCGTAACAAATGAGTCCCCATGTCGCCGTTCTATCTGGCCTGGGTCAAAATTTTGTACAATCTCAGCTTAACTGGGTTTAATGCCGAAATATCTCAGCATCATTATAGTTGCATTTCACATAATACCCTGCTGCGGAAACATAATGGGCAGTAGATGAAAGTTATAAATTATGGTTTCGTCTGCAGCCTCCGCTTCACTGGATTTAATGCCAATTTGTGCTCCTTAGATCATTCCTGTTGACGAATGATTGCTGATGGCATCGTTAGGGTAAAAGACTGCCTGAGAGAAAGACTGAATGGAGGCCTCAGTGGTGCTGTGTGTAATGCGTAACACGTGAGTCCGCGGAAAGGGTAGACGGTTCGATCTGGCCTGGGGTCTAAGTTTTGCAAATATTTCAACGTCAATTTTTATTCACTCTAAAATCTCACACACAATTTGGGGCTGCAAATTCTGGAAACTTTACAATTTAAAGTCTTCATATGGAATCAACAAGGGAACGTTTTAACTCGTCTCTGTCCAAGATTGAAAAGAGAATCAACTTGACCAGCATTCATAAAGAAGACGAAATCCTCAAGAAGAAACCAAAACAACGCGCGAAGTGTTCAAAGACCATTGTGGACGATGAATGCGCGGAAAACGAATCGAATGCAAGAAGTGCTGCGAGTCCCACAGTAGGTGTGATGATAGGTCATGTAAAATGAAATAATCAAACATCCATTTATATGTTTGTGTTTACATCTACATATAGTTAAGGTGTTTCGTTTCAACGACCGCTTTACTATTGTCATTTTTTTGCTACTGTCAGGAGGTACAATGTCAGTATTCCTGATGGGCGTCTACGACTCAGAATCGAGCAGTTATCGTACAGTGACGAAGTGTGGTAATGGCCACTCAGACGACGATCTAAATGCAATTAATGAAGAGTTGAGAAACAAGGTACTTAAGTTGGTTCAGTAGTTTAAACCAAGATTACCAAATCTGTCCAACGACCATAATTTTTTTTACGACTTACGTGGAAAGGTCAGAATTGTAGGACCTATCGCAGGTGACTCGTATTGACCGTGACTACGATCGTCTACCGAAATGGTTAAGGTGTTCTCGCAGCCTTGTGCCAGATTTCGTGATTGTTGATCCAGAAAATGCTCCTGTGTGGGAAATCACAGGTACGACATTGTTTAACTTTTTTTCTTTTGAAATTCTAAAATTTGCACGTGAAAAGCCGTACGTGGAAATAAAATCGACAAAGAGGAGGCAGTGCAGCACCCGTGTATTGATCGGCATTTGTTGGTCGAAAACAAGCTTTTATTGGAAATGGGAGACTAGAAAACGCAGAGTGATTATGAGTATAGCGATATTATGAATACTTATATACAAATGTAGTAGTTTACTCTTCGTGGATGGATTCCGCAGTGTGGATGGAAGTATTTCCAACCAAATTTTCATGCTAGTAAATATCTCAGACTGTAGTCGTACCAAATAATTCTCTGTGCTCATGTTGGGCGAACACGGGGTGCTAATTCATCCTTTATTCTGGCAAAGCTGACGTTTCGGCGGCATCGCCTTCAAAGTCAAGTGTTCTCTACACCAGTGATCTCTCCAAATAAAAGTTGTCGGCTCCACAAAAGTGTTCCTTTCTCGTATACTTCATGCTGGCGAACATTTCGTTCTGCTTGCTTTGTAGTGCAGCTCGAAGTAGTTCCATTCAGACGTCTTGTACTCGTTGGTTACCCTGTGGTTGACCGCATATCTCGTGAAGTCGCTTTCGCTTTATGAACTTCATCACGACTTGGTTTTGTAGGCAGCGCGGAGAAAGTGTATTTTCTGATCTTTTGTCTCAGTGACAATGCTTCTTTTACAAGTCGGAAGTATCTTGCTAATACGTCTTGTACTAATTCCCACGACGGACCTGTTAACCTCAGCATTGATCAAATAATTCTTTATGTTCTTGTTCAGCGAACACGAAGTTTTACTTTATCCTTTATTCCGGTAACGCTGACCTTTGAACGGAAATAGTTGGCTCTGAAGGCGATACTGCCGAAACGTCAGCTTTACCAGAATGAAGGATAAAGTAACACCTCGTGTTCGCTTAACAAAAACAGAGAATTATTCGACCAATGTCGAGGTTAATAGAAAGAAGTTTAATATAATGAATTAGCTCTTGGAAAACGTGGCATTTCCATCTGACTAATGGAATTTAAGTTTAAGTGTGGACGGAGAGCGATGTTGTCCTTATCCTCAAATTTAAGTGGTTTCAAGAGCTGGTCTCATTATAACCAACGCCTTGATTCTGTCAAGTATTGTGTCTGAGAAGCGCACAAGAAATGGTTTAGAATAGTTTGTAACAAATAAATTGTATATTTAATCTGGTAAGCACAGGACAGAGCAAGCTATTTAGGATCACATCCACTCCCTTAGCTTATACATAAATATCTTTCACTAGAAATAATAGAAACAACTTCATCCTGTTGACCTCAAAGGTATTCTGTTAAAGTGTCATGTGGGTCAATGATTGAAGTACTGCTACAATGTCACTGGGCATTCTAGGCTGCCTAAACCTGTAATGATTATGAATATAGGGCACGCCTACAGTGGATACTTCAGATGAAAGTCTAATTCTGCTTACTAACAGAATTGTATACATTTTAGGCGTAGCAAAATGAGAACAGACATTCGATTATACGGTGTTTGTGATATTAGGAAAGAACCGTTTCTTGAAACGTTCGAGTAGAGAAGAGAAGTTGAAGCCTTCTCCTATGCGAAGCTAGCTCTACATCGATTCCTTCGAATAAATAATGTCCAGAATCGAACGTTTGCCATTAAAAGAACATTGATTAATATCAGTCTTGATAGTGGTGATAAATCAACCAACAAAGTCCGTTAGATAGGACAGATCACACGCAAAAGTTATATTATCACTTACTTTACATGATGTAATCCTTCATTTCTCATTCTTGTGTTTCCACATACCCCTTATAATTCTTGTGTACTGGAATACTCTCATCTCTTAACGAAATTTGCAACCTAAGCCGGGTGGAAGTATAGAGCACATTCTCCGTGAAGGTTTTTTGTCTTTCATCTTTCCACAGGTCTCTTACAGTAAGTGTATACTTCTATTATTAGCACACATTGCTTTTCTATCTAATGAAGTTGACCGTTGTTGATGAGATATTTATTCTCGTAAGCAGTATCTGTATTTAAACCTTATGACTGATACAGCTATTCCATAACCCACTACATTATTGTTAGTGCAATTCCTTACGTATACGTATTCCTTCGTCTGAACCGCTGCTGTACTGTGTATAGGTTTCTGAATTTCATTGCGCGATTGTTGTGTTGATATTATGTATAGAATATTTCGAAACCGACTTTCCTTGAACCTCGGTATCACTAATCAATATGTATTCTTTCTTTGATGAGCTCACACGAGGTTGATAATGATGCTTATTTTCGGCTAACGTTTCGACGTCCGTCCGGAAGAAAAACAAGTTGTTATCACCGGACATTATCATTATATCCACCATCAGCATCGTGTAAGGGCATCACTGAGTAAGGATGCCTCATTCGAGGAGATGGCTCACTGAAGAAAACCTGAGTCGACACGAAGGCGAAACTGCCACGTCGAGACGAATAACAAGCGAGGACCATCGACTCGGATCATCGGCTCTGAGGAAGACGAAGACGTCGAAACGTTAGCCGAAAATAAACATCATTATCAACCTCGTGTAAGCTCATCAAAGAAAGAATACATTGTGTATAGAGGTCTAATTACCAAAGTTTAAGTTTGAGAGATCTGACGTTACGATGAATCGGAAGGACCTGCCTGGCAGAACGAACACATAACAACGAAATTTCACTGTGGATAGTCCTCAATGCCTGCACCATGTGCTATGGCGCCGTAAAGATATAAAGATAATATCAAGACATCGGAGAATGACTACAAGGAAGATGACACAGAGGAGGTCATCAATGGCAAAGCCACTGCGAAAGTTCTCAGTAGAAGCAATAGAAGGATAAAGGACAAAGTTCTCGGCGTTGATATATCCTCGTGGGATGCGCTATGCATTCGACTTCATTAGGCATCGTTGGAGATGATTGAATGTATGTCTTGTCTTTACTCTGGTCTACCGATGCCTCTCAGACAAGATACCAATTTGCTGACTCCAGACGGAGATGGACTTGATGGACCGGGGGTGCGGAGATCGATCCCATATGTATTGCAAGGACCTCCGACCACTGCGCTACATACGCCCTTTTAGGTAGAAGAAATATGCTAAGCAATCCAATATGCTGCACTGGGTTAGAGTTTGAGTTTTTAAATATTGATCTGTCGAAATATAGACCAGGTGGCGTAAATTATGCCGTTCATCACGAGCGGTGCTGCTTCGATCTGCCATTGGGCTCGCCAAGTCTCTCATTCGTACGGGATTCTGAAATTGGTGGAAGACCAGGGATACAGGGAGAAGCGAGTGGATCAATATTAAAAACATTTATAACGAAGTCGAAACTCTTCAAGCATCAGACGAAACCATACGCAAAAGTTCGAGGACTTTCGTGGAAGATGGATGGCAGGAAGCGATTCTAATGCAAGAGGATCCGAACAGTAGATTGTGAAAACGGATCATGTAGAAAAAAAGCTTGTCGAAATTGCTTTTTTGACATCTGAAATTATAACTCCCAAGTCTAACTTTCTATTAACCTCGGCATTGATTGAATATATCTTTCTACTTCTGTTCAGCAAACACGAGGTGCTATTTTATTTTTTTATTTACCCACAAGCTGACGTTTCGACAGATTTCGCCTTCCTCAGAGCCTGGAAGGGTCAAGTTGACAGCAATCCACTCGGCCAAACACCTCCATAACCAAACAGAGAAAACGCTAAACCAAAATTTCAATCACGTTTAGCATAGTCCTGCACACTCACCCCTTTCTGTGAGTCTTCCACTGAGTATGTCGCGTGAAGATCGACCGCACAGAATTCACATGGAAGCGCAATGTGACCCTCCCATCAGAATAACAGGTTTATATACTGTCCAATATCACGCGTGATAATGAGGCATTCTTCCTTGCGGTTCATTTTCGGATCCTTGGAATTAATCCAGAATGCCTCTAGAGTTTTGCGCGCTTGTGTTCTCGATTCTTGCGCGAGGATCGTAACCCTTACTTCAAAATCTTCTCCGTTATGTTTCTGCGTGCTATGTGTACCTAGTGGAGTATTTGGTTTACGTTTGCCGACTAGGTGTTCTTCTATACGTACGCAGAGTGGTCTACCCGTTTCGCCAATATATTCGTCCCCGCACGCTTTACAAGAGATCAGATAGACTGTACCCGAACTCATGCAGTCACCGTCTCTACCATTGGGGCAAATTATGCAATTTTGCGTTGCACATAGACGGTCATATAGGTGGTTACGAACTAGCTGGCGCCTTAGATTACTCGGTGGTATTTCGATTATCGTTACCGAATTCTCTAGACTGGCCCTTCTTAAACAGCGTTTTATAGATGCACTTACTTCATTTGAAATGAAGGGCAGCATAAACAGGACCTTGTTGTCGCTAGAGTTATCGTTGGGGTACTTCTGGTTTCCTCTACACCTATCGCGAGGCTGCAATTTCGTAGCCATTAAAAATGGCTATTTGTCGCGCCAAGTTTAGGGACTCCTCTCTCTTTTGTCTTGCTGTGCACACGCTGGTAACTGTTCGATACATGTTTCTCACAATCACCCTTTTCGTGTGAGAGGGATGAGAGGAGAGGTAATGAACTAGGATGTTTTTACTACTTGGCTTTCGATACCACTTCGTAATGTAGCCGTTTTCTGATAGGCTGATTTGCACGTTCAGAAATGGAAGCCAGTCTTCTTTTGGTTTCTCTCGGGTGAATTTAATATACTCTGACTGTGTGTTCAACAACTCGAAACATCTGTCCATTTCTTCTTGCGTTGAACAAATGACCAAGCAGTCATCTATATATCTACAGTAGAGTAACGAACCGAGGTCGATTACTGGCGCTTCCACCTTAGACAT
The DNA here is from genome assembly GCA_900624975.1 of Angiostrongylus costaricensis. Taxonomy (NCBI): domain Eukaryota; kingdom Metazoa; phylum Nematoda; class Chromadorea; order Rhabditida; family Metastrongylidae; genus Angiostrongylus; species Angiostrongylus costaricensis. The sequence continues at coordinate 1,474 of UYYA01004038.1, read as the reverse complement.
GAATGCAATGGCAAGGCTTGGTGCCAGTCGTTGTCCCATTGCCAGCCCTCTCATTTGTACGTAATACCTCCCGGACCATCTGAAAATTGAGCAGTTTTCCTTTAAGAGTGTCATCAACTGCTGAATCGAGAAGCCGTACATGTTTATTGCTCCTTCGTGTTGTATAAGGAGCTCGTTTATGGCTTGCATAGCGGAGTCATTCGACACGTTCGTATAGAGGGCAGTGACGTCGAAGGACTCCACCACGTACGCGCTGTTGGGTCGCGCGTTACGTAGACGATCCAGGAACATTTGGGAGATCGTTAGATGAGCTGGAATGTACTTCAACAACTGAGCAAGTATTAGGGTTATTAACCACGTTATTCTATCCGTTCGCCTGCCCACGCAGCTACTGTTAGGTCTAACCTTAAGTAACGATGGATCGGTAGACACGAGATCATCGCTGGATACTAACTTATGGGTTTTGATAAGTAAGTACAGGACGGGACATGTTGAGATGAGAGATAACTGATGGTTTTAACCCAGCCGCTCTTGCCACTTTAACCCCTTCGTTGTTTAACTTTCGGTATTGACTTTTAAATTCCTTCTCAGACGACGGACGATAAAGAGGAGCATCTTTAAGGTGCTTTTCCGTTAACTTAACATCTTACTGATGGGGAATTACAACGAACTCTCCACCCTTATCACTAACCAATAGCCTTATGTTTTTTGATCTTATCAGCTCTGGTACCTCCCGTATACCACGTTTTTATATTTCAGTGAGGTTGGAGCAGTATCTTTAAGCGCGATAGTGATTAAGGACTTTGAAAGTTTCATTCGTAAACATCTGAAATTTAGCATCAACTTCATTAATGGACTCTTGTTGTCTAAAGAATGGTTGAGGAAATGGTGATACTGGTATTGCCCCTACTTTTTGTTGTTTTCGCCTATTTTGCGCCTTCATCCCTAGCTTTTTTGCGGAGTTTATCTTGAAGTTCATGTAAACTGCATGCAACCGTACGCAAGGTTACCTTAGAAATGGGTTCAGATGGTGAGAAACTCGGTCCGAATTCTAATAACGAGCGCGCACCGTCAGAGAGGGTTATGCCTCCTAGCACGCTCTACCTTGAATTTCTTTGCACATTGTAATAGTTCCCAGGATCCCATGACCGACTTTCTGTTAACCTCGGCATTAATTGATAATTCAATGTTTTTCATCAATAAGCAGACACGAGGTTGTTAATATAGAATTTATTAGAACACAATTGCTGACGTTTCGGCGGTTTCGCCTTCTTCAGAGCCTGGAAAGGTCAAATTGAGATGCGATCTACTCAGCCAAACACTTTCATAACCCCAGCAGATAAAACTTGATAAATCGATTTGTATACGCATAAGAAACAGCTTCATTCAAACACCTACCGTTTATTTGTTGTAAGTATTTAAGTTAGTTGGTGGATAGCCGCCGCACAGAGTAATACATGGTCGATAACTGGGT
>UYYA01004037.1:162627-187133 GCA_900624975.1 Angiostrongylus costaricensis | reverse complement strand
TCAACTGAGATAGAAGCAGTCACGGGAAACCTCGACAGCCAAGGAGTCCCTACTCAATACATAAAGATTCTTCGTGAGTTGTACAAAAATTTCACAACCAATCTATCACCATTCTACAACGATATTAACATCGACGTCAAAAGAGGGGTTAAGCAAGGCGATACCATCTCGCCAAAATTATTCACCACCACCTTCGAGGACGTCATGAGAACATTGGAGTGAGATAATATGGGGTGAAATTCGATGGTGGGCAGTTACACCATCTTCGCTTTGCTGATGAGATCGTGCTTATAACAACAAACATTAGCCAAGCGGAACGCATGCCTGCCGATTTTGATAAAGCCTGTGGATAGATTGGTCTTCGATTAAACCTCGCTAATCATTGATTGTTGATATGGGATACCAGAAGCACCGTCCTCTCGATTGCGCTCTTCATACTTGATACTCGATACTTGCACGGCCCATCCTCACTAGTTGTGCGGGCCCCAGCATAATCACCATTTTCCAGAGATTTGCTGGTTAAGTCACTGTGGTTCCCTGAAATTCCAAGAACAACCTGGCCAAAGTCTGCCCCAGGTCGCTACCACAACAGGCAGTCGCAGCCCTTGTGGATCAGAGGGAAATTTGCCACCATGCGACTTTGATACCAGGACGGTGGTGGATCTTGATATTGGTTTACTCCTAGCTAGGCTTTCTGATGGAAACGCCGGATTCCTTCTCAGCTTGGGAGATCCTGCCGGGGGGACGAATCCCCCGCTGAACATCGCAGTCCGACACCCAGGAACACCTCCCAGCCACGATGAGGCGGTAAACCGTTGAGTGGTCCTTAAAAGTGAGAGTTTCGAAATCAATCGGAATTGCATGAAATAATCTCCTAGAAAATTTATTCCGCTTCAGTAATCAGAATAGCAAACACTGGAAAAAGAAATATGGAACTTCCTGTTTTCCGTATCCCTTGCAACAACTGCTAAAAACTGACCTGATAAATTGACGGATTCCTCACAACGCGGAGTAATTCTTCATCCTGATTACGTAGCGACCAGGTTCCCCACAAGTTCAAATTTTCTTCCTTTCTGATTTCGGTTAGTTTGAAACAAAGCTTCATGTTCATCATTTTTTATGCACTGCACAGGCTAACAACTAAATTTTGTAAGCTTGAAAGGACACTGAATAACACTATGCACTCCGATTTAACATTCATGGATAGTGAAGCTGAGGAAAGTGAATAAGGTGACAGAGAAAATGAGGTGAAACGCTAGTGATAACAGAATGTAGCGCCTCACGACCTCTGAAATCTTCGGTTACCGCAGACTAAGAACGGAACGATAGCTTGTGTTGCACAGGACCACACTTGTGTACAAGATTTTTGGCTGGCATTTGATACCCACTTGTTGAAAAGACGAAATACAATAGAAATACAGTCAAAGTTGGATCATTACTAGAGAGCTTACTACAGAATAATGTGGATTTGATCATTACTCGCAGATGAGGCAGAAAACACCACCAAGTAAAAACTGAGTATACTTGAAGTCCCAAGGATAATAGGTGCTCAAATGCAGAAACTATAAAAGCACTTGTATGACAACCACGTGACCTTACTTGCCTATTCACTCCTATCATCAAGACTGTAAGTAATTAATCCTACAGCAGGATACATATCAAGTGAGCTCAGGATAGGAACAGGCGGAACACTTATCCTCCACGTTTTTTGGAAGTGTTTTCCTGTTGTTCATACTTTCGTCCTTCTTTGTAGTTTAGTTGCATAGTTCCTTGCGAGAACTACAAATAGAGATGGGACCGTGCTGGAACGCTTGTATACTACGTATATTAAGTGTATGACATAACTATTTTCTGGTCACGTTAAGTATTGCATTAATAGAAAAGCTACCATTTTGATATTAAAAAAACCACGAAGGAAATTTGTGCTTTAAGCAATTCAGAATAATATGAACAATGCATCACATTTTGCCAATGCTGTCCATTCCCACACGCATCATATTCGACTCACATGGTCATGAATTTACCATATGGGCCATTTAGTCATACATGGTAGGGAAGACGAAGTGAAGAAACATGGTCTTACACCAAAATACGGAATGATCCTTTATATATGGCAGACTATATCAGACCTAACTCCCTACACCACCTTAGTACCATAGAAAGCAAGTACTGAGGTAAATTACCTCTACAGCTACGGTAAACTTATCCTTAACATTAGCCCTTCCTACAAAAAGAAATCAAGTATTTCCAATGTGTACATATTACATTATTTCCTAATTCAAAACAATTACAATAAAGCACAGGTACTTCCAATGTTCATTTGAAGTAACAAACACTTTCTAGTGGTCAAAATAACCGAACTGAAAGGTGAAAAGAGTGCATAAAAAAAGGATAAGAGCTATTAGCCCATTTCACACGACTCCGCTATACCCGCTTATATCCTCCGAATAACTCAAAAACAGCTTCAGACAACATAAGGCAAGCAATCTATTGAAGCTCTAGAAAACAAAAAATAAAAATCAACAAAAACATTACATGTCTAACAATTGTAATTGTTATCTCATAGAATATAGAAGAACTCTGGAACAAATCAGTTCCTCTCCGGCATCTGATTAACGGCCGATATCGATAATTTTGCCTGAAATTTAAAACAACTTCAAAGCAACCTTGCTTCATTGATGCAATGAAGCAAAGGATGTAGGCCAATTAATAAAACAATGGATGTATCTTCACCTACAATAGACCTAAAAATGACCTGCATGACGTAAGAGTCTGAAAACATGACCTAAGATTTAGGAAACCGAGAGAGTAACCTTGCAATTCCTATACAGCTGGCTAGGGTCAGCTCAAATTATCGCTAATTCTTGAAATTAACCCTAAAACCTTGCTAACAAGCATTCAAGATCACTGACTTCAGCGTCTGCAAAACATAACCATTGAAACAAGGAAGGGACAGTAATAGGAGACCAATTAGTCCAAAACGGAATGATACATGTTAACTGTGATTACTGTTCCCACGTGAATACTAACTTGCTTCATTTTCAGTGAATTTAAGAAGAGTTAGATTACTTCTCTTTGAAGGAATTGGCTGTTTAAATTACCCAGGCTTAATGCGAGTCCGTGTAGATAAACTAAACTCCTAACCAACATAAACTATAAGTTAGTAAGCTTAGGAATTGCCGCAAATAAACTTTACTCCCATGTTATTCACGAAACTGCACTTCTTGTAAACAAACACTGGTAGCTTACCTTGACCGTACTTCCGCACTTTTTCTGGCAGCTATCATGATCTTCATATTTTAGCATGTCAAACAGAGGCGTCGTACAGCCAGGAGGAACTTCAGCTCCCAACAGCTTCTGTTTCAAAACTTGCCTAAACAGGATAAGAACGAGATCTACCACATAAAAAGAGTAAAAGATAAGCTCCTGGTGTTGATCAGTTCCTGAGGGTTGCGCCATGCGTTCGACTTCATTAAGCATTATTGGAAGTGATTGAATGCATATCTAGCATTTGCAATGACTCGCAATGGCCTACCAATGTACCAAACCAGTGCTGCTATCCTTCAGACAAGTCTGGTACCAATTTGCCGACCCCGGAGCGATGGGAGGTTTGGTGAGTCTTGGGCGCGGGGATCGATCCCGTGTGCATTGCACGCGCATCCGACTACTGCGCTACGCGCTCCTATATCTACCATATATTTCAAAATAGTTACCAATTCTCGGCCCAAAATACAGCGAATTAGAAATCAATCTTCCGGAAACAGGAAAAAAGACGATAACTCTGTACCACATGGAAACCAAGAAACCAATTCTAACACGGTACTCACCCAATTCGTATATTCCCTTCTTCGGCATTTGAGTCCTTTGTCCACATACTGATCTGAACAAGAAAATTACTAGTTATATCCTTACAGAAAGTAATTTCATCTACAGACCTTGCTGCCTTTACCGCGTACGTTACAAACGAGACCACAGATAAGATCCATATCGTCGCCAAACTGCTCGCCTATCATTGCGATGAGAATCTCCAGCCAAATCAAGTCCATAATTTCACCCGGCTTTCCCTTCTCAATCTAAATCACGCTTTTCATTCAGTAAGTTCTCCTAAATCAGGTTGATCAACTTAAAGCATCTTTCGAAATGATTATGTTGTTAATTTATGCACATCTAAAACAAATAACAAGATTAAAAACAAAACCGACTCACATTGATAAGCCAACGGCCGCCTTTGAGATTCTCAGGCACTTCCCACATAGGTGGGATGCCACACTTGAAAACACTGTAGTCACAAAGACAGTTCAGACCAGATGGAGGCCGAATGTTGTTATAAAGACTGAAAATCCTCAACAGATCGCATATGAAAGTGTTGAAGTAAAAAGCAAGACTACTGAGATACTGAGAAATCAGTCCTTATTTTTGCGAATAGATCAGCAAACGTAAGCTACTTACGCCCAAAACTCTTCCACAGTGCTAAATGTACAGACAGGCTTGAGGCGATCTTCCCAGCTCGCTTGTCGGTCGTCGTTCAAATACCAATAGGTCCACTTATGCTTTAGAGGATGAAGAGCCTGAAGTAGAACGAAAAGCATTCTGAGTAGAAAAAAACCCACTTACTACCATCTTCCCCATTGATCTCATGGGAAGCGAACTACGATCGTCCCTAACAAATTAGTCCTGAATCTTTTCCGGTAGAGGTTAACCTAACTATATTTACATTATCCCTTTTATTTGATCGTGCAACTGGTTAAGGCAACTGATCCGTGGGTCTGATCAAAAATAGAAATGAAGCAACATATTGGAAGTGTGACAGGAAGAAAAGTGTATCTGCTATAAGCGTATATAAGAAGAGAACACTGGTTTGGAACTACAGCGCAACAGGTATCAAGTACTACCTTACTAGCGCCTAGTAAACCCTTTCTATAATGAACTGGACTATTGACTATATCGGTGGCACGTCCATTGCTACTGTTAGCAAGAACTTCTTGCTATGAAAAACAAATGGAGGGATTCGTCAACATTCAAGAAATCAGCATCATTACCAGCGGCTCGGGTCCAGCGACATTCTCTTCTTCATCTTTCTGCACGTCCTCGATCACTTCATCTCCAATATCCTGTTCTTTCCGTTCATTATCAGCCATCTGAATTCACTGGTCAGGGGCTAAAGGGAGAAGGAACGAAACAACGAGACAAGCGGACACAGCGGTAGACGTCAATGACTCAATACAAACAAACTTAGAGAATTTAGAAAGATGACACCTTATGAGGATAGGGCTTAACTTACAAACAACAGAAACACACTGAAGAACAACAAACCGTTTAACCCGTAGGTAAACGTTGGGCGAACAACTCACGACAAATGGGCCTATCGATTAGAGCAAAAAAGTTGATTGGAGCGCCATATCATATATTGGTTTAACATATTAAGTAGGCATTGGTTCAACATATCCGTGACGAACTGCTTATTCGACAACAGACAGTAATTTCTTTATTAATAAAGTACTGAATGAGTTGACAACTTTACCGACTTAAGACATATACCTTATTCTATCGCCATAGAAGAATATATACATTTAGCTTTGCAAAGTATTCTCTCAATTTTCAGTGAGTTTAAAGTAGAAATTTCTAAAGGTTGAGAAAGAAATCTAACTCGCTATTTACTTGATTAGCACATGCTGTTGATATACAACAATGATGCTGGGATATTTGCAAAACTCTGGAAGAAAGTTAACATTGTGATTTCGACTACAGCCTCAGCTTGCTTGACTGGGTTCATTGCCGCTTTGTGCTCCCCAGATCAATCCCCTTTACGGATAATTGCTGATGGCACTGGTAGATAGAAAACTAGCTGAGAGAAGACCGAAGCGAAGGACCCGCATGATGTGGTGGTGAACGCGTTGGCACCCGGAAGGAGTGATAGCATGTTCGATCCCCAGGGCAGACATTTGCGGTACGAAGCTTTGCAAATATCTCAACATCATTGTCATTGAATTTCATATAATACCTTGCCGTGAAAAATTGTAATGGGCGGTAAATAAAAGAAGAATTAACGTTGTTGTTATATACATTAAGGTATTAAGTAATTTGAAATACTAAAATCTCCATGCCAGGCCTGGCAGGGGTCATCGACTCGTTGGAGGACACCGGGATGTCCTGCTACGAGATTTCATCTGTTCAGTCAATCTCGTGCACGAAATTCGACATTCCGTGGGCTTCATGGGGCCTCCATCTTAGTGGAATGGAAGGACTTGTAAGCAATAGCTTGTAGACTTTAATGGTCCTTGTTTCAGCTAATGCACAGCGACCGATATGCATTGAGTTCAATGCGTTCGGTTTGTAAACAACGACAATAGGTTCAGTTTGACCGAAGCAAAGGAAAAACGCTGTTTCATAAGCACAGCTGATGAAGAAGTGTGGCGAATCTCTTCATGAATTTAATGAACACATTCGTTGTTCGTTTCGCTCAACAAATGCATCTATAGATTGTCTTACTGGCATGACAGTGCGCGTGACATTTCCGAGTTTTTTTTTTCTTTTGCAATAAAGATTTATATAAGCCTCGGATTAGGTTTACCCTATTTTGAACGACAACGTGGACAATTCCCAGGAGACGAAATCAGCTTCACATGAAAGAAGATCACATCACAGGCAGCAAGTTCTATAGCAGTTAAATCCGTTAAGCGGTAGCTAAACGCTGAACGCGATAGCTAGCACTTTATTCCTTCGTGCTGTTACAGTTAACGGAACTTGCATAGGGAGTGGCTGTTATGTGAAGCAAAAACGGCATATTGGAGTGTAGTAGCTAAAAATGACAGCAAAAGCACTCAGATTTGGAACGTTTTTACGAAACTATGTCCTTTTCTCGATACGAATCGATGTCCTGGATTGTTTGCTTAAGTCGATGGGATGGGAATGTTTGCTATAGGATCAATGGATTTCATCTGTTCGCATCGATCATGCTGTGAAGAGAGAATGTCGTTCATGCAATTTGTCCTTGACGATGGCGCCAGCAAGAGAAATAGAACAAACAGAACTATTGGTAGTTTAGGTTAGGATTTCCTCTATCGGATTAGGGAGCTTGAACTGATCCAATGTACATGTTGTACGGGAGGCCGTTCTCCAGTGTTTCTTCTACATCTCATATTCTTTTTCTATTCAAGCACTGACATAAATTATCGAGTTCGTGGATAACTAACACATCCATAATATGACTTAATGTTTCACTGTTTCACCAAAACTTTCGGTTCTTGAGAATCTCAATTACCCGATTGTTCAGTCGTGATAAATCTTGTAAAAATAGAAGTCTTCTTATAAAAAAGGATAAAATTTCATGCATTTCACTAATTTTGCAAAGTTTCTGGTGAATACTTGTGCACTGACAGTGGTGAGAAGAAACAGGAGAACTTTCGAGTGACGCCTATAGCGCGACTTCAAGGCCCAAAATTGTCGGTCGTTGTGCAAACCTTCTCCTACATGTTAGCACTGAGAAGGGATCGTACGATCGCATTGCTTTCCCAAGACATCGGACCAGCTAACAAGTTCGAATAGCTGGAATTTGGTGTTTGGGAATCGGTGGTGACTCGAACCGGGCGGTTCGTCATGTCAGCGACGGATGCAGGCACTGCACCATCGGGCACCTACGGACGTGCGCTAGCATTTTTCGCCGCGAGTGAAGCGACGACTACGGCAAATGTTTCCACTAAGAATGTCTCAGTTCTAAGGTTGTACTTATCATAGACATTTTAGAATGTCATATTATAAGAATTGAAGTCACAGAATCATTTATTGGTACTGTAGAACACCGTTTATTCATTGGCAAATCTAGAAATTGCATGAGACGAATCGATGTGGACCTATCAGAAATCTTCAAATGTTGCAACAGTGAAAAGTGTACAAAGATGGTAATTAGTCAATAGAGAGCACTCGTTAAAAGTAACCCGACGATCAAACATGTTCGAAGAAGAAACCACTGGCAGAAATGTGGCTAAACACGAATGCCATTAGAAAATAATAGCACAGCAATTTACAAATACTAAATGTGGAAGTAATCTGACGATAGTGATTGTTGGTAGCCCGACAACTGTGGCGATAGGCCTGGCGGTCTTGTGGGTACCATGGGCGGTGGGTCAAAAACCGGAGATGTTATACAGCTATCAAACCCGTCAGCGAATTTTGACTCTAACCATGGGGTAGAGCTTCCATATATGAGGCCCAGTGGCTGACTAGGAGGAAGTATCGGTGGTTTCGGTGGCAAAATATTAGGAGGTGGAGGACGTTTCTGAAGAGTGGAAGAGCCACTGGGAACTAATGCGGGAATTGCCATCGATTCCGCTTCATTTGTCTTCCGCGAACCGATTGTGCAGAAACCTTAAACATGATTTATATAAATGATGGTTATATTGAGTTCAAAATGAGAAATATTGTCAACCAAAGTTGGAAATATGAAGAAGGAAGTTCACAAACGTATACACGATTTACTCAAATATTAAAAGTTCTGAAACCGAACATGTTACCCGGATAAAAAGACTGGGAAAAAATTATTCGTTTACTAGAACATCATATTGCGAGCATTCTATCGATCCACAGTTTTTTCCCGGTTTCCAGTTTCGTCTAAAGCAGCTGGGCACTTCTAACTAGCGCTTAAGGTAGAAGGAAACAGTTGGAAAACCATACGGTGAAATTCGTCCCAAATTTTCGCGGTTTTCTTTTTCTCCACTACCATTATGGTTGACTGGACCAGCTTTTTTTATTCTCCATTAAACTGCGTAAATATCGACATCAGGGTTTACAAGCACTTTTCCTGGACATATCAGAGCACTTTTCTTTAATTCTCATTGTCTCACTGTTGCAGTGAGCAAACATGCCTGATAATTCTGTCCAGAAAGCAAGCTTATGACAAAAAGTTACCAAGATAGGATCCGGACAGCAATCTATAACGAACTTAAAAACAGAAACACCGAAAAGACAACCACATAGGGAAAACCTTATGCAATTCTTTATATTCTTGTTGAGCAAACACGAGGTGTTACTATTTCTTTATTTACGCACAAGCTGACGTTTCGTTGGATTTGGCCTTCCTCAGAGCCTGGGAAGGTCAAGATGACAGCAATCTACCCAGCCAACCACCTCCATAACCAAAAAGAGGAAATGCGAAACCAAGATTTCAATCACAATGAACAGAGAATAGCTTCTTCCCACACCGCTTACTATGAGTCTTCCGCTGAATATGTTACGTGGAGACCAACCACACAGAATTCACATAGAAGCGTAATGTGCCCATTCCACAAAATAACAGGCTTTTATACTGCCTAATATCACGCATGATAATGAGGTATTCCTCCCTGTGGTTCATTTTCGGATTTTTGGAATTAATCCAGAAAGCCTCGAGAGTTTGCAATTAGTACTGCTTCTAGCAATTCTGACAGGTGACATGGAATAACTCTGCTACTGCCTTCGTGAGTCAGGCGATGATTTGCGAGGATATCAGAAACTGATTTGGGGTGACTATGAAGTTGAACTAGTCCTTCAAAAGTGACCATCTCTAGAGAAATTCTTCGAAAGAGCAAAAGCGCTCTAGTTTCATAATAGTCACAACCAAATCTCTGTGAGAGCGCAAAGAAAAAGCTCGAAGACGGCATTATTACACCTCTTATCAACTGATCATAGACCAGCTGCCAAAGGAGAGCGAAAACATCGTTTAACACTCATATTCAAGTAGATTTACAGATTTTCCTCACAGAGGTATCGCATGGCGGTTAACTGCGAGGTAACGTGGCGCGCCACCAGACGGAGGGTAGGGGCTAATTGCTGAGTAAAAGCGACCTTCGTTTCGCTGAAGCGTAGATGGATCAGTGAATGGATTCCTTGTTTCTGCTGCGCCGATTTGGCAAATACCTTCTACATTTACGTGGACGTATCCATGCAGGCGTGCTTTGGTGTGTTCTAATTTATATGGATTATATTTTTTCCTCAATTTTCGCGGAAAGGAGAAAAGGCCGCTAAATTCAAAAAACGAAGTCCCAAAACCACCATAAACTGTAACTTAATCAATTCACTAGTCGGCTGTTGAGAAGATGCTGTTTTCGAAAACATCGACGAAGAATATGATAGGCTCATTCAACATCTTCACGTTAGCGCTATGAAATCTGAGAGTTCGAAAGTTACCAAGAGACGTCGGTCATTCGAAACGCTCGACCTGATATGTCAGCGTGGAATCGCACGAGCCACACACAACCGCCAACCGACTTCCGCACTTGCAAAACGATGAAGAGAGGCAGTGAAAGAAGATTTTAAGCCGATATAGGTGGTTCAAGTTAATGGAAATTCTCATACTTCAACACAAATTCTGCTAGACGCAACCTAAGAAAAAGCTCTCCAGCGAGGGGAGTGTGTGGTGACGAAAGCTTCTTTGTTATATGATTGAATATCGACGATTGAAATCAGCTCTTTCATTTTGGAACTACGAACTGTGTTATAGGAAATAGAGTCGCGCCTCAGACCCACCATACAGTATTCTGCAAATTATCCAGAGAGGTGGCTTACAATGAATTAATTAATCAGCATATTTTCATGGGTTTACACACAGAATTAAACAAAAGATACGCAATCTAATAGGACCTGTCCTGGGCCCACCAACCCTCCCATCCCTTTGGTGTCGGAAAATTGGTGCCAGACTTCTTCGGGATCAACCCACTTTCTCAAATATAAATGCGAATACCTTAGCACGAGACTATCCCAGGATTTCGGAAAGAATCAAGTCGACAAGAACTCAGCGATATTCAAAAGGTGGAAGAAAATCCTCAAGCAGCAACCGGACTCATAAGGAAAGGTTCAAATGCTTTCGTGGTGATGGACGCAAGGAAATGAATTAAACATAAGAAGCGACAGGATCCGTAGCGTAAATACGGGTTATGTTAACTGACTAGTACATAGATATATAAATGGTTGGGTTAAATAATTCAGTTGAATCACCTGTGGCTTCATTAATCGTAGAGTAACTCGAGTGGCTATCCAAAAACTAAGGCGCTACTAACTGAACCACCACTCTCAACTCCATTTCCTCTCGTGAAAAGCCTCACACTTTTGGTACAATACCACTCTTAGAAAGAAGATATCTTCTGGAAGCCAGTAGGACTCTGCTGTTGGATAAGTTAAATCTTAGATGACTTTTTTGATGGGAATATCGTACTCTCATCTTACTGAACTATCAACCCCTGCTGTGTGCAATAGCACACCCACAACTTGAAAGACAAATCAGCCACTGTAAAGGTAATAGAACAGTGAATAAAATAAGTGACTGCCATTAACGAATTAGTTAAATTATACGAAAAAGTTCATAGTATAGTTAGCCCGGTAGTGTTCTTACCTCTGACGAACAGTGAAAGCATAAGTGGAAGAAAGACAAGACCATGCAATAGGCCGATCGAAATCGCCAAAAACACCTGAAACAGCGACTTCCAAGCAATATATTTTGGAAATGGAGACATTCTATCTAGGTATATATTTATATGCGTTCCAACGTTAACACATTAGCGACCATACTGCTTAACAAGAACTGATGAAATTTTCTCGATTCACTAGGACAGTCGAGCAGTTGAGGACCTCACAGACTAACTATCGTAGAAAATGCCTTGTTTTATCGCTTTAAGGGGATATATTTTTACTCCATTTGATCCGTTTTCATGCCTAGTGTGCGGACCACAGCACTTCTCACATTCGACTCGTTTCCTGCATCCATTACCACGAAGATTTTCCAACTTCTACGTGTAGCTTCGTTTGCAGCTTGAGGATTTTCATTTCATCTCGAATATTGCTTGAGTAATTCTCCCTAGAGTCCTGAGATAGCCGGACTGGAGCGTTCGTAATTGGATTACAGAGAGTGGTTTTTTCCTAGACAAGTTCGGTACCAATTTCGCTAGCCCGGAGGGATGAAAGGCTTGGTTGACGAGGAGCGGAATCGAGCTAGCACCATACTCGTGACGATGAACATCTTACCACTGTGCTACCCGCCCCCTAAAAGGATATATAAGTTATATAAAATTTGTTCCACTTATAAACTTACTGTTTGGAGTAAAAAATTCCCCAAAAAAGCTGATAAAGGAATTTACACTGTTAAAATTTCCAGAGGAAACACGATAGCAGCGAATACTAACTATACACTAGGGAACACCATCTGTCCTTCTGGATGAAATCCCTTATATTAATTTGCTCTCAAGCACCAAATGTAAGCTTCGACGAAATAAGGAGAAAAAATACGCTTTATAGACTCTCGAAAACCAGAAGATTTCAACCAGGTAGAACCAGAACGTTTGTATCTGATTGGCGAACCTCAATAGATTCTGAACGTCCTTGTTTGAGATAGTAAAGCTCATTTCAGGATGAGACATGTGGGTTTAAACTTGAAAGCCTCCATTATTTCCACAGCACACTAACTATACACGATTCATGTGGTCGCGAATGTGTTAAAATGAAAGCTTTGAAAGAACGTTTCCATTTAATATGGATATGAACGGTTGCCAAAAAGATGTCGAAAGTTGTTTTTCAGTCAATGACTTAAGAAATTCAGAAATCAAAAAATTTCCTTTTAAAGCCAAATATTTGATAGTACAAAAAGTCCTCATACAGTTTTGAAGAACGTGACAATCATGTAGGCGGGCACGTCGGCCAAAACCGCGACCGCTAGTATCGTTGACGCAGCACCTGTAAAAAAATAAAACTGAGAGATGACCGAAACACTGGAGATGCAGATTCCGCAATATCTTGTAGACTTAACATCACTTATGAAATAACCTAATGAGATCGGAAGTTGTTAACGGTTTAGAATTGTAAAAACTTTGATGTGAAAGATGTGCAGAAAACTGCGTGAAATAACTCGATAACTTCGCAAAATGTTCCAAACGACTTACATTTCTCATGTCGCTTTTTCATTTCTTCTCTATTCAACCTGCAGAACTCATCGCAAAACAAAGGGAAACCTAGTGGCAAGTCTTCTCTGAGACCTCCATAGTAAAGAATTATTTGCTAGAAAATTTCAAACAGATAAATTACCTTTCATTTGCAATTTTTGGTGCTCGCTGGTAAGGTACAGAATTCGCGATGGTTAGTTCAATGCCGTGATACGGGAACTTGTTCGGAAGGACAATACACTGCCTTGTTTTATCGGAAGACAAATGCAAGGCATTGCTCTGTGTAAACACGCATTCAACCACCTCTACGATGATATGAATGGAGTCAAATGCACCGCGTATCTCTCAGGGATTGACCAGCGCCAAAGGCTTTCTTCTTCATGTTCTTCTTGTGATTTTACAAACATTCAGAAACAATCAAGCAAATCGACTCCTGACAGATGTTCTTCTTGACTTCGCGTGCTATTCGAACTAACTGAAGCCATAAAATAGTGAAGAACAATCGCAATCCCTCGATTTATCGCCTTCGCAGATTCGTCAAGCTTTAGAATTCGGCTCACTAGCATCACACTACATCGTCACTTCATTAATTGATAACATCATGTGGAGCGCCCTCTGCGGCATAATGTGCCTTAACGTTATATATTCTATCGATTACGCATCCCCAAGCCCTCAAGGTCACACAAATATGAGCCATGGAAATAAATATATAGCAACGATTTGTGACAAATAAAAAAAATTTCAGTTGTAAAGAATATATCATGGTAATTTTCTGAAAACTTGGGAAACATTGGTGGATGAACCCTAGAACAGAAGTTCATGGTATACTGCATCTAATCTAGGCGGTATTCTTTTATTCCCTTCGCCCATTTGCTTGTAAGTTAAGTTTCACAAATGTTACTTTTTCATAAAGCCTACGGCGTTAATCAAAATGTGTCACGCATTCGACTTCATTAAGCATCGAATACAGGTGATTGAAAGCACATTTGGCCATTACAAGGACTTCCGGTGCCTT
The DNA here is from genome assembly GCA_900624975.1 of Angiostrongylus costaricensis. Classification (NCBI taxonomy): domain Eukaryota; kingdom Metazoa; phylum Nematoda; class Chromadorea; order Rhabditida; family Metastrongylidae; genus Angiostrongylus; species Angiostrongylus costaricensis. Next base: position 173,216 of record UYYA01004037.1, on the reverse strand, counting down.
ATCGATGTATGCTCTCCTCGCAGACAAATCTGGTATTAGTTTACCCACCCACGAGAAATGGAGCGCTTATTGAACCGGAGACGTGAGATCGAAAATAATGACCACGTGTGTGGAGCCTTTATCCACTGCGCTACACGTTCCCTACTTAACATTCCTACTACGATGTATTTTAAGGCAAAGTGACAAAAGATGTTTTCAAACCTACTTTTATGACACAACGAAAATGAGTAGAAAGAACAATAATACTAATACCTTGAACGACTGGCCATCCAAGACCGCCAAGAGCATCACGCACCCGCTCGCGTGGATCAGCTTCCTTCGAAATCACATATCCATATGTGATGTGTGCAGAGTAGTCGACAGAGAATCCTACAGACATTATGATGGTGATCATCGAGATAGCATCCTTAAATAGCCAGTTAAGGATGGAATTATGACCACTCGAAACGTGCGCTAGAAGAAGGCGGAACACGCTTCGCCTGCAGGCAACGTCAGCCTAATCCTAAGCCTAAGTCTGAGGTAAACCAATTTCACTGCATTCTTGAATAACCACTTAAACGTCCAGTCAACAATGTGGCCTAGATATCTGGGATCTTCGCTTCTGATACGCAATATAATTTATAAATTTCTTCGCTCTAATTCATCAATCAACAGTTAGGAAACAAATTTACTAGTTTCTATGGACCGTTGACAATAAATTATTACGTGCGGACTGAAGACAATACCGTATACCGCTGCATTTTTACTGCTGATATGAGTCAATTTACATGGTTTCTGTGTAGTGCAGTACTATTCTGATCACCAGTTTGTGTCCGTGTGAACTATTGAGCCACGTCGACATACCAGATTCACATCCCAAAGCGTCATGTACCCAAGAACTCCGAGATCGATTGAGCCGATTGTGAACGCGACCCAAAGGGCGCAGAACGGTTGCGGGATCAGCAGAAAGGCGATGAACAGCATGCAAAAAACCGCAATCACGATGTCTTGTACCTGAAAGAAACGAGAGAGTGTAAGAAGAAGGATAAAAAACGATATGGCCCTCGGCGTTAATAAACCCCTGAGGAATGCGTCATGCATTCGATTTCACTAGGTAACGTTTGAGGTGACTAAAAGCATACCTAACCTATAAGGTGACTCATGGTGGCCTATCGATATACTGAGAACGTGCTATTATTCTCCCAGAGATGTTTGGTACCAATTTGGCGACTTCAGAGGGATGGACGGCTTGGTGAGCCTGAGGCTCGGGAATCAATCTTATGTGTACTGTAGGGCGCCTCTAACCATTGCGCTCTATGCTCCCTGTAGAGTGTGGGATATCTCATAGAATGAAGTCGGATGAGCAAAGCTTAAATCCATCTATCTCTCAAAATAGATACACAGTTTCCTAAGGTATTGAAAATCCTGCAAGAGGTTTCACAGCTTTGTCGCTATGTTTTCCACTTTGTGGAGTTTCAGGTGTAGACTAGCGGCTTTCATATTGTGCTACGTTAAGTGAATTGGTCGTAGATAACTACGAACTCTACTGCTACCTCAATGTTGCGGCAAGCCCATTCGTCAGAATATCACAGAATATCATGCGAAAGCGATGAACTACCCCTCAAAGAGTCGCACTGTTATAGTCGAGTTCCACTAACAAATTTGATGAAGGTATACGAAGCCCATGGCTAATCCAGTGCAAATTTATCGGATACCTAAGAGTTGATTGGTGACTGATTATTAACCTATACCGTATACCACACAATCAGTTATGTTTTTAGCTATCGACATATGTTTTCTTATAAAGGAAATGGAATCCTATAGAAATGGCGATAAGCCATGCACTCCATGAGACTTTAAGGCAATCTAGCCATGCACATTTTCTCTTCACATCTATGTTTTTCTGTCTACCGAACAGAAAATGATTTCACTTACTATGTTCTTTTTCAAGGTTACATTCCACTTAGAATCTTCATTCTTCTTCATTCAAATTGCAGCATTCATGCAATCTTGTTATGTCTCGTCACTTTTCGGATTGGCCACTATTTGCTTTCCTTAGCATCTACGTGAACGCTACCTACTTCCTCCGATCCACAATCGACGACAAACTATGTAATTTGGGAAACCCATAGTCGCTTTTATAGAGTTTGCAGAAGAAGAACACCTTTCTCAGGCAGTAATTAACTAGTGAAATCGGAAATGTATTGAGGCGCTCATGATTCTTCATGCAGAGGTGTCGTTTAAACCTCCATGTAAGTAGAAAAGCATCTCATGTTTTCTAAAACCACACAATGTCCCCATTCCAAAAACAATTTCAGTACACGCAGAAATGCACGTAAAATCCAGAACATAGTGAAAAAGAAAACGATAGAAAAACAAGTAGTGTAATGTTCTTACTGTGTTTGGCACGACCAGATCGTACTGGTCTGTGAAGAGCCAGAGTGGCATGAATGTTGTCACATTGTACTCGGCATATCTTCTAGCGACCTGAACGAATCATAGACTGCTAACAGTACTACACTACTCGATTCTTGCTTGAAGCTAGATCAAATTTTCTGAATGATTGAGACTCATTTTTGGCAGTCTTTAGGTCACTTACTTCGCGAAAACTCCTCGTGGCTATCTGCTGTTGAATAGTACTAGAGATATCTCGCATTCCTATCAAGAACCTAAATTACAATATTCGCCGCCTAGCAACGACTCTACAGACCTGAGAAAGCAGGCAAAGCGATCGAAGTTGAGACTGAGTACGAACATTAATGCGTACTAAGAAAAAACTAATTCGTCAAAACATAATAAAGCATTCCAGTTCTTCAAAATAGCCGGGTTATTTTCCTGGGAGGCTAGTTATTCTAAGAAAGAACGACGCTGGCATCAAAATCTCTATTGCGAGTGTACCAACGTCAGCAACCCAACTTACAAGCATATGCATAGTATAGCGAAGAGGAAAATATTCTCCGCACCTATGACTGAACAACGTTCGTGAAGATCTCGAACAAAAAAATTCCCAATCAATAAACTACTACGGTTCAAGAAAAAAGGTCATCCGACTACCCAAGCATCGAAACAGGTGTACCTAATAGCCTCAGGAAAAGGTTAGGAGGCAAAAAAAATTTATCAGATTCAGATAAATAGAAAATACCTGAATGCATATATGTAAGGCCGATTATGCTTATCTACGGCCCATTTGACATCCTCCATCCATGGGTCGGCGTCATTCGTGTAAAGATAGTGCGCTGCCATCTCGTAGAATGCCTGAGCATCAATGAAAAAATGCAATCGAAAAGTTTTTTACTCTACTGACTTATAAACTTGACAACAATCATAGCGACAGCAATCGTTCCCATAGATAAGAGTATCAGCCTATGGAAAATTACTTTTCTCCTTCACAATCGGCACATTCCTCTTGTGGCTTGCTAACTTTCCCACGAAAAAAAATTGACATTGCGCTCTTTTGCTATTTTCACAAATAAAGTATAAGTAACACATGCCCCTACTGTTACCAACGGTGGAATTGTTCGAAAAGAAATCTGCTTTGATCCCAAATTCTTACACGAATCAGAAACACTACTTATGCGTGGGTATTGAATAAGATGAAGTAAAGGTGCGATCCGTCGTTTTTCCACTTTGTTCTTAATGGTTTTATGTTGTCTTCAAAGTCATCTCCACTGTATATCTACTGTAATAAAGACATCTCTAACTGCATGCTGCAAAAAACAACTGTGGCAGCATCAAAACTCACGTCATCTCTAATGGTGATGTTGAGTTCTGTACGGTAGTATCTTTTCATTTCGTTCATCCAAAACTGGACACTCTGCTCGCCAATTGCTTGTGGTGCATTGGCAAATGCTAACACCATTTCTTCTATCCGGCTTCTCTCATACGGATTGCTTAGATTCGGGGCGTTACTCACCACAATCTGCAATAAAACTATTTTATTTATGTATTTTATCTTTCATTTTATTTACTCCTTTTCCGTGTTTATTTATATTCGACGACTTGAAACGAGGTGAGTCAGAACTGATTCTAAAAAGTGAGCAACATATTTGCTATATTTATATACTGAGGTAGTTAATGGAAAAGAATAGCAATCTTTCCGCTGGAGCTGAAGAAAACCATGAAATAACCGTCTGTCTGAGTTGTTTCCAACCCTAACGTAAGTCTTAGAACGCCGGGCATTAAAATATTTTGCTTGTTAGTGTAGCTCCCTATTTTTGACACACCTCTAACAAGAAATATAAACCGATAATTGGGTGCATCACCTACAATCACGCTAATCACCTTATGACTTCAGAGATCAATGGCAAAGGTTTACAACCAAGATGATGTTAACATGTCAGCAATTGTTGGAACCTCAGGTGAGCTTCGAATCCGCGATTACACTTTCCGGTAGCTCACATGTTATCCATTGCATTATCGAGCTTATTACGTAATAAAACAAAACATTGTGATCTAGACTGCAGCTTCAGGTAAACTAAGTTCAATGCCGATTTGCGCTGACGTGCTGTTCAATGCCACAGCATTTCCACTGACGGGTGATTGCTGATAGCACCATTAGTTTAGGAAACTGCCTGAGACGAAGGGCAAAGAAGCGGCGTCGATGGTGCAGTGGATAGCACGTGAGCCCGGGGAAAGGTTCGAAGCTCCATTGGAGTTTGAAGTTCTGCTCATAACGCGAAATAATTGTCTTCGTATATCCATGGTATCCATGGAAAAAGTAATTGGCAACAAATAAAAAGTTAAACACAGTAAATCATCGTAAATTTGTCGTTTTCTGTCTCAGCAATTGCGTGGTTGTTAAACAGCATACGTTTAACGAATCGAATCTAAAAGACGAGAATATAAATGGTAGTCATACGGTCAACAGCTTCTCGAAAAAAGCCACCGCTTTTTCACCTGTCTTCCACCGAGGAGGAACAGCCGCTCAGAGTCGCATATGGATGACGATTGCACCTCCCCACATCAACATCGATGCGAAGGTACGGGGCGAGATTACGCGTGATCTCGGGACATTCCTCCCTGCTACTCACTGTAGGATTTTTGGCAATTATCCAAAAAGCTCCGAGGAGTTTGTGCGTTGGTGTTTTAGGATCCCGTGCGAGGATAACGACTTTTACATTAAAATCTTCCCCGCTATGCTTTTGTATCCTATGCATAAAACAAGGTACGCCACTAGGGACGAATAGGATACAAAAGCATAGCGGAGACGATTTCGATACAAAAGTCACTATCCTCGCAGGGGATCCTAAAATACCAACGCGCAAACTCCTTCAAGCCTTTTGGATAAGTGCCAAAAAACCTACGATGAATAGCAGGGAGGAATGTCCTGAAATCTCGCCCTGTACCTTCGTATCGATCGTTGATGTGGGGAGGTGCAGTCGTGAACCGTATGCGACTCTGAGCGGCTGTTTTTCCTCGGTGGAAGACAGGTCAAAAAAACGGTTAGTTTTTGAGAAGCCGTTGATCCTCTAATTCTCGTGCAGATTTTCATCTTTTTGTTTATGCTGTTGAAGTGTTTGGCCAAGTAAGTTGCGTGTCCGGCCCACCTTATTTTCGACTGCATGACGCATAGAATGGAATCCTCGATTTTTGATCGTTGACGCAGGTCGGAGCTTCGGATCCCTTCCCTTGTTTGTGTTAAATGCATGCTCCTAGCATTGCCTTTTCGACTGCGCGTTCAATAACGCTGAGGGATCTTTCATCCTGCAGCGTCCAGGGTTCTGACGCATACGTTAAGGCAGGGACTACCGATAAGGTGGGCACGGGGTAAGATGTTCTTTTTTCTCTTAACTATATCCTCGATTCTCTTGAAAGCTCCCCAAGCTGCTCGTTTCCTTCTGCTCAGCTCTTAAGCTAATTCGTGCATCACGTTGATTTCCCGACCTAGATAGACATAACTGGGGCATTCGGAGATATTCGTTCCGTTGAGGGTGAGTGGGGCATACGAAGCCGCTCCTCATGAACATCCGCTCCTCATGAACACCGTTTTTATGAGATTAGTCGAAAACCGATCTTTCCACAGGCTTTATCAAAGTTGTCAAGCATACGTTCCGCCTGGCTAGTGTTTGTTGTTATAAGGGCGATGTCATAAGTAAAACGAAGATGATGCAACTGCCGACCATCGATTTTCACTCCCATATTATGCCATTCCAATGTTCGAATGACGTTCTCGAGGGTGGCGGTAAATAATTTTGGCGAGATGGTATCGCCTTGCCTAACTCCTCTTTTGACGTCAATGTTAATGTCGTTGTAGAGTGGTGGTACCTTGGTTGTGAAATTTTTGTACAGCTCACGAAGAATCTTTATGTACTGAGTAGGGACTCCTTAACTACCGAGGGCTTCCATGACTGCTTCTATCTCATTTAAGTCAAAGACCTTCCTTAAATCGATGAAAGTGAGATAGAACGGTCCATTGTACTGCCATTGTACTTCAATAGGTCTCGTTATCGTGTGGATGTGGTCAATTGTGCTAAATCCTTTTCGAAACTCTGCTTGTTCACATCGCTGCTCTTCGTCCAGTGTTCCATTGTTCCGTTAATCCTGTTCAAGATGAATCGAGTGAATAGTTTTTAGACGGCAAAGAGCAAGCAGATTGGGCGGTAGTTACCGATATCGTGGAGGTCTCCTTTCTCGAACAATAGCACGGTCATGCTGGTCTTCCACTGAGTAGGAACCTCGCATTTAGACAGGTAACGTATGAACAGCCGAGCAAGTGTGTTTATGAGGACTGGCGGAAAGCTCTTCAAGTGTGCAGATCTTATCCTCTCCGGACCTGGTGCTGTTCGGTTTTTCACCGACGAAATAGGATGTTGGATTTCGGTCATATCCATCATCCTTTATATCACATGACGGAAGATGGGCGTGGCTATCGAAGATATCTGAGTAGTATTCGTGAATGATTATCTCCATTGCCTTTCTGGACGCTGTAACTGCTCGGTCTGTGCGTCAGGGTGCAATTATCTTGGTCTTGTAATTGGCTACGCTTCGGTGGACTTTGCGAATGCTTTTCCCAGCCTCTGCAGCTTCGATTATTACTGCTGCTCTTCTTTCTTTAAGATCTTCTTTTACCGCCTGTCTGCATTGTTTTGCAAATTCGGACGTTAGTTTGCGGCTGCCTGCAGCTCGTGCGATTCCATGCTGACATATCAGGTTGAGTGTTTCGGAAGACCGACCTCTCTTGGTGGCTTTCGAACTCTCATCTTTCATAGCGCTATCGTGAAGATGTTGAATGAGCCGATCGTATTCTTCGTCAATGTTATCGACAACGGCATCTTCCCAACACCCGACTAATGAATTGGATAAGTCCCATTTTGCGGCGGTTCTGGGACTTCGGTTTTGGAATTTAGCGGCTTTTCCTCCTTTCCACGAGAAAGAGAATCTTGCACGAAGAAGACGATGGTCTGATCCCGTATAGAATTTTGGGACAACAGCGACATCGGTAAGGAAAACCTATTTACACTGATGTGGTCTATTTCGTTATGATGCTCTCAACTGGGAGACTCCCACGTCCAAAGTTGAAGGTGGCACTTCTAGAATGGCAAGTTACCATGAATGTTCTTGGTTCTCGTGATAAACTCAGATAGCTGCTTACCCTGTTCGTTCCATTCTAATCCGTGGGTCCCAATGTTACGTTCTTCAGACGTTCTTCTTAGTCCAATCTTGGCGTTGAAATCTCCAATGATGACCTCGAAGAAAGTATGGTCTTCTCTGTAGAACCTCTCCAAGTCCATATAGAACGCTTCGACTTCTTCTTCGTCATAGTTTGATGTCGGCGCGTAAACGGCAAATATTATCAAGGCCGGTATTGATCCACATCTTTTTAATCGTAAACGTCCGATTCGGGTTGTTAGTTCCTCGAATAAACCGATGTCCATGGAGAAACTCGTGTTGACGAATAATAACATAAATGTTGTGAATAATAACAACAAATTTCGAAGTAGTGGAAACAAGGAAAATAAAATTCGAATAAATCTCTTCACCTGCAGTGTAGCTCCATAGTGCCAGAAATGTCGTTCCAAAGCGACGTAGTGGGGCTTTGCATAGGAATCGTCAACCTAAACAATAAATGTTGGGGAACAAGCCAGGAATTACAGTAGTTAATGTAAATAGCGAACTCTTCTTTCTAAAGTTCACCCAGAAAAGTTTTTTAAAATTCCATTCGAACAAGAAGCCAAAGAATTTATAAACTATTGATGCTCGAGTAGGAGTTTTCAATTATGCTTATCACAGGATCGTTAAGAGCTCATGAAGAGAGTGTAAGCGATGGTAGACGAAAATCAGAGACAGGCTTACCAAGAGATTAACCGGTTCCAGTCCTTCTCGCAATTGTGTGCAACCGTAGATGGCAAATCCGACGTAAATACAATACCATATTCCGGCCAAAGCTTTGATAGCTGGCTGCATCAGGATAGGCGCATACCTGGTAGAAATATGATCACACTTGTGAAAGATGTTGTTTGAGAAAAGGGATATATTCTGGAATAAATATCCAAAAGCTAGCGTTACAGTTGATACCCAGTTGGAAAGTTCAGCAGAATTCTTAATAGAAGTATTATTAGTAAAGAGCGAGAATCGCACAGTGCACAAGATTTTGAAAGGAAAACATCCTGTTGAAGTACTCTACTACCTAAAGCAATGATATTCGCTTTTCTGTCTTATCATTCGCTCCCATTCAATTTTTCCTAGGCTTTGCAGCCACAACAATACTGAGGAATCCTCAAAACTTGGATCCCAGGCCAGGTCGAATCACGATTTCCCTTTCGGTGGCTCGCTCATTACATACTTCGTCACGAAGGCCATTGTTCTGCGTTTCTATCATCTAGTTCTCTATCTACCAATGCCATCAGCAATCAGCAGTCAATGGGATTGATCTGGGAAGCCCACACTGAACCGAGTTAAGCTGAAGCTGAAATCAAAATTACAATGTCTGCCTTTTTATTCACATCCTACTACAATTTTCACGGCAGGGTATTATGCGAAATTAATCACAACAATGCTGAGATATTCTCAAAACATGGACACAACGCTAGATCGAACCACGATTTCTCTCTTAATCGCAACGTAAGAAACTCTTGCATTTTATGAATCTGAAAGCACAAATCAGATTGCTTCTGATCCAAATTTCGCAAAACAAAAGTGCTTTACCGTGCATTTTTTCATGGATAATCTAACAAGACGCTGATTTAAAACCTACTTTGTGCTATGTCATCAAAAGGGAAAAAGTACATGCTGATCAGCCATGTTGAGGTTAAAGGAAAATCGGTGTTTGAAACAAAATAGAGTCAACAGCCTTAAATTGCGTACCGGCCCATGAATTTGAGCTTGGATCTCCATAGAGTCAAAAGAAAAATCCTACCAGTTCTGGAAAAAGTTCGTAACAGCGCACTGTTTCCGATTGGAAGCATGGCTCGGATCGGGGTGCACTCGTGATCCAAGCCAAAGTAGTCTGGTTGATGGAGACGAAGCAACCTGAATGCATTATTCCTCTTTAGAAACACTGATTTCCGCATTTTTATATTGTTCATTCTTGCTCGATTTATTCTCAGTTGTCATTTAGTGCAGGCCACAAATTTCAGGCTTACTCCTTTCTTTTCCAGTTTCTTCATCTTCTCTTCTTATTTTAATAATAATAACAACAACTATAGTAGCAACAGTGATACTAGTAATAGCAGTAATAATAATGACAGGCGGCAGGCATCCTGGTCAGTGATGCCATGCAATTCACGAATCTCTCGTTCGACCCAACACCAAACTCATCACGCCCTCTATCATTGCGGAGTCGGTGAACTGGTACCAGACTTCTCCGGGTAAAAACCTGTTTAATCCATGAAGGTCCACAACTACTTACGATGAATAAATAGAAGTTTTGTTAGAGCTATCCTTAGATTGCAGGAAGAATTGACCAGTATTCAGCGACATTTATAAACAAAGTCCTTAAGTGGCACCTAACTAACGTGCCAATCCAATGAAATTCTTGGGTGACAGATGTGAAACAACAGACAACAATGAAAGAGGTGTTTGTATCCACACAACATGCGAAGTCAGATCATATGGAAAAATGTCCAAAAAGCAAAGATACCTTAGGACATATGGTAGTTGTCAGCCATAGAGAATGCTTGCCTTCAGCTTCCCACTTGACGGCCAGCGAAAGCAAAGCGCAAAAGAATGTGATCTGTAAGAATTGGTTTAGCTCCAAAAACATGATGGTTCCAATAGTTACTTTTCCTGAGGAAATTCATGAGTTGATTCCGCAGTTCAACATATACTTATCGGCCCACCAACACTGAACTAGTGATGAGTAAGGTGATGAAAAACTCTTGAGAACATGTATTGCACAGTGCCCTACTACTAAACTATTAGGAACCAATATTGTTTTAGATAATGTTGAACTGCTTGCTGAGCAACCTGGTAGAGAAAAGTGAGCACCAGAGCACAGCAAGTGTAGATGCAAAAAATCTGCACTGCTGGAATTGTAGTGATTGTGCCGACGCCAAATGAGAACGCATCTGAAAACCAAAGAATTTTATTTCTTATTTTCTTCGTATTTTTGTTGAGCAAACGCGAGGTGTTATTATTCTTTGTTCACGATTAAGCTGACGTTTCGGCGGATT
>UYYA01004037.1:0-162600 GCA_900624975.1 Angiostrongylus costaricensis | reverse complement strand
AATCCGCCGAAACGTCAGCTTAATCGTGAACAAAGAATAGTAACACCTCGCGTTTGCTCAACAAAAATACGAAGAAAATCACTTGATCAATGCCGAGGTTAATAGAAAGTCGGTCGTGGCAGTTATTTCTTATTCATATGAAGTACATATATATATATATATATGTTTTTAAATAAATAAACTATGGTTGCAAAAAAAACGAGTTGAACTTCTCGCGAAGTAATGTCCAGTTATCGCAGGTATAAAGGATAAAGCTCTCGGTTTTGGTCAACCTCTAAAGGATGCGTCATGCATTCGACTTCGTTAGTCATCGTTAGAGGTGATTAAATGCATATCTGGCCCATACAACGATTAGCGGTGGCCTATCGATGCGTCGAGTCCGTGCTGCTACCTTTCGAGACAGGTCTGGTACCTATTTCCGACCCCGGAGGGATAGAAGGCTTGATGAGCCAAGAGCGCGGGGATCGACCCCTTTTGGGTGTTGCAGGCCGCAGGTAATATTATCTTTTTAATCTACAGCTTTTATCTACAGGGAGCAGATAGCACAGTGGCAGTGATCCCCGTCATCACGAGCGTGGTGCTAGTTCGATTCCGCTCTGGGCCAACCACGCCTCTCATCCCTCCGGGTTGGGAAACTGGTACCGTACTTGCTTGGTAAAAATCACTCTCTGCAATCCAATTGGGAGTGCTCCAACACAGCTACCTCAGGAGTCTGGGAAGAATTGCTGGACCAGCATTCTACGACATTCAAGATGAAATGAAAATCCTCAAGCAGCAACTGAAGCCACACGTAAAGTTGAAAGATCTTCGTGAACAATAGATGTGAGGAAACGAATTGAATGTGAAAACTTCTGGGATCCGCACAGTAGACAGGAAGGCGGGTTAAATAAATCAAAAATAAAAAAACTTTTATCTAGTGTCCTTTATTTTTTCACGGCAGGTGTTGTGTGAAATGCATATTAAAGTATTATAAATTAAGTAAGTAATTATCGTATTAAAGTATTAGCTACTTATTTCCTCCATTGCAGTCTTTTCATAGCTAGTATTAGTCTTTTTCTTCTTCATTACGTTCTAGCGTGGGCAACTTATTCTTGTACACAGTATTCACTACTCTTCTGCTTTCAAAATAGCAGTAGCAAGCTTTGCAGAACTAAATTATTTAAACAGCATCTATTTTTAAAGGGAAACCTCCGCAATAGAAATCATTAAAAACCTATAACATGAGTCCAAAACCAATAAAGAATGGCACAAGAAAGTAATATTAGCGAAATCACATTCAAGTCGATCACCTCCCAATGTCCGCCTCCTCGTGAAATGGCGAACCCTAGCTTAAATTACAGTGCTTTAACTTTTACTTACTGCCTACTCTTTTGTCCTGGCAGGCGACGGCTTGAAATGAGACCAAAATGATGCTGAGATATGAGCAAAGCCAGGAGCATTAACACCCCTATTGCTGTACTTCACATCAAGTTAAATACTAAGCGCTCCGCATGTAAGCAAAAAATGTTGTCATACGTTAAGAGAAGCCTTATTCTGCTAATATTTTCCCATACCATTTAATGGTGTACTTAAGTAAAACATACTTGAAGATTGTAGCTAATTGGTAGAGAAAATGTCGTTGAAGAAAAGAAATTCAAAAATTGTAATTTCTTTGTAAATTCCACCACAGTAGGAAAAAACTGGTTAAGAGCTTGAATTTCCAGTCTCTACGAAGAGCCAAGCGAGCTAGAGTGCAAATTCAATTTGCGTGTTAATTTGCGGGTACGGCAAGATCTCCTTTTTTCCAAGGCTCGAGATGGCCGTAGCAAGGCTTTGCCTACTACTCGATCGCCGCAGATAGCCGCCGACCCATGTGGGTCGGAAGGAAGTTTTTCAGCTCGCGACTGTGTTAATGTCATTATACTGTTCGTTCTACCAGTGACGATTTCTGGCATTGGTGTACCGTTAGCTAAGCTTTTGGATAGATATTTCGAACTCCTTCATGGCAAATCCCTCTTGTGCATTGCATTATGCAACGAAAATGTTATACTAATACAAGTAGTGCGAAGAAAACGAACCAGTGAGAGCAGTTATAAGGATAGATACTGCCGCGTCAGACATGCACTCGCCGATCCTCTTTTCCAGAGGAAGTGCCCGCGAAGTTCGTTTCACTGCGGCCACCATCAGAAACATGTTGTCAGTACCAACAGCTGAAAGTGTATATGTTCTTTGAATCAAACCAAATGGAATTTGTTAAAACGCGCTCAGCTTTCTGAGATGAAAGGAAAGCTCGGCATCATCAATGCAATTGCGGTATTTCACATTCTAAGAATATTATATGACTGAGAACGCATTAAACGTTCAACGTCAACTCTATAAAGCTCAGTCTTTCACTTCCTGATATGAAAGGAATTTGAACCTAATTTGCCCACTCACCAACGACGAGGAATGGCATCACGGCTACGATGTCATTGTACTGCACGTCGAGCAGTATCAGACCGCCCATGGCACTGGCGATGCCCATACCAGCGTTAATCACGCCAAAAATCGACAGTATTGGCTTTGACAGAACCCAGTCCACATAGAAAGTACCTACACCAAATAGATTGGAATGATTAGAAACAGCTTTGGCAACAAAAGGAGGTAGGACTTATAAAAAAAACACGTTCCGGAAAGAACTCTTCAGCTCAGTCGCCTTTTCTTTTACATTTCACTTTGCTCTTTATTCCAACCGATCAATTCCTCATTATCAACAGCTTTTAAATATACGTAAACGATTTTGCAGCAAGACAACTCACCTTTAATAGTGACCAGTGAACAAATCACAGCAAAGATCATTAGAATCACAAAGGCCATGACGAATCTAAAAATCACAATAAGTCCAGACCTGACGGCTAGCAAGGTTTTGCCTCTCACCTTGGCATTAAACTGTCAGCATTGCGCTTCAATTCCTCAGCAAGGGTTTGAGAGTGGAAGTACGTTATGGAGATGTATGGATCTTCTGGATAATTATCCATATGGATTTTGAATGCCTTAAAATATTAACGCTTTCGGGCCTATTTCACAATTATTCATTTGTTTGGTCTGTAATCTCCGCTATGACTACTGAGTTTTGAAAAATACAGTAAAGTGGTAAAGTGCCTTTTTTACAGATACAACATTTATCTACATTATATGTAAGCCATGCAAAGTTCAGCGGCCATTTAAAGAAATTCCTCCTTAATTTTATCTTCACCTTTTCCAATTGTTTCAATAAGACCACTTTAGAGGTTTTTTCTAACCTTCTCCCAAACTCCAGAGACGTAGGAAACGTTGGTTGGAAAGAACTTCAACTGATACACCAGCAGCCATGCTTTAGCCGATGCTAAGATTACGGTATTGTTGTCGTCCTTACTGAGTGAAACCCCACCAAGACCAGCACCAAGATAACCGCTCCTTAAACAGCATTTATTTTTGTTTTTTCATCTATGACCTGAATTAAGAATGCGAATAAAAACGGAAAAGAATAGGAAAGAATCCGCGACGAAAAATGAGAAAAATCATGTGAACAGAAAGCATTTGCCCTGTAAATTGTGATTTTTATTCTACTAATCTAACAGTGCGATGAGGATAGCAGGAATGTCACACCTTTCAACGACGTTCTACTTTCCGAAAACATCCAACTGAGGTGAGAAAATAATAGTGTCGTTTTGATTATAAGCAGAAAAACAAATCTCTACGGAAGCTCACCTGTTTCCCATTCGGAATGTAGGGTAGGTGATATTAATGCCATGATTATACAGCTCTGAGATGATTTGGATGTGGTCGTTGCCTGGACACTTTTTCTTCCAACGAAGACAAAGATCGCGATAAGTGTATGTTTTGTTTCGAAATTTCACCTAAAGACGTAATACAAAAAGAAATGATGAAAAAAAGCTTGAGTAGTACAAGTAAAATAGAATGAAGGGAAATTTAGTCTTCTATGCTTAAAGTGATGCTGCGTCACACTTACCGAGAGCATGGTTGAAAGTGAACACACGGCGTGTATAAAGTAACCTACGGCATAGATGCGTAAATATGTGTACTTTAAGAAATGATAAATAAATAGCAGATTTAAGTGGGGTGGTAACTTTATAGAGCTAACGTTCCCCGTTAACCTAAAGTAAGCACTAAGGACACCGAAAGGGTAACGCGTCGGGCATGCCATCCAGAACATTAGTAATAAAAATTTCTAGTAAGAATAACTGTCCAGAAGCATTCAGAATGTATGATAATAGTGACACGACCTTTCCATATTAAAGTTTCTTCTGGAGCTTACTGCGGAATGACGTTTAGCTGGCTCAAATTGTGCCCCTGGAGCATAAAACTCGCCTTTCTTCCTTCATAAACAAAACATAAAAAAGCAACGATAGTCACTCGAAATGGTGCCAAACATTGGTCATAGGAGAGGTTCGCTCGCACAATGCGTATAAGATGAGGAAAGCTTCAAAATGAGACATGAGTCTTCAAGAAGGAGAAGATCAAGTGGACGTATCAGCAATTAACAACAACAGTTTTAAGGCACTATTCTAAGCTGCCCATCAAAAAACTACCTAACTACTTGTAGAAAAACTTAAAAACTCAATAATTGGCTGTTATTTCAGATGTACTCGAGAGGTGGAAAAGCTTGATAAGTGGGTGAAGACTTAACTGAATTAACTGAACCAACGGCAGGAAAAGCGCAAATCCGTCCTGCGCTTTTTCTACGCAACTGGAATGACCCATTTCTTAATCGAATTATGATTTCGGAGAAAATTGAATCCTAGACGACATCTGACGACGTGCATTTCGGTCATTGGACCGAGGCTAAGCCAATTAAATACTTTGTATGCCGAATTGGCATGAAAAGACCGTTATGATAAGCTTTTCCTTCTCCTCACAAGAAATTCATATCATACGACGTCAAGAATTTCGTTGACACGGCCACAACAGAGAAGCATCCTATAAAAAATTGCAATGTTTGTCCCCAGAGATGGCCAACCGATAAGGTCCAGCCCTGCTGCATGACAGCGCGATGCTAAACTCACGTCGACGAAGTTAAATGAGTTGAGTTACGAATCACTGCCTCATCCACCATACTTATCGAAGCCACTATATGAGCTATATATACGAATAACTGTCATTTTTTCGAACATCTTGACAACTGCTTGGTGACAGAATCTTGAACAACAAATCGCTGCGAAAATATTCTTTGCATAATTCCCCGCTTCTAGAAACTTGGAATTTCACGTTGCCGAAGAAAACGAAGTTGCACCTTCTTGGGAAAAATTGTGCATTCTAATACTTTTCATGCCGAGCAATAAAGTTGTATTTGAATTGAGTTAATGCAGTCACCTTTTCTATTTACTGCCTGTTCTTTTTTCATGACAGGGTATGGTGCAAAATATAACCATAATGATGCTGAGAAATCTGCAAAACTTCGGACCTCACGTGTGTGTGGTGGGATTGAAACCGTTATTATCCTTTCCTGGGGCTAATGTGTTCACCACCACGCATAGCGAATCCTTCGTTTCGTCTATCTCTCAGGCTCCGTTAAAACACGGGTGAAGTGAGTACACTATAATTTATACTAGACGTTCAGCTTAACTTCGTTCAACGCCGATTTATGCTCCCAGATCAATCCCGTTAGCGTGTGATTGCTTATAACACCTATAGGTTAAAACATAACAACTGTATTGATTACTGAGAGCATCTATAAGTCAAAACACAACTGAGAAAAATGCAAAACGAAGGACCTGCATGATGTGGTGGTGAACACGATAGCTCCCGTAAAGGGTAGTAGCATGTTCGATTCCCACAGCAGACACCTGCGGTACGGAGTTTTGCAAATATCTCAGCATCATTGAGTTCAATTCTTTAAAAATTTGTAATTGCGTCGCTTTCTTTTTCAGCAATCGCGAGGTTGTTATCCAGCGTACGTTCACTTCCGTACAAAAACACATACAATACAACAGTAGTTGATGTTTCGGCAGTATCGCCTTCATCAGAGCCGTTTTTTTACCTGTCTTCCACTCAGGAAGAAAAGAACAGCTGATTATCATCGCACAAGATTGGCGGCTTAAAATTTATGTTGAAAAACGACCATTGTTTCTGAACGGACCTTGATTCGATTCTGAATATACATATCGAGTCTCTTGATTGAACGCGCATACTCGGGCAACAGAATGTTGCCGCCGTTCCGCGCAACCACCGTCACCTGCAATAAATGATCCTCAACCTCAAGGCATTGAGTACTCAGAGAAATCGTGATGATCGATGTCAGGTGTAGACCACCTGAACGACAAGAACGCTTTCCTGTCTATAAAATACTCACCAGCGAACTGGTAAGGTTCGTTTGTTGTTAGTTCCGTGAGAAGCTTAATAAACTAAGAAACGGTAAACTTCATGGATACGTGTTTATAATTAGATTATAAGCTATAAATTATAATTATTATAATAATAAATTAAAATTTATTCAAGTTATTTATAATGCCCCAAATCTTTTGGAATTTTTCCACATTTCTAACATATGAAGCTGAAACTGATTTCTTCTACAACTGGCGATAATTTCTCGGTAATTAGAATATTTAAGTTGAAGCTTCACTTATTTAGTCCCTTCCGTGTTTCAGATAACAGCGTAGGCGCGAAAAATGAAAAAGTGACTTTTACAGGTAGCGGGAAATCAAAATTTCATAATAATAAAATAAAATAAACTTGTACCTATCTCCTAGGCTTCATTAGAATCTGATCACTTTCATATCTACTAGTACAGCCCACTATCAGCTGAGAGATCTTAATATTTTTCAAACCACCGCCATTTATCCTTGGCATTAATAATCAAAATCATCCTGGAGTATTTAGCAAACACGAGGTTGTTACCAAACATTTTATTCGGCTAACCTTACGTCTTCATCTTCCTCAGAGCCGATGATCTGTGTCGTTGGTCTACGGTCGTCCCTGTCTTCATATGGTGTCTTTCTGGTCGTGTGGAGTTGGGTCTTCTTCACTGGAGCATCGCTCCAATGAGGCAACATCACCCGATAGTTTTCTTTTAAATAGGGCGGTTGTTGTTGATAATGATTGCCTGTTAATCCGCTGAAGAAGATTTGACTCGACACGAAAGCAAAGACACCAATCGAGAGTACGAACGACAGCGGACCATCGACTCGGAGCAACGGGTCTGAAGAAGACGAAGACGTCGGAACATTAGCCTAATAAACCTTTCTATCTACCTTGTGTCAGTTTAGTAATCTAAGGATGCATTGAGACATATCAGTTCAAAGTTTAAAGGCATCCTCACTAAACGCATCTTACTCTTTTCGCATTGCGTATCGGGCGTTACCTACTTGAATGGCCCGTTTTCACTGGTTGTAAGGGCACCAGCATAATTTCCATTTTTTCGGAGCTTTGTTGGTGTAGCGTTTGTGGTTCCCTGGAGTTTTAAGGTTAGCCAAGGCAGACTTTGCTTTAGGTTGTCACCACCCTTGTGGAATAGATGGAACTTTGCAACGATGCGACAAGTTTGATACCAGAACGGTAGTGGATCTTGGTATTAATTAGTGTTATCCCTTCAGTAATATTTTCTTCAAAAATGTTCTGGGCTCTAAATAAGCTGGTGCCAAAGATACAGTGTCCGCGGCGCTGATCAACTGAAAGGTGTGTTTTGTGTTCGATTCCATTAACCGTAGCTTAATTGATTCGATGGATATCTGCTTAATAAATTGTCAATTGCGGTAGCCTAGCGACACATCAACTCACTGTTTTCGTCCTTCCAGACAAGTCTGCTATCAATTTCTTGACTTCGGAGGGATGGAAGCCCTGGTAAGTCCGGGGCACAGAATCGAACCATTGAATGATTCAGTGTGTATTTCAGTACACCTTTAACAAGTGCGCTAGAGGCATAATTAAGAAGCCGATTAATTTGTAAACAGTAGGACAGGTGCCATGATTCACTATGAGTTACCATGGCCAATTGTTTCTGCTCAAACTCGCATACCGAGGAGTAAAACGTGCTGTCGCCAGAATTCTAACTGAACAAGAAGAAATGAACCTCACCT
Source organism: Angiostrongylus costaricensis (assembly GCA_900624975.1). Taxonomy (NCBI): domain Eukaryota; kingdom Metazoa; phylum Nematoda; class Chromadorea; order Rhabditida; family Metastrongylidae; genus Angiostrongylus; species Angiostrongylus costaricensis. Next base: position 154,567 of record UYYA01004037.1, on the reverse strand, counting down.
GTGCTTCGCGGCTCTGTGTCACTCCCCGACCAGGAACATAGTTGTCCCCACCCAAAGGCCACAGGTCATGAATTATCTGGAAGAACAGCTAATATTATCAGGCGAACATTAGCTGGGTGGCTCAAGAACTATAATGTTCTCAAAAAATAGCCGTAACCCAGTGCTATTGGTTTGTGCTTAGAAGAAGCTCGATCAATACTGTCAAATTGTTCTGGTAAACTCCCACCCCTCCTCGGTCTCTCTCTCTCTCCCTCTCATTGTGTGCAGCGCCATCATACAAGACAAGGGACAAAGGAAAAATCGTCCGGAGTTCATCAACACCTTAGAGCTGGGTAATGCATTCAACCCCATCCGTAGTTTCTCAGAGGAGATCGAACGCATAGCTAACTTTAACAATGACTTATAAGGGCTTAATGGGCAACACAAAGTTAATTTTTTTACCTTTTCAAAGATGTATGGTTGTATTTTCCTGACGTCAGAGGGATGCAGTGGTTGGTTCACCCAAAGGAGAGCGGAAACGAGTCAACAACCTTTATAGGTATAATGCAGGTCACTTCTAATCACTACGCCGCAGCATTGTCATGCTATCCATAATATTCAAAAAAAAAAACAACTTGCTTGGCGCTCAGTTTTCGATGGAGCATCGGTGGGTGTATAGAGATATATCGCGTCGGTTTGAGGATTGAGGTAGAAATAACCTGAAACAAAATCGCCAACCTATTTCTTTCTTCCTTATAAACCGCCTTCGCAGAAATTTTTCCCTCAAAAGTTTTGTTCCTGTTTAATCGGAAATGAAATGATGAAACGTTTAATAAATAGTATTCTGTAGCTTAAAAAATGGCAAAATGTAGTAATATATAGAAAAATAATTTCCAATAATTCCGATAGTTTTCCAAGTATTTCGACACATGGAAAACTCGTTGACAGTTAACTCCTGGGTGAAAAGAGTTATACTTATACTTGAACGCTGCATGCAAACTTCGAATACCAAAAAACCTACCAGTAAAATTCGAAACCTTCATAATTGTAAACATTTTTTTACATGACCCATCTTTCACATGTAATGTGCGGATTTCAGCACTTATCGCATTCATCTCGTTTCCTCGCATCCATCAACCACAAAGGCCTCTCTACTTTTCCATGTAGATTCGACTGGTGTTTCTTCACGAATACCGTTTAATGTTGGTCGACTCGATTCCCCCTGGAGACCTGAGATAGCCGGGCTGGAGCGTTCCTAGTTGGGTTGCATAGAGTGAAGTTTTTGCAGACAAGTCTGGTACCAACGTCCCGACACCGCAGTGATGACAGGCTTGGCAAGACCGAGGAGAGATCGAACCAGCACTGTGCCCCTGATGATCGTTATCATTAAAACTGTGCTACCAGCTCCCCTTTTGTGCCTGTCTTTGAGAACTTCAGGACGACTCGATTCGTTGTGCTTAAGCATTTATTTACTAGAACAAGAGAAATGGCTCACTTGAAAAACTCCAGTTTTCAAACTAAAACTGCCGAAAAAAAAACTTCAGAAAACTACTCAGTTTCATTTGTCAGACGTTCTATTCACTTGTATATCATGTAATCCCGTAAATCACTGAGTGATTGAAGCGAATAAAAACAGAGTCACCATTCGACCTTATCGAGGGATACACTAGCCTCGTGGGATCTCTTTGGTCAAGGTCAAACAAAAAGAGCGGTACCCATGGGTGGTTTAATGAGTTATACCATAGTATGTGATCACTTCTAGCTACTTGGATGGGAATGTCGAACCCTTTTCTGCTTGGCCGACTCTGAGAAGGAAATGAACCCTCTACTGTATGTCGTAGTTCGACACAGCCACATTCTCTGGTGTCAACGAGCAGGCAAACCATTCCGAGAAAACTTGTACGAAAACGTTAGCATTCCCTTAATTTCTATAGTTAATCCGAATATCTCCAAACTGACGGCACTGAATATTTCATTATAATCAGACTTTCATCCATCCATACATGTCATCTTTCATTGAAAAGCCGAAACCATGTTTCGCATACTGATAATTGGTGTGCCAAACAAACCTGTCGCCAAGTAGAGCGTGAGCAACACTGGAAACGCAATGAACGGAAACTGATGACGGGAAACGAAAGCTCCATAGCTGTGGAAAAATTTCGCTAGTGGACGCTCCAAACATCCGAATTCCATCATTTCACAAAAAGAACCAGGTCTTTTTCGCAGTCATCTGAAACAAAATTGACATCAAGTTGAAATAGTAACATCTTGAAGGATAGAAATCGGTAAGGTCAGTATAAAACATCATCATATTCCTAGATGTCGTGACAAATGAGGTGAAGAGTCCGTACAAAAGCCTTTCATTTACCTTAATATTGACTTAAAAATGGTAGACAGAGCTGTTTTTGTTTCAGAGCACTATTTATTTAAACTATAATCATGCAAGATGAAGGACTACTATAGAATTTTATACGTTCGAGATAGTATTTTTGAGTGTTAAATAATTTAATTGCGAAGCTGTCAAAAAATATCTCAGAAATTTTCTTATCCAACCGCAAAACACCATCCCCAAAACAGTAACGCCTCTTGCAATATCCCTTTCCTAAGCAATCAGTTCATTTCCTCACTTGGCCATAGGAATACTCGAAATTAAGATGACCTGTCATTACATCTTGTGTTGATTTCTGATGGAGCTTTTACCAGACAAGGCTGGAATTAATTTACTGACTTCAGAGTGATGGGAGGCTATATTTGCTGGAAACAGGATCGAACCAGTGAGCAGCAGTTACTTCATACTTCACACTAACTAATGCGCTATCCGCGCCGCGAAATCCAGTCTTTGTTAGCATACGGTAATTATAATTCTTACCTTAATTTAAATTGTGATCTCAGTTATAAATGAAGTTAATTGAATCAAGGTATCCATAAAGTGGTCACGAAGTTTCAAGCAGGGACAATAACACAGAAGTTCGCATAACATTCAAATCAAAAGATTTAGTGGTTCATGCAGACTGAGTCAAGCAACAAAAATGAGTGTTTTCAGCTAAATCATAGAAAATAAAAGAAGAACGAAGTTGAATGAGGTACTCTGCCTGAGTGCTTGTGGCCGTAGAAAATCTCAACGATCAGGAGAAAATCGTAAACAAGCAAAAAGAGGTGAAGACCGTTGTCGTTCTACCTCTATTCTTAAAATCTTAAAATGTTTTATACCTGATAATGAGGTTTTTTGTGGATAATCCAGCTAGTGAGAAAGCATGGCCATTTTAATTCCGTAGAAACAATGAAACAGACACGTAAAAATACATAGTTGAAACAAACTGGCAGAAATTCAGTATTTATCTCAACACCAGAGGTCTTTAAAGGCACTCCAGACAAGAAAAGAGTAGACAAGCAAATTGCCACACCATTTAGCGCTTCAGCAACTCCGTATTATAAGAATAAAAAATGAAGCTGTCGCCGTTGATCTATCCCTGAGGGATGCTTTATGCATTCAACTTCATTAAGCATCGTTGGAGGAGACTGAGTGCAAATCTGGCCTTCGCAATGACCCGCAGTGGCCTACTGATGTATCGAGTCAGTGCTGCTATTCTCCCAGACAAGTCTGATATCAGTTTGCCGACGGTGGAAAGATAGAGGGCTTGGTAGGCCCATGTGTATTGTATGGCGCCTCTGACCACTGGGCTACACACGCTCCTAACTCTGTATTAAGAAGAAATACTTGTAAAAGTGGCATTATATAGAAACTCAGAAGATTTTTTTAAATAGGAAAATTTAGACGAATAAGCAACATTTTCCTAAGAAAAGTCAGAAGTAAAGAAGAGCATTTGCAACACACATAGAAACATTGTCAACTTTCAAGACTACAGTGACAGCACGCGAAGTCTCTATGTAGAGAGTCACGACTTTCACAAGAGCAATGAAGAAAATTAACCACGACTATTGCAGTGACCTCTTCTACAACGACGCTTTATGAAATTAGGGATGGATATGTCGTCCTACCTATTCTCTCCTACGAAATCCGACATACTATCTCGCTGGTGAAAAATCGTACAACGTTCGGTCCGGATATGATAAGAACCAAATATCTAAATAATCCCCCACCAATGCAGTTGTACAGGAAAAGAATCTTCATGACATCAGCAACTGTCGTCCAATATGCCTGTTGTCTACAAACTTTTCATTTGAGTCATCTTCAACAAGATTGACAGAACACTGAACGAAGAACAGTCATGTGAGTGAGGCAAGCTTCCGAAATAAATTCAGTACGACAGATCACGCTCACACGACAAGAAACCCGCTAAATGATTTCGAGGGCGTAAGAAAAGGCTCTGCCTCGCTTTCATCGATTTAAAGAAGAATTCTGAGTCAGATGAGACAAAAGTGGTGATGGAAGCTCTGGACGGTAGGGTGTTAGCTAGTCAGTATGGAAGGATCCTATTTAAGTTATATAACAAACTTTAACAAACTTCACCATTCCACAAAGACATTGAACGTACGCGTAACAAGAAGGGTTCGCCAATGAGATATCATCTCGGTAATGTTGTTTACAGCCACGGCTTTGAGAACGTTATACGAGAACAAGAATGAGATAACATGGGAGTGAACATCGATGACTGTAAACTACCGAATCTTCGCTTTACCAAGAGCGTTTATGTAACATCAAGCATTATCCAGACGGAACGAATTCTGTCTTCTTTGGACCATGCATACGCAAAGAATGGCCTTCGAATTTCATTACGTCCCAATGTTCATGAAGAACAGATTTGTTCCTATTGCCCTATTCATACTCGACAGGAAAAGCACCTCCTAATTCTTTAGCTATTCACGTCGATCGAGAAGTCAGCTTGATGAAAGGCTCAACTGCGGAACTCTGCAATAGGAAATGAGCCGCTAGGAGCTTCCATGATTATCGATAATTTGGCAAAAAGGAGAAAAAAATTAACTGTGCGACCATCTTTTCTACTCTGATTATAGGAGGACAGGTTATATAGGTGATACGCTAGGATTAAGAGCCATATATCTAATGTAGGGACTACGTTCGCAAAGGAAAAATTAAACCATAAAAGGTTTGGCACGGACGAATCCCTTAGCGATATGTCATGCATTCACTTCCATTCACAACATCGTGTAGTGATTGAACCCATATGTTCAATACCATGACTAGCGGGTTCTTACCGATGAAGCAGGTCGGTGTTTATATCTTCCCAGAGTATTCCTGTATCAAGAATTTAGTTTGTCCCGGGTACCTCGGTGAGATGGAACACTTGGATTGCCCTGGGAGCGAGGATGAACCAAGGACCACGTGAGAATTGTAAATTTCTAAACCGCCTCCCTACATGCGCATGTGAGACATAAGACAAAAATTGTTACGCAATAATAAATACGAACTTGAAAGTTGAATTGAAATCAGTCAGATTTAGAGACGGTTTTGAAACGTTTTCGTATGACCCGGTCAAAATGGGAGTGGCTAGAATTTCGAGGTTAACTAGGTCAAGCACTGATTACTGGTCGCCCGCAACAAAACTAATAGCGATATTATCACAAGATTGATTGACCAGGAGATGTCAACTGGGTCAGTCGAGAAGGCTGTGTGGCATTGGGAATAGTGAAATTTAACAAAGGTCCCATTTCGATCACATATGCTGCAAATAGTGCAGGACTTTAGCGGAAAGATTTGAGTAGTTGCGGAAGAAGTTTCTAGCTGAGATATATTTATGGTGTGCAAAGTTAATTAGGTCTATTGCGCCGTCATCCACCAATCAACTAATCGCTGCAATCTCTGTCGTCTTAAGAGAATCATGATCGCAAAGCTGCAAATCTCCTTCCGACCCTCAAAGACCAGTAACTGCCTTCAATAATCACCATGGAACACCTATCTTCGAAATTCAAGGGAAAAAAAACTCTCGGCCAAAACTAGGATGTCAATGGAATGACAAGGTGACAGATCTTCAAACCGCAGCCTAGCCTACACGTGAACGCGATTACGTGTATGGGCACGCTTGTGGTAAGACAAAAAGAAAAAAAGAAAGTAGAAAATGTGCCGAAACGTGCCATGTGAGTGACAATTTCTAAAAAGCTAAAAATTTTGTTTAAAAAACAACTATGATTTCGAATACCATGAAAATTATTTTCACAGGTGTACCCATTCTAGCCAAGATCGTTGGCAATTTGAGAACACTCACGATTACCATGTGCAGATACAAAGTGTGAGACTAAGACCATTCGAAAAACGAGCATCTTGTAACCATCTTGTAACTTAGCATTCTACGTCTTGTCGTTCTATCGACGAGCGATGTTTTAAAAATTTAAACTACGAAAATGTGGCAAAGTGATAAAAGGGATAAATGAGCTTGAAAGTGGTAACTGGGATCCGCACTGGACTGATACATTACTATTCAGAACAGTAATTACATATTGTCCCAAAAAAACCTTTTGATTTTAGCCTTCCAGTTCGTATATATACATACATCAATACATACATATATATATACATATTCCATTCTCTGAAGACATTTTGAGAGCCATATTAGCTGTTAAAGACTTATACTAAGAAGTAATTTTGGAGGTTAAAGAAAGGTGTCATACGGTTCGCCAAAAAACGGTGAGAATGCTGAGTAGTGCACGGCTTCGTTTTCCAGTTTTTTCAACTTCTGCATTCATAGCTTGGATGACGTGTTACCGAGTTCCATCCTACAGCAAAACTATTTCATTCTGACTGTTTAGAGCTTCACTGCATATGTTTCAGTTTTAGATGATTCTTGAATATTCTAATGCAATTTGGTTCTTGGAAGTATTTCAGTGATTCGTTTCTGTGCAGCACTGCGCAAAACCTTGTCAGTTGTACAGATCCACTTTTCTCGTGGCAATCTGCAAACGGATCGTTTTTGTTGCGCGAAGGAGTCACATAACAACCCTCATTACGGCGATTTCCTTGAATTTTTCTCAGTTCATGTGATACACAGTGGTCGATTTTGCTTCTGGTCGAGCTCAGAATTTGGCTGAGCTCTGTATTTAGCTACTTCTGTGCCAGCTGCTAGTTCTTCCACATCCCATCGAGAAGTTGTGCGATGGTAACTGCTTCAGCTGACGTCCTCAAGTGGTCATCACAGCTGTCTGCGCTCTACCTTCTTCATCTTGAAGACTATGATTTCCACCATCGCAATTTTGAAATCAACGTTGTACAGTACGCCTATTTAGAAAATGCACCTTCCATATCGCCATCCTTCTTTTTCCTCTCTTCAAGTGTGAGCTTCCACAACAAAAAGAGCTGTGGATTCGTTTATCCTCCAGTTTTATCTCAACAATCTGAAATAAGTGTCATTTGATGACGCAAGAAAACCCTAAAATGAAAATGTGGTGCAAGAAGACCCGTTTCCTTAAACTCTGCTTAAAAAAGTCATAAAATGTTATCATTACATTAATGACAGTGGTGGAAACTACCATTTATCGATAACTTCCGGTAACTTTTCAATAACGAAGGCGCTGAAGGTTTGGGGTTTGAGAAAACATAGAACACAATTTACTCTCTCAGTGTGAGCTGTTTTTACAACACATTTTTTCTACTAATTTGAATTTGTTTAAAATCAAAGTTCTCGAAGCTCAAATTTGTGAAATTTTCAACGCGAAAGCAAGTGTCGCTGACTTCAACGACACAGTAGGGAACACTAGTCCTGCTGGACCGAATCGCGTTGTTCGGTCGCCTCGTTGCCCAAAATGTGCGCCTTGGTGGGAAAAAACTGAATAAGATCTACTCGTAAGTCCTGCAGAAGAACAAGCCTTCATCGCAGATAAAAGATTTGTATCTTATTGACAAAAACGTGATTTTTTCAAGCAAATGCGCATTGAAGTCAACCTTTCGTTAACATTTCAGTGAACGAATACAATGATAACGTGAGCCCCCGGAACGAGTAATCGCGGGTTCGAATTCCTGACTCGGGTTCGAAGTTTTGCAAATACCTCGGCATCATTGTGGTTGAATTTTACATAATACACTGCCATGAAAAAGTATTAGGCAAGAAATAAAAAAGTTATACCATCCGAGTTGTGTCAACTCATTTGAAATAAGGCTTAAAAACTGGGAAGATAAAAGCAGCTCTAACCTATGAACAAACACAAAACTGGCTAATACTAGATGACTTGTGCGTAACTCAAAAAGACGCCATCAATAACATCTCTTCCTCGGCCTTGTGACGACCCACGTACGAATGCTAACTAATCACTCATTAGAAAACTATGGGGGAATTCCATATTCAAGGTGAGTTCTTGCTTGTTTGCCATCAGTGAAATATTCTATCTCAGTTTTCAAGACTGAATTCTCTATTACCTGGCAAATCTTCTAGTTAATTGGTAAAGACCTTCCGCACAGTCTCTCATGTGCATGAGGAATACGCTACGCTCAGGATAGCAAACCGACCTCTATCATGTTTCGGATTCTTGTAATTCAAAATACCTCGAAGATTTTGCAAGCTTGTGTTTTCGACTCCTGAGCGAGGATCGTCACTTCCACTTCAAAATCTTCTCCGTTATGTCTTTGTGCTCTATGCGTACTTAGTGGAGTGTCTTAATCAATTCTAAGTTTTCCAACTAGGTGCTTTTTCATGCTGACGCAGAGTGCTTTACCCCTTTCGTCAGCGTATTCCTACCCACAGCAGAATTTACAAAAGATAAGCTATACCGTACCTCAACTCATGCAATCACCGTCTCTGGCCGAATCATACAATTCTGCATTGTGCACGGACGGTCATGTACGCGGTTTGAATTAGCTGCCGCTGAGAGTTATTTTTAGTTCACTGTTACGGAATACCTTGGAACGACCTTTTTAAGCAACATTTTATATCCGCGCTTACTTCGTTGGAAATGAAGGCAGGATAAACAGGACTCTCGTTAGAATTCTCATTTGAGGGTGCGGATTTTCCCTTACAGCTATCCCGAAGAGATACAGTTTAATAGCCACTGGAAATGGCTATTTGCCTGCGCCAGTTACATGCATTCTTCCCCCTGCTCTTTTTCTGTACACACTCGTGGTTGTTCGAAACATGTTTCTCACAAACGCTCTTCTCGTGTGTAAAAGGTAAGAGGAGAGGTAATGGGCCTGTATGCTTTTGTTAATTGGCTTTGAGTACCATTTGGTGATGTAGCCGCTTTCGTAGAGGTAAATCTGAATGTTGTGAAGTGGAACCCAGTATTTCTCTGGTTTCTCTCGGGTGAAATTTACGTACTCTGACTGTTGGTTTAGCAGTTCAAAACATTTGCCCATCTTCTTTTGTATTCAGCAGGCGATAAAATAGCAAACGATATAAATGCAACAGAGCGATGGCCGGAGATCGAGTCGAAGGCTTCAGCTCTAGAAATGAACGCTGTGGAAAGCCTTGGTACCCATCGTTGTCTCATTGCCATCTCTCTCGTTCGTGCGAAATACTTCCCGGACCATCGAAAGCTTGGTTGGTTTAAGCACTCTCTTAAGAGACCCATGAGTTGCTAAATCGAGAAGCCATATATGCTCACTGCTCCTTCGTGTTGCATAAGAAGTTCGAGGACGACTTGATTAGTGGAGTCATTCGACACGTTCTTATAAAAGACGGCAACGTCGAAGGACTTCATTACGTATGCACTGTTAGGAGGCTCGTTACGTAGGCGATCCAAGAGCATTTAGGTGTTTTTAAGTTGGCTGTATTGTTCTTCAACAACTGTTCAACTATTTTCTGAAAACGGGAAATATCGATAATTCAACTTTGAATTGAGAAATAACTGATTGTTTTAAACCAGCCGCTTTCCTCATCCTAACGCATTCGTAATTCAATTTTCAGCATTGCCTCTTAAATTCCCTTTGAGCAAATGAGCTATACGGGCAAGTATCTTCAAAATACAACTTCGGTGATGGTGAAATGTTTGCAAAACTCGGGAACGCAGGTGTCTGCGGTGGGGAACGAACGCGCTATTACCCTTTCCGGGGGCTAACGCGTTGACCACCACACCATGCGGGTCCTTCGTTTCGCCTGTCTCTCAACTAATATCTTCAAAATGTTTCTTTGCAATCTCAGGATCTAACTGACGAGGAATTGTTACAACTTCCCCACCTTTATTACTAAATGGTAATGTAATAGTTTTCGACTTCATTAATTCTTCAAACTGTCGTATGAACTTTCTTGTACTGCTGTGCGGTTGGAACTAAACTTTCCTCGCGATAACAGTCAAAGGTTCTTCCTTTCACCTGCCACACGCAAAAACCGCGCTTGTGAGGAACAGGTTTCGAACAGCCGCCAATATGTGCATAGCAAAAGAGCAGAGGTAGGAATCCTTGAAATCAGTGCGGCAAGCAGCCAATGCCGGTGACTACGAAACGGTCTTCAGGAAAGGTTCAAAAGAAAAACATAGCCCGAAAATGACAAATCTAGCGAAAACAAGGTTTTGTTAACCTGCACTTTATCTATAGCTATAAAGTAGTGCTTAAAATTGGCTGGCGTAGAGAATTCAGTAGCTGTGATTGAAATACCGCCGAACAGTCTATAGCATCACCAAGACCGTAACCGTTGTGTAGCGGTCTACGTATAATACAGAATTGCATATAGACCATTATGCGTCTGTATGTATAAAATGACACCTAATCAGAAACTTAGAGTCAAACAAAACATTCCATTAAGCACGTATACTCACAAAGACATAAGGGAAGACATTTTTAAGCAAAAGTCACTATCCTCGCACGGTTATCTAAAATATCGCCACGGAAGACTTCTCAAGCGTTTTGGATTATGTCCAAAAATCCAAAAATGAACGGCAAGGAGTGTCTTGTAACCACACATGGCCTCCCACCACCTCAGGCTGATTTTTTTTTTACCTAAATCAGGCACATTTCTCACCCATGCTGCACTCTGTGCCGCTGGTCTTCAACAATAGCTTGAAAACTTATAAAGAAGAAAGTGGTGGCTATTTAAAGGAAGCTGTTTACTACGCGAAAAAATTTATGTAAGGAGCTTTTTCTGCCGAGGTTATGAAAGTGTTCGGCTAAGTAGATTGCGAGTCAATTTGCCCCTTCCAGGATCTAAAGAAAGAGAAGCAGTCGAAATGGTGTAGGACAAATATTATTAATGAAACTAGGTGTCTGCTCAATAATGAAACATTGACTTTTTTTAGCTCATTTTCCTTCTTCTCGTCGACAATTTTCCAGTGACCCAAACTCATTTCCTCAGGCAATTTGAATAGACCAGCACAAAAAGTGGTATCAGTTGTAAGTGTCCAGGTGACTAGTCAGTAAAGAAGAAGAGTAAGGACGTATAAGAAGAGAAGGGTTGGGAAATAACTGAATGCCCCAATAACAGCTATTCACTATATTCTAGTAATTAGTGCGATAGTTTAAATTTCGAGTGCAGTTCCATAAATAAATTGATGATCTCCAATATGAAACTGGTAGTAACGTTAGAGAAGGTCAAGAAAAATAATCCGTGGCAAAAAAAATCCAAGTGAACCTCAAAATCAAAATTATATCCGAAATTTCCAAATATTTGTAGGAGTTGATGATTTTCGAAAATAATTCGTTGTGCAGAAATCATAAACAATGGATTTCCAATGTGCTGAACCTAACCAGCCTTGAATCGAAGGTAGACGTCTTAACTAACAACTAATTAGAATGAAAGGACTTTCTGATTGGGATTTGGAGTCGTAGATGCGCAGACGATCCAGAACGGAAATCAATGTGGAAAGTTCTATGGAAGCGGGTGAACGCGCTAATCACCGACTGACCCCATTTTCCTCTCCAGTATCGTCTCTTTTTTTCCAAGGAAATGCCGATTTCCCTGTTGACGATTCTTACCGATTGACACCAATAAAAGTGACCTCAGCTCCGACAGACGAAAAAATCACTTCCAAATCAGGCGGAAATCCTTTATGAGCACTTTGTAAACAGAGGAAATGTTAGAGAGAGCAGTTTCACCCAATTAAAAACGTTTCAAAAAGTTCTGCTCTTCCTTGCAATGGCAACGAAGGGAGTTTCCTAAAGAATATACGCCTACTTAAATACTTAATGTACAACTTTGCACTTCTTTCAATCATTTCTTCTATGGATGTGGCAGCGGGGTTAAGAGGCGACTTTAACTTGAAGATTTATGGAATTCCCTCCTCATTGATAGCCAAAATAATGATCGAGAGTGGCTTTTCATGAAAACACGAGATTGTCGTGCTACTGAGTTCACATAGGCACTTGCGAGGGGAGTGCGAGCTTGTTGCCTTGCAATTGATATGCTCCCAGGAGAACAGCGACATTGTGAGCGCAGTGAACACTGCTCGAGAACGATTTAACGGGCCGAATCCATTGCATAAGTGAAAATTTCCACTGTTCATTCACAAAAACATGGGAATAATCCTACATTCATTTTCCTATGCAGCACAGAACGAACAAGGCAGGCTTTTCACTTAGTAGGTAGCTTCATTCCCTATTTACTTGTTCTCTCCAATTCATTGAGTTTACACTAAAACTCAGACACTAAAATTCAAATGAGTACGAAAGAACAACAAATTCAAGTTCATTAGGTTATTTGATATGATACTATCATCAGGTTGTGATAGTGTTGTCGTTTAACACGCACAAAACAGTGGTTCGATCACCCTCCTAGCCCTCCCTCTCCCTCGGTCTCCACTGAGCTTCCCAACTCTCCAAGATTGGGAAATTGGTACCATACCTCTCTCGGAGGCTGCTCCCACGGATCGAGAAGGCCTACAAACGTCACAACACGGCTGAACTAGAACTCTGAGGAGAATCGACTCCAACAGCATTCAAGGATATTCACAAGTAGAAGTAACAATACTAAAGCAGCGGGTGAAACTACAAGCAAAGGCGAAAACCGTTGTAAATGTTGGATGCGACGAAACGAACCGAAAACAGAAGGTTTTGGGAACCACGCAGCAGATCAGGACAAGTCATGTAAAATAAATAAGATAAATAAATATTAGCTGTCAGTTACGAAATCGGATACATTTGAACATCAAGAAAATTTTGCAAGAAAAGGTGTAGTACAAAACTACTACCTCTATGGTAAGAAACAGCAAAAACCAATGGGAAATTCTGAGAGAGGTCTTTAAAAAGCCACTCGCAGAGTCGATGTTATGGGGACAATTGTCGCCGAGGCACATTTGACGTGCAGGTCTGCATTTCGCGTCGATGACCTACATTGTCCACTTTCACTGTTCGCATAGCGCAACGTTCAGCGATCCTAATTACACTCATCTCCACAGCCTTAAACAGCCATAGAACTTGTTTCCAGTCTCACACCAGACGTGGCCTTCACGTCATCAGCTTCCTAGAAATTTAGATGCCTCTCATATTCAAATTTTCTCACATATATTGATGGTAAAGTTAAGCCCAAAAATATCTTCAACAGTATCATCAAATAAGATAATACTGAGATATTGGCAAAACTCCGGACCGCAGGTGTCTGCGGTGGGGAACGAACGCGCTATTGTCCTTTCGGGGGAATAACGCGTTCACCACCACACCATGCGGGTCCTTCGTTTCGCCTGTTTCTCAGCTAGTTTTATTGATCGGCGCCATCAGCAACCACCTGTCAACTGGACTGATCTAGGAGACCCAAATCGGCAACGAACCTAGTTAAGCTGAGGCTGAAGTCGAAATCGCAATCTTAACCTTTTTCATTTACTGCCTACTATAATTTCTTTTGTTTTTGTTTGTGTTAAGATTGTGATTTCGAATTCAGCCTCAGCTTAACTAGGTTCGTTGCTGATTTGGCCCCTAGATCAGTAACGTTGACGGGTGATTGCTGATGGCGCCGATCAATAGAACTAGCTGAGAAACACGCGAAACGAAGGACCCGCATGGTGTGGTGGTGAACGCGTTACTCCCCGGAAAGGACAATAGCGCGTTCGTTCCCCACCGCAGACACCTACGGTCCGGAGTTTTGCCAATATCTCAGTATTATCTTAGTTGTATTTCATATTATACCCTGCCGTTAAAAATTATAGTAGGCAGTAAATAAAAAAGGTTAAAAAAGGTTGAGAGTATCATCAAGCTTAGCCGCCGAATGACTCAGGATAATAATTCCGTACGACTAATCGGTTTACTGAGTCGAATAAGCAGGATTCCCACAGGGATTCTGCTTCATGGACCATATCCAAACTAGTCACAGAAGTCAGTCAGAAATAGCACCTGCACCTTGTTGACTATGAACAGCGCTTCGCGGCGTTGAAACGAATACAATCTTCTTAGCGTTCGTCGACCAAGGAGTGGACCCGACCTGTACGAAAATTATAGCTGACTGCTGTAGTAACCTCAATGCAAAGATGCAGCTTTCCTATCTACCCTTTACCATTCTCAAAGAAAAAATAGTACGACAAGGCAACACCACTTCATCAAAGCTGTTTGCTGTCTCACTGCAGCGGATAATGAAGTCACTCGACTGAGACAAGATGGGCATATGAATTGGTGAAAACTCCTGTAAAACCTTCGCTTTGCTGAAACCATCGTCACCTTTTCAAAGAGTAGCACGTAAGGTAAGCAAAGGCAAGCAACGCTAAACGTGCTCAACGAAGCGTGAAAAAAGACGGAATTACCAATAGATAGGACGAAGACATAGTACATGAAGAACGCTTGACGCTAAAGTGAACCAATCGAACTTGATGGTTTTCTAACTGCAGAAACAACCTCGTATGTGTACCTTGAACGCTCAGTCATGGAGAGCAACATGGAGGCATTAGACAGAAGAAGGACAGCAGCATCGGCCGCACTCTGGCCTCTCAAAGAAGCACCGACCACATAGAAGATCCTAAGCTTCTTCCAGGGCTCCGTTATACACCTGAGATACTCCACCTACGTCAGAAAGTTTTCGCTCAAATTACACAGGACTTGAACAATGTTTTCTGAAATCTAAACTACATTCACAACGTCTAGACGGATTGCGAAGCTGATCCTCGAAATCTATCTCATCTTCGAGATCCCATAAGAGTACTCATTGATAGCAAATCACAATGGGCTGATCACACAATAATGTGAAAGATAGATGAATAACAAATGAAGAGAACTGTGAGACGGATTTTAAGAAATGAAAGCATCCTCCCGAACGACCTAAACGATAAGAGGACGTGTTCATGTTTTACGTCCACAATTTGCATGTGCAGATGAAAACGATAGACGGACCACGGGATGAACATCACCGTGTTTGAAGCCACCCACCAGCACGAACGACGATTGTGCAAGGAAACGAATGGAAGATGTACTAGGCCCGCACTACCGTGAAGACGGACCATCGAAGTATCCAAATATACAAGGCGATTTATATTTAGATACGAAATCAATAATACTGTACCAAGACATTACCGAATTGTAAACGGATGCTATCGCCAGTCGCTGCCTTTTGTGGTGACAGAGGGTTTACAACCTTATAACTAGGTTTGTTCCAGGGTGCCATCAATTGCTGTCTTATATTCACCCTTAAAGTGCCTTCGGGAGGAAGAGTCAAACAACTTACTGGTTCAACGGACCGTGACTTTACTTCGTGGCTTGTATGTCGATATACGTCCTCCATCTTCTCCAACCGTTATACAAAACATCAGGATATACCACAGTCGGGAAGGCTAAGTTGGCTCGAGCACAGTCGAAACAGCGACCGTGCACAACGTCTCTCTAACTACTGTGCTTTCCACTCTCTAGACAATCTTCGAAAAAACTTCTTTTATTTACACGACCCAACAACCCACCATCACATCTATTGTTTGGAATCCCAGTCTTGAATTTCATTTGCTTTCCTTGTATTCATCATCCGAAAAAGTCTTCAAAGTCAAGTCTTGTTCTTCAGTCTTCGACACTCATTCCGCGTGTTGCTTCGGCTGCTGCTTGAGGATCTCGTCGTTTACATGAATGTGAATGCTATAGGATGCTGTCGAATCGATTCACTTTGCAATCTTAGAGGTAGTTGAGCTAAAGCGTTCTAACGTGAATTAGAGGACAGCGTCAGAAAGGAGTCGAACAAACACCTTGCTTCTCGATGAACTGCATCATCAACCACTGGACTAACCCCTCCATTTTTAGAAAAAAAAAGGAATAGTAACAAGGAAAGGGCCAGGAATACAAGCAAACCGGGATTTCTGCAGCACTTCGAGTTACGGAGACAGTGTCAAGTTCATGAAGAGAACGAATATCTATTACATACCTGCATGAATTGTTTCGTAGCGTCCCTTTGATAATAGGGTACAAAAAATCATGAACATTCAAGACTGCACCTTCGTTAAAACAAAACCGCATCAACATTCCCAAATCCGTCGATACACTTAGAGGACATTATGGACGACCACTCACCAAAAGGGAAGGATTTATTCGCATGTGAAATAGACAGTGTTCAGCCTACAATATCTGAAAAAGTGGTCTGCAAGATTGAGCCAGCAACTGCGAAACATGTATCATCTCAGGTCCGATCATTAAGTCATTGTTTTCACGGATTTACTACCACTCAACAAAATCGACCAAGAGCCAAACAACTTGTGTTATTCTAAATCAGATTTCGTGGGACGAAGTTCTACTTCAATCCCTACAGAAGCACTTCTGAATGCCAAGCAGCAAGTTTTTCCTTTCAACAGATATGCTATCGCTGTTCTATGAGAATATGGCTCCGTGAAATATTCATAGAGCTCTCAAACCTCTCTTGAACCCTCCCATTTCTCCCTTTTTAGCAGGTTTGTGATGCATTTTCCACCCAAATTAACTAATTTCACTGCCTACAGGTCATGAGTGCTTGTAGCCGCTCAGCATTCTTCTCAACACATGATCATTAAATCGCTCTTGTAGAACGTGCTTTTTCATTCTTCCACATTTCTTCGTCTTGAAGCGGATAGGGGTATGTGTGGTGCAGTGGTCGGAAGCGCCCAGCTAAATATACGTGGAATCGATCTCCGAGCCCATAGCCCACCAAGCCTTCCATCTCTCCGGGTCAGGAAATTGGTACCAGACTTGCCTGGGAGGAGAGCAGCATTGATCACTGATATATCGGTAGGCCATCGCGAGTAATTGTAAAGGTCAGATATGCATTCGATCACCTCTAAACAGTGCTTAATGAAATCGAATGCATGGCGCATCCCTCACGGATTGATCAAAGCTGAGAGCTCTATCCTTTATCGTTTTAAAGCGGATTGGCACTCGCCCTCCATTTTTGTGTCTTATTACTTTCCTTGATAAGTTAATATTCTACATGAGATATCATTCCATTATAGACACAACACCAAACCCAACGGCAAAGTTCAACTGAAATAGCGAAAATCTTTAGTCTTTTAAAGTAAACTTTTGGAAAAAGTTTCCACGCCTAAGTTCACTTAGATCTGCAGTGCCAAATAAACAACCAAAAATCAAATCAAAATTCTTATGTAATATCACCGAAACAAAGCATTCAGCAAAGCGTTTATCTCAGCGACATGAAAAATCTGCACGCTATGAACAACCGAAAAACCCTACGTAAAGCTACTAACACTGCTTTACCATATCCGGTTTGGGGTGGTAGAACAACGCTGAGTGCATAACAGCTTCGGAGAGGCTGCCAATCAGAGAGGGATGGTACTGTCCAACGGTATCTGTCACCTTACCCTCCAACACCAATAAACCATGCAGACGTTGTTCAACCTGGAAGAATGTCTAACATCGACGTGTAGCTGTCTTCGACCCATTTGTAGTTCTAAACGAAACTTTAAAAAAAAGAACAAAACATAGAATATGCGCAAACCTAGTAAAACCAAAACCAATAAAACCTAACCCAATCTTCTAATTATTTGGTATATCAGCAGAATATTAGCTATTTAAAGTATAGTCGCACTAGTTTCCTATAAACTAAAATGACTTAAAGCAGTTATTTTTGACGTGATTTAACTTCGCCCTCTCATTGGGAAAGCAATTTCTAGAAAAGAATTTCCGTTACGAGAACGTTCCTTCTTAAAAAGTGCTCGTTACGAAATAATTGAGCGTCAATACCACAATGGTACTTCAATAAACGCACTTAGTAATAAATTTCCTTCAGTATTTCCTTAAAAGAGTAGAGCATAATTATAAAGCATTTTTTCAGACAATCTTGACTTAGACAAAAGCAGGACTAGAAAACCGAAAAAAAAGAACATCACAAAGAAAACCTATATTCCATAGCCGACTTATGATCGAAACACTTAATTCAAAAACTTAAAAACTGTTCCTGTTCCTGTAGTAAATCCAGGTTCTTTCCACTGCGACACTAAGAACAAGAAATTTCTCGCTAACGTATACTTCATCAGTGGTCACTATTTACTTTTGCTTAACTGAGTCTTTGGATAGAAACATTAAGCTTCTCAGCTTCGCAACCTGAAGTGACGGATTCCTCAATGTACATTACTATTGAACACCCATGAACACCTTTACCCAGAATAAATCAGTACGCCATATGTCGATGTCACCTTTGTCGCTGTAATCCTAGCAATCATCGGGTGACACAAGTGAGCATTAGTGAAGTCTGCATCCGTCCTGTCGCGCGGTAATATCGACCAGAATGCTCTGTAGAGAGATACGAAAAGCATCACATTTTTCGTCTGAGGGACTTTACTTGATTGATCATGGCGGTAGGTTCACGGATAGTTTGTCAGGATCTCCAAAAGCAGAATGTAGGTGCTGGAACCTGCATTTAGTACCTCCAATTCAACAGCTAATGACTGGTTTTGGACGGTTTTTATAAAAATATTTCACACATAACGAAGGTATAAACCAATCCGGCTCAGCAGGAAGAAGAACTGCATTTACTATAATCATCTTTGCGTTGATATGTTCACGACAATATGCATCGAATTCAGCGCATTTTCTATCACAATGTTTCGTTTGGCGCACTGCACAATATTCACCTCCAAGATCTTTCGTATCAAATCTTTAGAGTTCCCATCACATATATCATACCATTCGCCGCTCCAGAAGATTTTCTCTTCTTACACATCAAAATTTACAGATACCTTTAGGAGAGCTTGCTCCCCTACATGGATCCACATTCGACTTATCTTTCGTAGCAAAAGAGTAACACAGTTATCGTTACCGATGAGGAACGGAGTAACGTCTTTGCCACAAAAATCAAGTATGAGAGTGCTGCTACAGCTCCTAGTTCAACGTAGTATAAAGAAGATAATGGAACACAGAAAACTGTGGTAAAGAGTGGTGGCTGATGTTTCTGCCCCGGTAGAACATTCCAACAGCGATGAAGATTTCGTTATAGTGAATGCATCCACATAAACACTGGTATGATCTCTATTATTTAGATATGATATCCATGCCTACACATATTTCACCTAGGTAAGAACTGTGTCACCTCGTGAATACAATTCGTACATTTGAGGTATTTGCGGTTTATTTCACGCCACCTCAAATCACATATTGTCGTGATCCCATCACTTATTTCATTCCATTCTCTTCCTCAAATGCATAATCCTAAGATAGGATCACTAAAGTTTTCACCAAAGGCAGTAGCCAGCCTTTGAAAACTGAAAAAAGCTCTTGGAAGATTATTATGGGTCCCATTTCTCGACTCAAAAAGGATGGAAAATCTTTGTTGGTCCTAGAGTGGTCGAACTAGAACCTTGTGCATATTTAACAATATCTACACCATTGCATTAAGACTGTAAACGGTACAGTAAATTATCCGAGATTTCAAAAATCTACAGTGTTAGGTTTTGATATTTTATCCGATCATTTCGGCTAGGTTGCGTGCACTATTGCAGGGAGAATGAGGCTTTGAGATGACATAATATTGCAATTATGATATCGTACCACTACTATAAGGAGTGGGGCACCACTCCTGTATAGCGTACTAAAATGAGGAACAGTTATACAGTAGAATCAAGCGTCTACTCTAAGGTAAGTGTCCAGTGAGATTTAACACTCAACTTCTGAGATACTACACTATAAGATAATCGTGATGACGCATTCGTAGTGAATTAAAACTAACGCAGCCAGGTCACAATCTTCCCAGGAAATTAACCTGCCATTTATGCTAAACTTTTCGATCCATAGCGGAATTTCTCTATGTAGTTCAATAATAACTTAACATTTGCTGTCCGGGGTTTTGAAGATTTCTCAGCATCATTGTGATAGTAATTTAAATGCTATTCGGATTCAATGCATTCTCTGTTTTTCTTGAAACCTCATGTTTTTTGGAATTCCAACTTCGCATGGTGAGATAAAAAAAAACACTCGTTCATCATTCATGCAACGTTGTGTCAGCATTTAACAATCTCTCACGCAACATATTCTGAGCATATTTCGAGAATTGGAATGTTTTTAATAACTGTGATTCATTGAAACAATTGGAAAGGAGCCAGCAATCAAGTCTTACGTAAAGAATAAATTTTAAACCCTTAAATCATATCAAAAGAAAACAAACTGAAGTCCATTTCTCATCAGTTTTTCACCGAGGGCGGTCAAGAAGCTGATGTCACCAGGAACACCAAAATAACTTGTGTTTCCTATCGAATAAACTGAAAAAGTGTACTGATAGATAAGGATGATCCTGACGAGCTCAGCGTAGAGTAGTTAAACAATATGATGTATGATAATTGTTGGAACTACGAGAATAGCCAATTTGAAGTGGAGCTACGGCTAGTGGGTGCTTTCACAGAGCCAAGAGGATCTCATGACTGACATCTGAAATCTAGTTGTGGAATAGAAGAACACACATGAACAAAAGAATTATTTAGGACCGACAACTGAAGAGGTGAGAAGATCTACTCCGAAAAGAACAGACTCTATTTTATCATTAATCTCGTATATGTAATTACTTGACACAAGATCTCATCCTTGCCTTACCTCGAAACCTCTCCATAGTACCGGGATAGGCGGCACCGCCTGGTGGCTTGAATTGCGACCTTCTCCGCCCCATTCAAGAATGGATAGCTTCACACCATTCGTTTGGATACTGCTAACATCATATACATCACTTTATCTGCACAAGCTGTTGTATCGCTTCTTCATGAACTATCTATATAAGCAACATCATTAGCCATCACTCTTTCCTGATTCAACTGTCGGTGTGTAAATTCCCGAAAACTAGAAAGCTACCCCAAACATCACCTATTCCACAACCCATTTAAGCGACCTTAGAACCATTATTCTAATCGTTTGGTTAGCATCCTTGCGGTCATCAAATCCGTCTTACCGCCTTATTTCACGTACCAGATTTAAATTGTTAAAACCTGCCTTCACCTAGTCACTATTGTATCCTGCGCTAATCACGGTCCTAATAACCACCAAGTTAGCGTCATTACAACCTTACATGCACCTTCTCCTATGCTAATATCGCTGCACTGTTATTACAACCTCACATGTCTTCTAATATGTCAACCTCCTACACCATTACCTTTGTATTCCATACCACACTTGCTCATAACATTACGCCAGCGGCCCATGGCAGAGCTGCTCGCTCGTCTCATGGTCACCTTTCCTTCATCATCTTGCCCTCGCTTACATGTCTCCGTGCCGCTGGCATTATTTCAGTTTTGTCATGTCTTCACTATTACTATTATTATTACTATTGTTGTTGTGAAATATAACTCGTATGAAGTGCTGAGATATTTGCAAAATCACAATCTTATATCTTATATATAATCTTAATATAATCTATATCTTATATATAATCTTAAGATTGTGATTATAACTAAGCCTCAGCTTAACTGGGTTCAATGCCGATATTGGCTCCCCAGATCAACCCCATTGACGGGTGATTGCTGATGGCAAAAAAAGATCGATAGAACTAGCTGAGAGACATGCAAAGCGAATGACCCGGATGGTGTAGTGGTGAAGTGCGCTGCTCCCCGGTAAGGACAACAGCGCGTGTTCGTTCCCCACTGCATACACCCGTGGTCCGGAGTTTCGCAAATATCTCAGCACTTCATACGAGTTATATTTCACAACATACCCTGCCATTAAGAAGAAAAAGGCAGTAAATAAAAGAGTTAAGACTATTATTGTTATTATTATTACTGTAGTAAACGACTTAATCACCCAAGTTTGAGTTCGAGATTACAAACTGCTGCACCCAAAAAAGTCTCGCGTACAGACCGAAAGAGGAGAAGCAACTATCACACGAACCAACACCAACACATTTGGTGCTTCAACCGACCTAACACATATTATCCTTTTCAGATGATTTGGAAAGCTCTCTGCTCACAACCACTTCGTCACTAATGCGAGCTATAACATGGAAAATTCCAGTATAGAAAGGTACTAGGAGTGCCCATTTTTCACTTGTAGCTGTCTCAAAACTATAGTTCTTGCAAAGCCACTTTGAGAAACAGGTAGCGCACTGGTATTGATGTTTTACATTAAGCTGAAAACACAACTATTCAGATATCGCTTTCACCTCGTTCAGCCTACCCTCGGTTGGAAATTTGGTACGACGCCTGTCTGCGATAACCCCATTCCCTCTAATTCACATGGGAACGCCATATCATTAGCAATCTCAGACTTACAGGGAGGATCGACTCTACCGCCGCTCCACGACATGACGAAGATGAAAACACCCTCAAGCAGCAGCTGAACGCATACACAAAGGAAGGAAGACCTTCGTGAATGGTGGATGTGAAGAAACGATTGAAATGCAATAAGTGTTGTGATCGGCTCAATTTTTTTCAAAACGTGTCATTTAAAGAAAAGCAACTTGCACAGGATCACACCAGTTACTGAGCTTGCCAAATGAAAGTGCATGAAAGTCTACAGATGCTGAAAACATGCATATCTACAATTCGTCGCTCGTGATGTTTACATGAATAGTTCCATTACGTGCCATTACGTCTGTGCATCACACATAGGAATACAATCGCTGGTTGGAGTAATAGCTACCTATTACCACTAAGTCCATGGCGTATGACGCAACACGTCCTACAAACTCGTCAGGCTGCACATAGGAATACAATCGCTGGTTGGAGTAATAGCTACCTATTACCAAGTCCATGGCGTATGACGCAACACGTCCTACAAACTCGTCAGGCTGCAGACTGCGAACAGGTACCGTGGTCAAGGATTGTTTCTAGACACAAGGATCAGCCTGCGTCGTATTTTCTCCAGGTTAGACCACTAGATGCAGCAAAACAACGAGTATTTGCGTTCAGATTATTTCAATAGTCCTCACAAGAAGTGTACAGATTAAACTTGAGCCATGTAAAATAGCATGTAAAAAAATGCTGGATTTCAAAAAAAAAACGGAATATAAGGAATTTAAACAGCAAACTAAAAAAGTTAACTGTAAACTTTTCAATTACAGAATAAACCTATGTAGGTACAACTGGGTACCTTAAATGTCTGTGGTGGGTGACCTATCCAATGAATTTGAAAATTATAAAAAACAAAGAATTTTACGGCAAAACAAATCACTACGAAGGGAACGATTAAAAATCTACCGACACTGACCCACCTGGCCATATCATGAGTTGGAACCAAATCGCACCGTCACAAATATGATAGGAAAAAACAACTATCTCTTAACAGTGTAATTTTGCATCAATAGTCCGTACGCAGAACATAGTGAACCAAACCTCTTGTTGCTCTTTCTTGAGTGCTTTTCTTCGTTCCTCCATTTCCACAGACTTCTCTTTTCTTTCCATGATATATCGTTGATGCAGTTCTTCCAGACGCTTCTCCTTTTCTTCTTCGACTCTTGCACGAAGCTGGGCCTCAGCCCAAGCCTATAAACTTTAAAGGGTTAACCACTAACAAATGTGTGCCATCTTGTATGAAGTGTGATTCTTAGTTTGTCTTACAAAATAAGGGTATAGCTATATACATGCTGAGACCTCAACAACTGAAGATACTGTCCTACCTTTCTCGTCTTCACATGTTCTGGTTGCTTTTGCACATGGTATGAAATTTTCAGTTCGTTTATTACCCGTTCAAAGGCATCGCTATCCTTCTCTCTATAAACTAAGATTTTATGTGCTATTTGGCAAATCCTATAAAAGTTCAGAAACCTTAATAAACGGAGCAGCTTTCTTCTAAAATTTATAACGAGCCAAATACGATGCGTCAACCAAGTTGGCTTCTGAAACAGTGATAGATAATGGTTTTTAAGGCGTCATAGACGATACGGTCCTTAAAGCACGATTTTAAAGAAGTTCATCTTTGGATATCCAGATGCCACTTCAAAAGTAACTGATATCTCACTTTAATCATAGTCTGATTCTGCTCACCTTAGATGTTTCTTTCGAAATATCCTCAACAAGCATTGACCAATGCCGAATAAGGGCAGTCATCCACGCGACTAGAACAAACCGAAGTTATTTAAAAGAAAACAAATAGAGAAGATAGCGTTTGAGAATGTGCTAGTTACCAAAAATAATGACTCACTCTTCATTTCAAAACTGCTGTTATCCAAGGAATGCTGGTTGACTTTGCCGATAAGCTGAGCTTTCCACTCTGAAGTCATATCTCGACGAGTACCAAACCCAATACTGCAAATATACCTTGCGCCATTAACATTTGCAAATATCCACATGTAGGAAATTTAAACGTTATTAGCCCCAAGTTGAGGAATGATGACATAAATGATCGAAAAGTGTACGGATGGTAACAAAAATCCGGTCGTCAATATGATGGCGAGCAATTCAAAACCTGAATATCTTCTTCACACTTTCTGGTGCATTCTCCAACACATCCAGACCTTTGTATGGATATCGAGGGGCATTAAAATCCAAATCAGGTAAGCCAAACTTTACGCGATCTGCCACCTGCAGAGAAAATATAATAGTACAGAACGAAGAACTGTTATGTCTAACACAATACTGACTAGATTATCATGAGCCTTCAGTTCTAAATCTCTTTCCGATCCAACTTTATCGTAATAGAGTTTACCCAAAGCATCGATATAATTCTCGTCTGAAAATCATATACCAATTAAGACAAAATATCAAGTAAATTCTTAAACATTTTATTTACTGCCTACTCTTTTTAACGGCAGGGTATTTTGCGAAATATAACTATTACAATGCTGAGATATTTGCAAAAATCCAGACCGCAGGTGTCTGCGGTGGGGAACGAACGCGTTATTGTCCTTTCCGGGGAGTGACGCGTTCACCACCACACCATGCGGGTCCTTCGTCTTGCCTGTCTCTCAGCTAGTTCTATCGACCTTTTGCCATCAGCAATCACCCGTCAACGGGATTGATGTGGGGAGCCCAAATCGGCATTGAACCCAGTTAAGCTAAGGTTATAGTTATAATCACAATCTTAACCATTTTATTTACTGCATATTCTTTTTAACGGCAGGGTATTTTGTGAAATATTGCGATTGTGATTATAACTATAGCCTCAGCTTAACTGGGCTCAATGCCCATTTGGGCTCCCCAGATCAATCCCACTGACGGGTGATTGCTAATGGCAAAAAATCGATAGAGCTAGCTGAGAGACAGGTAAAACGAAGGACCCGTATGGTGTGGTGATGAACGCGTTACTCCATGGAAGGACAATAGCGCGTTCGTTCCCCACCGCAGACACCTGCGGTCCGGAGTTTTGCAAATATCTCAGCATTATAACAGTTATCAAGTAAATTGTCTGGACCATAATTTATGAAATAGACTCCATACTTTTCAGGATCTGCACCATAAGACTTGATAATAAAACAATTTCAATCTATGACAACCCAAAGGAATTGTGCAAAGACGCAATACATTCAAACAAGAACCTACCTAGAGGAAGTTGTCGAGCAGCCTTCTCGAAATAATCCGGATCCTGTTTTGCGGGATCGGTTACTTTTTTGTGTTTATTGAAAAACGTTGTTCTGCCACGTCCAACGGACACAGTTGTCCTCAGACCACGACATGAGATGGTCTGCATGGCCGCTTAGACAGCCCGTCTGAAATGAATTTTAAGCTTTCGAATTTTTTGTCCTCAATGCGTAGGGAACAGTTCATTCCAAAGAGCACAACAGACTGACGTCATTGCTCACAGATTTTCCGAGTCTTTACATCCTAGTCGATGCTACATAGCCTTGCAACGTCAACACAAATTTTAACCAGATTTAGAATATTGGTCACACTGCTGTTCCTCCAGGTCAAAATCACTTCGGGATTTCCCAACTCTTCGCGTAGTCAGAAGTTGAAATTTCATGAAGAGCATAAAAATTGGCATTTCTTCTGGAATATTTGGTGCTTAACATTAACATAAAATAAAGCGTAAAGTTCTCGGCGTTTATCAATCCCTGAGGGATGCATTATGCATTTTGTTGCAGGTGATTGAATCCAGCCTTTACAATGACTCGCGATGGTCCACCGATGTATTGAGCCAGTGCTGCTATCCTTCCAGGCAAGTCTGGTACCAAACTGCCCACGGAAAGATGAAACGCTCGGTGAGCAAAGGGTGCAGGAATCGATCCAATGTGTACTACAGGGCGCCTCCGACCATTGCGCTACGCATGCTTCATTAACATAAAAACCAAATATTTCGAACTACTGGGATCGTTGACGCAGATTTTGGCCAGAAATATGTGCCTAAATAATCCTGTTTTTAATGAGGAAATAACAAAAAACGTGGAAGGACTCAGAAACACGTTAGAAGTAAACCATTTATGCAAACCACCACGTCATCGGTTTTCCTAATCAGTGTTGTCGCTATACTAGTACGGTTGCCTTCTCGACGAAGAAAAACCGATTCCCTAATGACCACTTCAACTTTCCCATGTGTGCCCATAGGAAATGTCGGTCATTTTTGTTGTAAAACACGATAAACCCTCTTACACGAAGATAGGTTAAATGAAGGATTCGCACCGTGTGGTGAAGAACATGTTAGCCACTGATAGGGTTACTATAGTGCACTCGCTCCCCACTGCAGACACCAGCAGCCCGGAGTTTTTAAAATATCTCAGCATCATTATGGTTGTATTTAACATAATACGCTGTCGTGAAAACAGCAAATAGGGAGTTTATAATGCGACTTTAACTATAGCCCCAGCTTAACTGGGTTCAATGCCGATTTGAGCCTCAAAGATCAATCCCGTTGACAGGTGACTGGCGATAGTACTGCTAAGCAGAAAACCAGCTGAGCAGCAGGCGAAACGAAGGGCCGGCACGGTGTCGAGGTCCGTTAGTCCCCGGAAAGGATAATAGCGCGTTCGATCCCCACAACAGGCACCTGCGCTCCGAAGACTTTCGCAAATATCTTAGCATCATTATGACTGTAAATCCTCTTATTTAGAACAGGAATCTTTCTAATGCGTGGTTTCAAAAACTTGACTAATTCGGGTGAAAAACCACTTTATTGGTGGCGATCTCAGGATTCCCTAGTAAACAAGCATTCCTCACAGCTTCTACGGAAACAATGCCCAACCGAAATCAATTTATAGTTGGGAAATTTTAACACCGACGAGAAAGCCATAAATTTTGTTAAGGTGCTCTGCTCATAAGTTAGTTACAAAACGAATACAAACATCGCAGAGATGAGCCCTGGAACTCAGCTCAACCAATCTACCTATTCGAAGTCTGTGTAACTCCTACTCTATAACCAGTTTGGATCGAAATCGAAAAAATGGCCTCGAATTCTAATGAAACGGCATCTGGGTCATTCTGAAGGTACAAAACAAGTGTTAACTGTTCAATCAAACGGATTAACTCTCTTTAAAACTTCCAATATTATACCGCAACTGAACGGAATAAAGCGTATAGGACTTCGGGAAATACAAGTGTTATATTACAAGTGATGAATACCTCTCCAAGATATGCACACGACACGATGATGATATGCAGACAATATCGCATCACTCTTACAGGGGTTAGACATATCACTTCAGTCTGAGCGTCGTAGCGAACGAGGAACGAGAAAAGAAAAAGAGAAAAGAGAAGAGATGAATCCGCTACTGCCACTATTCGCAATATGTTAAGCGAAAACGCCAAAATTGAGCAGCTTCATAAAAGATAAGAACAGGATATCAAGAGGCTGAACATATGACAAAAGCCATGACAACACGAAGATGTCGGGCACTGTAAAACAGCGAGTGATTCAGGTGTAAACAGCAATAGAATTTAGAAGAAGGCACCTTATCATAACATTAAACGTAGTCCTATCTGTTGATAAAAAAGAAATAAAGAAGAAAAAAACATGGCAACATGTACTCGATATTGCGCCGCATCGAATTACCATAGTCGTTAGGGGAGGAATACGGCGGTGAACGACAAATTTCGAGGCTAATAATTGATTGAAATCCTTTATAAATGTCTACTGTTCTTCTGAATAAACAGTATAGGAGTGGTGAAGAGCCGTTATTGCGTAGTCAAAATGAGGGCACAACTAAGAAGAGCAATGCTCTTCACAAGAATGAATAGCAGGCATGGTACGAGAAGAAAAAAACTCTAAAACACCATACACCATAAGGACAAGTAGGTTTTCGTTAGAGATTGGCTACATGTTCTCATATTGATCTATTCGTCGCTTCGTATTTCCACCGCGAATCTGACGAAGCGTTTTGTACTTATCACGACCAGCTCGTTTATTCTCCATATGCAAAACGTCATAGTCCGTAACGAAATGCTCATCTTTCACCACCTCCAGTTCACGAGTTAGCATCTTCAAATAAACAAAGATAGAACATTTTACAACACTGCATCATCACTGATGTCAGAAATATTACGTCCGACAAACCTAATCAGCATGGAAACAGTGTCACTCAACTAAAATAACAGTGCAAGTAATACTGGAGAGACTCTTAACCCTTTTATTTACTGCCTTTTTCTTCTTAATGGCAGGTAGGGTATGTTGCGAAATATAACTCGTATGAAATGCTGAGGTATTTGCAAAACTCCGGACCACAGGTGTATGCAGTGGGGAACGAACACGCACTGCTCCCCCGGTAAGGACAACAGCGCGTGTTCGTTCCCCACTGCATACACCTGTGGTCCGGAGTTTTGCAAATACCTCAGCATTTCACACTGGAAAGACTGTTGACAAATATCACCGTTCGGAAAATCACACCTGTTACCTAATTTTGCAACCTGTAATTTAAACCACTTCAAAAATCACCTCAAGCTTGGTTTTTATGCTCTGATTCTGTTCTGCAGCAGTGATGCGGTCCAACTCTCGCTGTGGGACGTGTTGATCGGCGTCATTAGTGAGTTCTTTAAGTAGGAGTCAATTGCATTCACCGAAGACTCAAGTAAATAAAGCTCTTCACCTGTGGTACAGTTCTCGTCCTCATCAGTATTATTGTCTTCGCGAGTGAGCATCGTATGATGAAGCTTTAAAAAAATGAGTGGTTACGTCAGAGCTTTATGACAAAAGTGATGGCCTACATGAGTGTGATGATTGACGATTGATGAGTGTTGCATGGCGGATCCACGACGAGCCGCCTCAATTTCGTCTTGCAGTCGGTGGGTAACTTCTGTTTGGCGTTGTACCTCAGTACGCATGGCATGAACCTGTATTGTGGAGGTTACTCCACAGTTAAAACTTGTAGTGAAGATAGTCTTTACCTAAGGCTCTTTATACTCTTATGATTTAGCTGTTCTAAGTGGTTATCCACGGTATTTTGTCCAATTTAACACAATTTCTGGAAACAACATATGAACCATAACCTGTCACCTTCCGGAATACTTACTTACTTGACACTTGAACGGCCCGTCCTCACTGGTTGTGCGGGCCCAGGCATTATCCCCATTTTTCGGAGAAATGCTGGTTAAGCCATTGTGCTTCCCTGGAATCCCGAGGAGAACCTAGCCAAAATATGCCTCATATCTTCACCACTGTAGACAGTCGCAGTCTTTGTGGATCAGAGGGAGATCTGCCATTATGCGACTTTGACACCAGGACAATGGTGAATCCTGGTATTGTTTTACTTATAGCTGGGTTTCCTGATGGAAACGCCTGAACCCTTCTCAGCTTGGAAGATCCTGCCGGGATGATCAATTCCCCGCTGTACATTGCAGCCCGACACCCAAGAAGACCTCCGAGCCACGATGTGGCGGTAAACCATTGGGAGGTGAATTCACCTGCGGGAATAAAGAAAATTTAATTATTTAATTAAGTGTTAAATCACAAAGAAAAGGAGAGGATAAACTATGCACTTCTCCTTCACGGATTGCAACTTCTTCTCGAAGTCGACGTCTTTCCTCCTCGCTCATCGCTTTTTCAGACTGTAGTTGAGCAGTGAGCTCTCGAAGTTCGACCTCCTTGTTCTCAAGCGCTTCTTTCGCCTAAAACATAATATCATGTAACTGAAAAGCACTGCGAATTAAGATGTCTTATCACCGACAATGGAGATGAGAATCGATGGTCGGCAATCAAACCATCTACATTTTGTTGATGATATCGTTCTTACAATATCAAACAAGCAGAATGAATTCTTGCCAACTTTGATAAAGCCTCTGCAACGATTGGTCTTCGACTAAATTTCAAAAAAAAGATGTTCGTAAAGAACGGATTGGTTACTTATGGGTCGTTTACGGTGAACGGATCGAATATCTCCGAATGCTCCAATAACGTCTACCTAGGTTGGGAAATCAACATGATAAAGGACTCAGCTTCAGTGTTGGGCAAAAGGAAGCGATCGGCTTGGAGAGCTTTCGAAGGACCGAGTATATAGTAAAGTCAACAAAGAATACCCGACTACGTGCCAACATTTTCGATCCAACGGTACTTCCTGCCTTAACGTATGCGTCAGAAACCTGGTCGCTGCGTAAACAAGATGAAAGGTCACTCAGCGTTATTGAACGCGCAGTTGAAAAAATGATGCTGAGAGTATCTCCTATTACACAAGTGAGGTAAGCAATCTGAAACTTTGGCCTACGTTAACAATGAATGTACGCCAAACTATCGAAGGTAAAGTGGGTCGAACACGTAATGCGTATGAACGACAACCAATGATCCACTTGTGAGATTTCTTTACGAAGACCCTAAAATGCATATATAATTCTTAGTGACTCCTAGAAGGAGTAGAACCCACTAGGCTGCTTTTGAACGCGATAGGGAGAGATAGAAATTTTACTGGAGTCCACTCGAGTCACTCAACAATCAACGTGACGACAAGTGACAGGTGATCGTCGACAAAAGGCAGAAGACCTACAGTGAACCATACATACCAACTGTAATTGCTTGAGCTGCATTTCCAAATTGTGGATGGTGTTTTGTGCCTCAAGAAGTTCTCTCTTTGCGCGCTCCATGTCTTCCGCCATTCGACGCATTCGATCTTCAGCTTCACGTTGACGAGCTTCTGCTTGCTCGCGGGCAGACATTTCCTAGTAGCACTCATTTTTAACGGGAAATCTCAATGAATTACTTCCAAATTTATAGCCTAACAAAGATAGAGCTGTATCGATAGCATACCATACCTTGTTGAGTCTTTCTTGCTCGGCCTGTTTCAAAGCTCTTTCTTCGCGGGCTTGTTGCTTCATTTGCTGCACCTGAAGTGTTCTCATTTTGCGCACAAAATACAACACATTTATATTTGAACAAACAGAACGTTGTTTGTTGAACAAAACGAGTAATTTGCTGAAGGACGAAGAATCACTTTAAAGCTTCAAACGCATAAACACTACTTGTCCGAAGATGACATCAAATCGAGATATAAGTATAAATTTATAACGATGAAGAAGAGAACAACAGTGACATGACAAAGCATACATACTTCAATGGTGTCCGGCTTACGACGGCGCATGTATAGTTCATGATTTCCCATACAAAGAGCAAGAATACGTTTATTGATGCGTAGACGTGGTGCGTAAAAAACAAAGTCCTGAACGAAGCATGCTATCTCTCAAAAAACCAAGAGTAAAGCTTTTAAGTGACTCATAACTTCCATAAACTACTTCACACTGATTCCACGAGATTCCAGCACTCATGTTGAAAACGACTGTGCCTACGGATTACTACAAACCAAATATGACTCTATGAACATCAGATGACTCTAGCTGACAACTGGCTTAAAAAACATGACCTCATAATCATATAATGCTCCTTATTTTTATACTTTTTGCCGATGGAATCTACCGTTAATAGATTAATAAAAATTGCTTTGCAACACCTATTTACTCAAAGCTGCTCGGCCTCTTCTGAAGTAGTGATGACGCTCACCTGCTGTAAGTTATTCCTTTCAACCTCTCATATACTTACCTATTCACACGAATTCAGGCATTTAACAGGATAGAATAAAGGATACAGTTCGCAAACACATATGCATATATATGCATATCCACCCGAGCACCATGAAATATAGCGTGTACGGGAGATATAAACATATAAGGCGCATCAGAATCATACAGGCCATTCTCTTAACTCTACTGCTTCGGATGGCAAGTACATGGTCGTTTTTGGGCCATGTCTAACCACCTATTACCCACTTATGAATAAACTACGTAACAACGCGACTAACTGGCGCGTGTTCCCCAGCACAAGGAATGATTATCGACATTTAAAGACTTTGCTTTCGATGGAACAAAATAAAACAAAAACGGTGCATCTATCGCCTACAAACGCAAACGTCTGAAAAGAAAGTAAAGTATAGAAACAAAACAAAACACTAACATTTGCCTTCTTGTCAATAGGCTTGATGACAAACTTCTTATCGTTGAAAGAAATGTTACGGATCTCTGACCACGGGAATCCAACCTCCAAAGGATTGATTGAAGATGCAGTGGAACAAGACATGTATATCACAGCACGCCTACCTTTGGAGATAGTTTGTCGGACTTTTCATAAATATTAAGCCCTAGAGCATCAACACCAAGAAATAGTTCAGTCCCTTTCTTATTGCGGATCTCGAAGTACTAAAAAGAGAAAGTTACACACAGATTGTTCTCGATGTAAAACCAAAAGTGGTTCTACTTAAACAATGACGAAGAGCACCTACATTAACACCGTACATCTCAAGGTCTTGGGCTAGCTTAAGATATTCGGCCATTGCTTGCTCACGACTAGTACCTTTGTGATCTGCCCACCAGGTCATGATTCGCTTCTCCCATTCATCAGAACTCATTTTGAACTGACCAGCTACTCGTTGTGGTAAGAGTCTATAAGCTTGCTGACTTACAAACGGAACCACACTAAGATGTCAACCTTTTAAAGCTCAAACATTCTTAGAAAAGCCTGGAAAATAGTCGCAGAGTAACTACAACCGGAGCTGTAGTTTCAAACAGATAAGTGAAGTGACTAACCTATCCGCCGTTAGGCAACCTGGCTTGTGCGTTTCCGGCTGATAGTCGCCGTACTTAGCCTGCATTGCAAAAGAAGCGAGTAATACAGAAGTTTCTGGTGAGCAATACACCTCGTCCGATAGGATCGCATCTTTGACTTGAAGATAAAAGAGACGCTGAACAAACGTCATCAGATAGGTTTTTGGAATAATCACATAACTGTTTGACGATAATGTTGCACTATCAACAACTCCAGGGCCTACTTTGTATAACAAACACTTCAACTTTGCGGAAAACTGTTTCTTGCTCATGATGTCCTTTCCCCTACCATTTACCAAACCTTACTTTCATATTTTCCCCCAAACTTCTTAGTTACTACATCCACCTATAATCCTATTCCATTGAAGCAATTGATATTTAATGCTGCTGCGATTTTAGGGAAAATATTTCACTGTTAAAAACTAAGCCGGAAATGGATAAGATCAATAAAGTGAAAGTCGTGGAACGTCCTAAGCGACGCTCTAAAGACATAAAATTCCTTTCTGGTTACTCATGCTAGCAAACAAGACCGCAAAAGCGAAACCATCCAATTGCTTAACGAAAATATATGACAATCTATTAAAAATATGCATAACTGAACCATTCTCTTCTCATAGAAAAACAACACGCTTAATCTAAGCCTCCGCTGCCACACCATCAGTTTCTACAAAAGCGCTAGGGGTTGGTAACAAAATCAACAGTCCTTGAATGATCCTTGGTTTTCCCAAGATGTTTCCCCTATCAGCGTCCAGATAACGAACTACGTACATCCAAGTAGTACAGTCACTATGACATTGGAATTAAGGCGGAGAAAGATAGATGGTTGCATAAAGTGTCAGTCTTGGGCTACAAGATGGTAAACCTTTAATAACAAGAAGTTTGGTTAGATATTATAGACCCTGAAGAAGCAAGCTTGCTCCGAACTTCTGCAGTTGTACCCTCCTACCATGCAACTAATCGGAAAGCATCGGTTCGTAGTGTAACGATCGACCGTACATAAGCGGATCATGTCCGAACTAGGATGGCCGACAATGCATTCAACAATGCGACATTTGAACCAAAAAGATTGATGTTACCACTGGTGAATCAACACAGTAAGCATATGCAACCACTTGAAAGAAAGCTTGCGGGATCACAGCAAAACGAAACGCAGTTGAAACAATTCCTAACCAGTAGCATGAAATGTTGGGTTGCTCACCATGGTGACATCCTGGATGATCTCCTCTCCGACATCTTCTGGATAAAATTTGGCTCGAAACTTGAACATAAGCGTACCATCTTTTTTCACATCTTGTGATAACACCTTCTTGTTCAACTTCAACCATGTTAGAAATCCTTAAAAATGTTTGCTGCTTAGCCATGATTGAAGTATCACCAAACTAAATAATGAAAACACACAAAGCGGTAGAAATCTTGGATGTTCAATGATACAATTGCAAAGTATGTAATAGTTCTGTGTAGCTTCGCTTCGCTCGACCTCGTAAGTCCCTTTCCACGAAATTAAAAAATTGAGCAGATTCGAGTTTCAAAAATTAAATTCAAACTCTTCTACCTTTAGTGTCAGTGTACTGAAGGCCAAAATACCAAATCTCACGAAGACCAATAGTTTTTACGACCTGAAATGAGGACTATGCAACAAACACACAGCAAAGAACGGATTTAAAGAAAAACCTAAAAAGCAACCATAAGTAGAATAGATATGAAATTCAGACTAATAGGAAAATTCAAGACCAAAACGAAACCTGATCGAAGAGTTGCTTGCCGGTAGTGTTCGACTGGATTGCGAACTCCAGTTCGGCGTCCATAGTAGTGACGCGAACATTGATCTAAAACATAGTCCAAACGGTACCAAATATCATAACTTGTTCTCCTCGTTGGATAAGTATGTGAAAAAGGGACTAGAAATTCAAATAGTACACAGAAAATCCGGAAAGCGTCTAGCTAGGCTAGTTTCTAGTTCTTTCATTAGCTCCAGCAAAAAGGAGGGATCATTAAGGAAAGACAAAAGGCAATAGATTGAAGCTTAATCTTGAAGCGAACCTACATCGGGAGCGGGCGCCATAGACGTGAACGGACAGAAGAATGCAAGCAGCACTCACTCAGTCAGCAGCCCCGCCCTCTACGTCGTGGAAAAGCAACGAGTGGAATCGCCGGCCCCCTCAGAAGGATGGCGAAAGAGAACGAATGTCTCCGACGCTCAGACATTGCAATGGCCATCGAATACAGAACATTTATTGATTACAATAATTGCAGATTAACGAGACGACGACACGCTGTGGGAATTCTGCAGGGATAGACAAGTGGAGAGCAATAAAGTGGAGGTTCGATCCCCGCCGCAGACAGCTGCATTCCGGAGTTTTGCAAAAAATATCTCAGCATCATTGTGGTTGTATTTCACATCATCCCCTGCCATGAAAAAAAAAAAGAATAGACAGCAAATAGAAAGCTATTATAGTATGAAAAATGTTCTAAGAGAGAGTAGAAGTAAACTCACAGCTTTCTTCGACATGGCGGGCCTACGCTAAGTGGCACGTAGAGTGCGAGACAAGTCCGCTATGCAGTTCCGAAGCTTCTAAAGGAATCTGAAATTCGTACTGAACACAAATCTCGAACATCAGGACATTAACAAACGTTATAGACGAGAAAAACTGAAGAATTACTGAATCACTTGAAGGAAAAAAAAGAAGAAGGAAGGAAAAAGCGGAGCATGCCTATAACTGTTCGAAGTAAAAGCGTCGTGAAAAATTATGCGCAAAACTTCAACCTTCGGTATCAAATGCGGTACAAAAGCAACACGAGTGAGAAAAACTTCAAAGAGGAAGAACCGTTGTTCGCTTCGAGAAAAAACGAACTCATAACTTCGCTATCGGAATGACCTTAAGTTCTTAAAGAAAGATGAGAATGTTAAAGCAGAGAGCAAAGACATACCCCTACAGATTGGATAATGTGCTAAATCAGTTGGAATTATATGCTATGAAGTAAGAAAGGAAGTACTTATCCTTAACAAAATTTAGATTGAAAGATGCACTAGTCTCTTGATGAGCCAGGACGGGGTTGTTAATTTATCCTTTATTTATGAAGAAGTTGACGTTCCAGAGGATTTCGCCCTGCTGAGCGTGGAAACGTCAAGTGGACTGTAATCTACCCAGCCAATCACCTCCATAATCAAGCAGAGAAAGTGCTAGACCAAGATTTCAATCGCATTAGACAAAAAATGACTTCCTGAGCTTTCTCTGTTTGATTAGGGACGTGTTCGGCTGTGTAGATTGCAATCAACTTGACCTTTCCAGGATCTGAGGAAGGCAAAAACCGCCGAAACGTCAGCTTTTTTATAAATCAAGACTAAATTAACAACGTCGTGTTTCACCTTGATCAAGAGAACGGTGAATTTCTCGATCAATGCCGAGGTTAACAGAAAGTCGGTTGTGGGAACGAAATCGAAAAGTCCAAAAAGTACATTCAAGGATTACGTAGGATATAAAACTTGAGAATATTTAAGGATGAATTACGACGAATGCATAGAAGGCCCTAGAAGACTTTAATTCGGAAGATGACGGCGCCTACGGACGAAGGAAGTGGGAAACTCGCCCATATTGTAAAAGCGTCCACTTGGACGCCGAATCCTTAGATAGACATCAAACGACGAAACAAAAATAAAAATAGGAGAGCAACGAGGCTGATTCTCAATGGTCCTGCCAGTGATTAGAGAATTCCGGACCAACTATGAAAGCAGAAGATTCCCTGGATAGACGCAAGAGATCCTCGAAATCTCATGCCTTAGATAGGTTTGGTGATGGCGAATATTTTAGACAGAAACCAGCTTAAATAAATAAGTAATAAAGCATATGGGATGAAAACCAACTTCTAAACAAAGCCATCCGAACAAGGCCCATTAATCATTTTCAAAATGTTGCACATCTAGAGAAAAAAGTCAACGAGCGGAGCTTGCGCATTTTCGGGTCGGCGATCCTGACCGAGGTCAAGTCTATGGGCCCGAACCCACCACGTAATGCTCAAGTGGTAGAAGCAAGTAGTTGCCGATTTTGTCGAATGATCCGGTTATGGTTCGTTCCTGGCAGGTGACCTTAACTTTTCTGCCACATTTGGTCCGTTAGATTCTGATGGCCCGCCAGTTGCGCCAGTTTCCAGTGAGGGTCATCTCCACATTGACAGAATGGGTAGTGAACTGGTTGAACAGTAAAACCTGAGCTTAACTGATGAAGAAGTCTGCTTGTATTTAAAACAACTAAGATAACTGAAGACAAATAAGAGACACTAGTCAGATAAAAACGAGTCAGAATGGAGATAAGGGTGCTTAAACAACTAGTACCACGTTGCTCGTTGCTAAAGTAGGGGTCGTCCTAACAGGGAATTTTTCGTTTTTAAAAAGAGGCGCAAATTTGCCCCTTTATTCTTTTGACATGAACGTGTTTCTCCTACGTTAAAGCATTCGAGCAAGTGTATGACTCTATCTTCTCCAGTGACCGCTTTTTGTGCAGCCGTTTTCGTTCCCTGATGGCCAATCGTCCGAGTCAAGGCGACCGACGTGAGAAAAGTGCTAATCGATCACTGGTGCCTAAACCTCGGTTTCGGACAACGGTCACGGACAAGGTGTATCGAGGAGTCTTGGTTCAAACCTTGTCATCATTGAAAAACTTCTAGCTGCTATCGCAAAAGAGCACACAGCTCAATATATTTATGGGTTAGGAAATCCTTTAATTGGCGCAAACCCGAGTGTTTCAACACTGAGGACCAATCCAAGAACTTTTTCGATACGAATCATGCAAATCAACAAATGAGACACTGCGTATTGAACAGGAAATCACCCGAGTACAGTTTAGCTGTCTAGAATTGGACGCCGGCCTTGTCATCAGAATAAATTTGTGCCCTGTTAAATTGCCGCCCGACAAAGGCGAGTATTTGCATATCATGAAACGCAGCACTCGCCGTCGAAGAGCCAGCCGACGGAAGAAAAAGCCAGCCATGAAACCGACGAAATAGCAAAAACCAAAAATTAAAACGATAGAAGGAATTATTCGTGTGGTGAACATGAACCAGCACCACTAGTTATGAGAAACACCCCCCGTACAGAGTTCTTCTTGTCCCTGGATTCCGATTTAGGGGACGACGATGGCATAAGCGATGGCGCACTGCACTCGAAAAGGCCACCGGCATTCGTTCAGTTCAGCTCAGACACTCTCAACTTTCTACCATAAGTCCCTTTATCATACCATATTATCAATCGAAACAGTCATAGTGTTGATACAATGACGACTAGTCATAAAAAGAATGTTCGACTCTCTGGAGGCGTTCACTCCTGCTCACACTACGTGAGTCATGGCTTGGTTTCTTGCCCGCTCAACGTTTAAATAATGTTACTCCACAGTAAAGTAAGCTATTCGTTCAAGGTAATCCGACACTGGCGGATTCTAATTAACGATCGCAATCCATAGATAACGTTGCGTGCAGCGTAGTAATTAGAGTGCTCTGCAATGCATATGTGGTCGCTGGTTCTATCAAGAACCGGGCATACGAAGCAAACTAACCTTTCAGGGTCGGCAAATTGGTACCAGATTTTCTGGGATGATTCAAAACACTAAGTTGCACACTTGTAAGACAAATATGTATTCAATCACCTCTGCGATGCTTAACGGAGTCGAACTCATGCTGTATTTCTACGGGATCGTTGAAAACGGAGCGCTTTCTCCTCTTACGCACAATCATTTTAATCCATTCATATCAGTTGTTTTCTCTTTGTCATCAAACAGCGTCAAAAACTGACTTTCTTCTTCCGGGACGAAAAACTTGCGAAAAGCTAACTATAATATTTCTTGAGACCTATGGTCACCAGAAAACGGGAGATTCCCATGAGCTGGTCGGTTAGAAAAATGGTTGATTTTCAGAAAGCTGGTAAGGTAAGATCTAAGCAATAGGAAAAGAAAGAAAGGTCATTATGTTGCGGCTGCACATTACACTTGAAAACTGCCGAAAGTAGTGCGGAACTGACTACTGCTGCCTAAGAGATATTTCCATGCGCATATATGACCAGATTCATAAAATGACGGGCTGAGAAAAGTTCGCGCCAATGGGTCACGTAGCACTGATTCGAACATGTGCTAGCTCGAGTCAAGGCAAACCTCCGAGGTGAACTGACGGTCGTCGGTTAGTCCAATGGCGCGGCAGGGACCGGTGCCGGCTGCTTGTCGCTGGCGGCTATCCTCAAAACAGACCTCCCCTGCGTAAGCGGGTGTTGTTGCGTACGACCTCTTTGTCACAACATACCAACTACGATCGATACCGATACAACCATAAATAGATTGCTGAACGTCCTTCGTTTATGATTTTCGCCGGCCAACGGATCGCTTCTGCGATGCCTCTCAGTAGTTTCGACAGTTGTCCGGAAGGGACCACACCTACTCCTTCTAAATCTGATGAGGAAAACCATGGCATTCTGGCAGAAATTGGCTTTATAATCGTCCGGATAGCTCTGACATGCGTCCTTTGTCACTTTTTTTTTCCAACTATAACCTATTGTTTAAGTCCACAAGGGGTCAGATTTCCAATATAGTCTCTGGAGTAATTCGACTAGAGTACAGATCAACAACAGTGCAAAGTAAAGGGATTCAGATGGGGTGGATTACATAATTCAACAATCCATAAACTACAAGATCTGGCTGATCATAAACTCCAGAATTTTTCGGGATATATGACCCTCTACTACATTGCTTATGAGAAGAGAATAACTTTAAAGCACATTTAGACTAAACCCAAAATTAGCTCAATTTTGTTAGCACTCGCCAGTCGTAGTAGATTTCTAGAGATTTACGTTAGGCTTAGATACATTTTGTATTCAATTCAACAGTGTAAGCAAGACAAAGTTTGTGATGGAATGACGTTCGACCAATACTTATCTTCTTTTCTGATGACTAAATGTGCGACAGCCTGGAGCCTCCTACCATACCGTTGTAACCGTATGTGAAGAAACAATGTGGCGGGTTGAGACTCACTAAGACATAATGTTAAAAGGTTAACCAATATGCATAAAACGCGAACGGCACTTATACGGGTAGAAAGGTGGTGGATGAGGAATAGCAACAATGCCAACCCTTAAGGGCGTTAAGAGCGTAGAAATTGAAAAAATGGCTATTTATAAAAATCGGTTGTAGTGCCAACGATCTAAGCAAGTTTTTCAGTGCGTGAAGATCTTGAGACTCACTACTGGAAATACTACAGAATTTGTTAGAGGAGAAGCAGTAACAATATTTTTGTAAGTGAGTCGAACAGCGAAGGGCTTTGAAAATGATTGTCATTGTGTGTTTGCCGTCCCTCTCCGTACGACTGTTTACGAATCAGAAAGAGGCTTAGATTACGTAGCGCAAACCAGCCCAGTTTGGGATAAGAGGCTTTCGTTTTCATCAACTTTATTAAAGCGAAGTGCTAGTCAGCCCAGCAGGTTTCTGTTTTCACTAATTCCATTCGAAACGATAACACTTGAAGCACACCGGAAGAGTCCTTTGCCGAAGGGAACACAACATTTCGACGATTCGAAATCAGGATATCATAAAAAATTAGTGATCTGCACTTTGAAAAACTGAATTCCAGGAAAGGTTGACGTTTTCATGTGGTGGAACAGCTGAATCTTCAAAGGAACGTAATCAATCGGAAGATTAGAGCACGTCGTTCATCGAGGTCGGCTGTTGGAACAGTCGGACGACCGCGGTGACGGCACTGCGCATGACTAAGGTCAACACAATAACCGAGCCGCTCTCCTCAAGAGATCCAGCGCGTTAACAGCGAACGGCGAAAGCGACGTCCGCTCCACACCCCACTCTTCACCAACAACTCGTCATCGCCTCGCTAATCGATCGATATCACGATCGATACCGCGGTGATGTAGTCGGAGAGCATCGTCAACGATCCACAAGTCCCCAAATATTCCCTATATGACGACCCTTCCTCTTCCCTGAACATCCTGTACGTATACTCGAGGTATGCTACCTTCTCCCCATGAGGAACTTAGTGTATGGTTTCCAGAGGTAACCCTTTGAAAAACGCCGGCCCTCTTCATTAAGACAAAATTTCTGCTCAGAATCTTCAAGAAAGTCAGTTTTTTGTATAAGATCCGCAGTTCACATCTACTGTGCTAGTCCAAGCACTACCCACATTCGACTGATTTCTTCGCATCCGTCATCCACAAAGATGTTCGGACTTTTTGTGTGTGATTCGGCTGTTCGTCGAGGATTTTCCCTTTGTCATGAATGTCGCTGAATGACGGTCGAGTCGATTCTCCCTAGAGTACAGTGATAGCCAGGTCGAGGTGCTCCTATTTGAATTGCACAGAGTGAATTTTCCCAGACAAGTATGGCACTAATTTCCTGACTATGAAAGGATGGAAACCAGGGGCGGGGTTGAACAAGCGCCGTGCTCGTGATGGTCAGCATTAGTACCAGTGCACTAGCCGCCTCTTAGTTAACATTTGAAGCTCAGTGGACTTCTACAGTTCAAATATGGGCATACTCCGCGATTCTAGTAGGTGCTTACTTCATGTCAGCACAAATTGCTTACATCCTTCTTTTGAGAAAATCAGATCCCTCAAAACAACAAGTAATAAAAGTCTTATGAGATGAAGTATTACAGAATTAAAATGTTGGAAATCGAGATAAAATATGGCTAGTGGAATCTAATGCTATACTAATTCGCTGTTTATAAATGTTTGAACATAATTTCATGAACAAGTGAATAGGCAGGCTTGAATGCACAGTGTTTTTGTGCTTAAATGCTCAACGCAAATATTCAGATGAATGGCAATGGAAGCGGACGCCTCGTCGGGCTAGAATGACGGCGAGTGAAGGAGCAGCTGGGGTAAATGGATCGGAAAAAATTAGCCATTGCGGGACAGAGCAGGAGCTTCACCGTCTAAGCGAAGGAAGTCGAAGTTGCAACAGGGTCCAAAAAGCAGTCAACAAGAGTAGAACATATTAGGAATGACGAAAAGTGAAGTATCGTTATGTCGTATGATGACCGTCGAAAGAGCCTTTGTAATGGGAAAACCTTTGAAATGAAAGCGAAATAAGCACTTCCAATGACAAGTTAGCGAAAATACAAGAAAGTGTGATCCAGCTGTGAACAGTTTCTGTTCAGTAAGACCAACTAAACAAGTATAAATGTACATCTAAATAAGTAAAGCAGATATTGTATCGTAAGGTCGCACTTATACGCGCTAACCACCGGTGGAGACAGAATGGATTAGGATGGAAACGTCGTTGTAACGGTTTTTCATTCGTGTCGCATCGCCGTGTCATTGGAATCTGTGTTACGCATATCGCTTTAGTTTCGTCGTCCGTGAAAAAGGATGCTGAACCGGATCCAATAGTGGAATGTCGACTTTCAACATGAAAAAGAAAAATATACTGTTTCTTGAGTACAGTCTGGAAAAAAGATAGCCAACACGTACAGTCCCTTTAAGAAAAGCTCTTAGAAAAAGTGCTGTGAAAATCTAGGCAAAACGTCGATGTTATTAGGACTACTACTAGCCATTCATTGATCCTTCAAACACGGCAAACATCAAACTCAGACCGGTGATATGAAGTGACGCACCAGTGATAACACCCAGTGCACAATGTGGAGGTTCTACTTGCATCAACTCAGAAAAGTGTCTGTCACTTCGATCGTGAACTTCGGGAATCCAATAGCAATGGTTGCTTGGTGAAAAGCAAGGAAAATGGAACCGGAGCTAAAAGAAACGTGGTTAGGGATTACTTCTCCTATTGCTGGTCATCTTTCCATTGGTTAGAATGAAAAAATTGTGATGAATCACCCATAGACGATCCACTTAGAAGTAACCAGAACCAAAGCTTAGAAACAAACGTTCTCAAATTATTAAAAAAAGCTTAGGTTACAACCGAGAATAATTTCAGCAAAAGAAATTTTCTTCGTAGTGTTCTGTGGATGCTGGATGCCACCGTATAACAGAAAATAAGGCTAAGTTCAATGACTGAAAGTGGAATTTGAATCAGCAAGGTAGAAGGTTCTGATACTAAAATGC
Source organism: Angiostrongylus costaricensis (assembly GCA_900624975.1). Classification (NCBI taxonomy): domain Eukaryota; kingdom Metazoa; phylum Nematoda; class Chromadorea; order Rhabditida; family Metastrongylidae; genus Angiostrongylus; species Angiostrongylus costaricensis. Next base: position 111,420 of record UYYA01004037.1, on the reverse strand, counting down.
TTAGAAAACGAAATACACTTACTGACTAGGATATACAACAGTGCCAAACTGGAATATTTTTGACTGTCCACAAGCTTTCTTTCTTTGAAAATATTTATTCATTTCTTATAAGGTCATGGAATGAGAAGCTCCTGCTGATGAACATGCAGGTGATCCCAATAACTGAGCTTGATAAGTCTGCACGACTGACACCTAAGGAAACCGATGTACGACACTGGTAAGCGGTAAAAGAGAAACAGCTTGACTCGACTATAGCTGAACGGTCAGAAGGGACTGAACGGACTATATGCATTATTCGTCGTGTTGAATATGTTCGCGGTAATCCTATAAAGCAAATTCGAACTCAAACAATAGACGGACACGAAGCGAATAGTTTCGGAGATGCTCTACCCGATAAAGTCGCCGGCACTAACTTGAAACATCTGGCGAGCTGTTAGCAATATTGAGTTGGACGCCGTATGGAAATACTCTTGGTGACTGTTATGTGTTATGCGAAAGGAAGCTAATCACTCAAACAAACAGTTTGATAGCGATTACTGGTCATCCAGCTGTATTTCAAGCCGAAATGCTAGACATGCAACCCACAATATTCTACCTGAAGAAAATAAGGTGCAAGTGAAAAATTAGGGGATACAGCGACGATTCTATACTGTTATGCTTTTTTTACGCTAGGGGTTCACACGGTCAAGGTACATACCAGCAAAACATCTACGATGGTCAGAATCCACTATGTTGATGTGGTTCTCATAGAGGAATATTGTAAGAGGAAACCGGTTAAAAGTGAAAGGTTGCCTCGGTTGGTGAACATTGAAAAAAACAAACCATACAACGCAATAAATCAGAGACAACTGTTCAATTTATAAATGAACTGTTCTATGAAGTTTTAAGGTAGATTTTATCACAAAAGTACAGAAAATTTAGTCTGATAATCAATAATCGGAAAAAGTTCACAAAAGTATGCCTGTGATTGAAAAAGAGAACGTTCTAGAGTTTCGAAAGAGTGAAAAAAGACGTACCTGACCAGAGACAATATGATGACTGGAAAACTCGGTATGGATTCGCATAAACTACGAAGAATGTCTTTGGTGCAACGAAGATGAGATGGAATAATGATTGCCGACGAAGATTACGAATAGGATAGATTGCAACCACAGAAACATCAGCACTCGACGACAGCAAATACGAGGACAATGAAAGAAATCAGACGGTGACATCGATGCTCATCCAGTTGGCCTCAAAATCTCATAACACTTCAGGCTAGTGAAGCATGCTGTAGAGTGACAAGCATCGCGACCACAATGTCAAACAACGCTAGACCTAAACAAGCTGGATCCTAAAAGGAATTAGTTGTCCCTCTTTATCTAAGAAACATTTCAATAGGGTAGAATTATTCGACTAAGGCGAGATCTAAACCAGACGTAAAACTAGGGGTCACCGAGTGGGGTAGAGTGAGGCATCTTGTTGGGACTGGTCAAATCCGACAGGTTTTCGAGAAAGATAAAATTGCCTGATACTGAATACGGATTTTTAGGTGGTGTTCAGAAGAAGTAATCTAGAAATGTCCTCAGAGAAATATGTATTACATTACTGCATCTTAAAATCAACGTTTCTAGTCACAAAACCAACTTGCTGCTTACAGATGGACAAGACGGGTAAAGGGAAAGGTGGGACAAAACCAGATTTCATGTAGAAATCCTGGATTTTAAAAATCTCAGGAGTATGTGTTACAGTGAGCATCTCGTTAATGGTAGAAAAATACCACATAACTTCTCAGTGATAGGAGTTCACGGATGTTATTGTTTGTACTCTTAGCAGACTTGTAGCCAAGCACTCGCCATTCTTGCCATCGAGCAACAAAATTTACCATAGAAAAAACCTTTGATTGAGAATCTTTTTCTGCACAAGATTTGAAGAGCACGAGGAATGGAGAACAGGATTTGCAAAGATGTTAAGTGAAACAAGTTTATTGCGAACGTATGACGTTTGAGATGGATGGAAGTTAAATGGCAGTTTCTTGGTAAACATGAGAGGACGTGACTTGGCCGTACGACCGGTTTCCATGGAGAAACTGATCGTTCTGTGGGAATGCAACGAAAAACAGACAATGCCGGACGAATAAGCGTTCGAAGCGGTAAAGGAAAGAGAGCTTTAAATGTTATCGTAGGTTACCTACATCGAGAACGCGAAGAAGAAAACATGAATCTAGCACAAAGGGAGCAGAAGCATTATTCCAACTCACGATAAGACAAAACTCTGTTCTGTTCAATCGCTTTGCTTGAAGCTCAAAATGATCAGCAGTTTGTCCAGTTCGATGTGAATAGCGACGGAATGAAAGCAGAAAGGTGCTTCGACATGATGCCAATCAATAGGGTAAATGTCAACACGGTCGTTATCGCCGTTGGAGTAGATCATCCTAAGTGTAAGGAGAAATAAAGAGCCTAAAGCAACAGTTATATCAATCGTTTAATCAAATATGCCCAAAGATTGTCTTAAACGTCTGGCTGGTACGTGTTTTTCTCGCGCAGTTGTTAGCGGTCCATTACAATACCTATCCGGTATTTCGTTCCATCCAGCGCCGCTGAGCTACCCAAGCCCCATACCATTGTGGTCAGAAAGTTTTTAGGAGAACATAAAAACACCGAATTCATATACCAGTAGACCATTGGAAAAAAAAGTGTATAGCTCAAATATTTATTCAATAAGGTACTGATTGGAGTCGAATACACGTGACGTATCTTTCAGGAACTAACTAACGCTGAACAACTAGTTCTTTATGTGGTTAGAAGCGGATTACACAAATAATGCAATAGCAGCAGCTTTTATTTATCTACTATTAAGTACAAAGATTAAAAAACATTTAAATCAAAAAACAGAGCAATAGTTGAAGAGGGAAGCAATTAGAAGAGAAGCAAAAGTCTGGTCTTTGCGCTCGGTGACTCGCGGTGGCCTAACGATGTATCGAACCAGTGTTACGATCCTCCCAGACAAGCCTGGTGTCAATTCTCCGACCCCAAAGGAATGGAGGGCTGGGTGGAACTGGGGCGCAGGGATCGATCCCAAGTGTATTGCAGGGCGCCTCAGACCACTGCACTGAATGTAACCCATTAGATGATGTCAGTATTGGTACCAGATGATGAAGATGTTAGTTACACACTAAAATCCTCCAAAGAGAGTGGTTACCTGTGTAGTTGATGGCAAACCACTGATGTGAAATTCGATTACTGCTGGCAAGAATGAAGTGCAATCGACTCAGAAGGTGAAGTTTAGCTGATTGAGAAAATGGCATGTAGATGTTACCAAACTGTTATACCTGTCTTCTTATTAGTCGTAGAAATTGATTCAAAGGATTCTCAGTGGTTGCCGGTAACGACCCATGAATGCAGTAAATTCGAGATTTTTTGTTCTGGTCGTCAAGGGCCACGAAAACAAGAGAGAATCACAAATGTGAGTACCATGCTATGGCTTATAGATAGTCTTCGGCAACGACCTTGTAGTCGGAATAACCAGTGCTTGTACCGAAGTTATATAGCTCCATACTTCTAGCTTTACGCGTTTCTTTTATTACAATAACTCCAGAAACTTCTCGCTTTGTGTATAAAGAGAATTCTTGTTTAAGAGAATTCACCAGAGGATTATCAAGCCTCCATACCTCTGAGTTCGGTAAATTGATACCAGAATTACCTGGGAGGATAGCAGCACCGACTTGATACATCGGTACGCCACCACAAGTCAAGGTATGAGCCAGATATTCATTAAAGCAGCTCTACGATTTCTAATGAACTAGAGATCATGGCCTATTCCTCAGGGCCGAAAACGATCAACGCCGAACATTTTATCACTTCCTTCGCAATTTAGTTTCTAGTGTTTTTCAATAAAATGTACTATCTATCGATTTGGTGTAAGCTTTGCCATTTCTTTCGTTTTTTGATGGTATTCTATATAGTTGTTTTTCACTTAATCATGATAACAACAATACCAGTACTAATATAGGTACCAACAATGAAATCAAGGAATTTTAACCTGCTGTTTTATTTAGAAAGCATCTGAGAAACCAGTACGAAGCTCAAAACCATTAGAAAGTTGATATGAAGTAAGCAATAACGATAGAACGGACCCACACCCATAATTGTGATGGCACCTTCGGGTCTGGAAACAAGCTTGCTAATTTGTAGGACAGCATGGAATTCCTTGAATAAATTACGAGCAAACATCTATAGTGTGACTTTTTGTTGCTAAAAAACAGCAAGTCGCACAGATCAACGGATACTGTAAATTCAGCAACTATGCAAAAACGCGTGGATATGGTTATTTGACTGTTTCTTGTCTTAAAAACTACTCTGAAGAAGAGGGAAATGCAGAAGCAAAGGTAGTGTAATATTTTTTTCGGAACGAAAAATACTGTAAGTAAGAAATATTTACAAAATTACACATCTGGTAACGAGGACGCCCAGTGAGCACGACTTCAGACTCACTTATGAGGAGCTCTTCGATAAAATGATTACCAAGCCCATTTAGCTCAACTGCAATACGATGAAAACCATGAAAAACATAAAATATGAAGTTCGGAAGCGCTAAAAAAATTCAGAAAACAGAAATGGTGAATAACGGACATCTTTAAAAGACTACTTAAAACTATGCGAAAACTGAAAGAGAATTTTATGCAACTAATTTCAAAAATACCCTAGGTTAACTCTACAAAAATGCGTTAGACAGGCACATTGGTGAGTTAGATTAGACAAATTCCGGTCGAACCGTATCATCTTCACAGTCCAATCCACTATATCCGAACTGGAACCCTGATCTTCTTGGCGTACGGCTACGGTAGTAACGATAAGCGAAAAGACCTAAAAGCAGCATTAGAATATTGGAGAACGAGAAGAAATTAATAAGTTGATAAGCAATATATGAAAAATAATCTGGAATAAGCAATCAGAGTGTAGGACGTAATATAAGACGACGAATGAACGTGCCGCGATTTGCTATTGGTACCGCCCACATGATGATGCACGCGCGTGCGATGCGATGCGGTACTTGTTGCCGATCAATATTGTTAAGAACTAATTTATAAGTGAGACTTATAAATTTGAGCAACAAACTAAGAAATAAAATAATAAAAATTAATGAAAATAACAAGCAATCGTGATGAGTAATAAAGTATAAAAAATAATCTATTTTTTATTCTGCATGATCCGCCATCACATCTCCTGTGCGGATTCCACGACTTCTTGCATTCGATTAGTTTTCCTCGTATTCATCTTCAGCTAAGGTCTCCCGACAATTCAAGTGTTGTTTCGGATGCTGCTTGAGGAACTCGTCATCTGTGTGAATGTCGTAGAGTGGTCGTCGAGGCGATTCTCTTCAATCTTGAGATAGCCTGGCTAAGGCGTTCCCACGTGGACTGGAGGAAAGCATTGTGGGAAAGGGTCGAATGAATCAGCGCCTTTGTTTCCTGATCGACGGTATCGCTAATCACTGCGCTACCCCTACGCAAAAATAAAAAAAGTGAAAAAACTACTTGTATAGTAACAAAAATAAGACTACGCAATAAGAAATTTATATACTGTAGGCATAAAATATATCATTCTCGTCGACGACTGATCGCTGGTAACTATTCACAACAGTTTACTATTCTTCCTTCATTGTTTTCCTGATTTCAAAAATTCAAAAAGATTAAAAGTAGAAATTTTCTATACAGAAGGCCTGTTAGGAGAAGTCTGCACTTCAGAAACCTTTAAAAATGAGAACATCGAATCGAGAATAATGCTTACAAGCAGCAGAGATGACAAGCAGAAGAATGAAGGTGCCTAAACCCCAGCTGCTCGCTTGGCACAAATCCTCCTTTAGCTCGAATAGGTTCTTTCCGACTCGGTTCGATGGCGATGCGCAGAATGTCTTGCCCTGTAAGTGTTTCGTAATACGAATCATCGTTAGAATCCGAAAAAAATAAATAGAAGAAGAATAAAAATGGGAATGAAAACGAGTCGTAAAACACAGAGTCTCATTCAAACACACCTGATTAACAAAACTGTACTTCTCCTGCTTTGCCAACGTCACGAACGGTTGTAGCGTACAGTCACAATGTAGTGGATTACTGGAGATGTCTAGTGTGCTAAGCGATTCCAGAGAATCCCATAGTGTTGTTGAAAACTGAAACGTTATATTGTTTAACTTTTATGTATTGTATGTTCTTTCTTCAAAGCAAGGTAATGAGAGTGAAAAACCGCCTGAGAGAAAGGCAAAGCAATGGCCTCGGTTGCAGTGGCGTATACCACATGAGACACCGCTACGGGCAATTACGGATTCGAAGCTCAGCTGAGGTTCCAAGTTTTGCTTATATCTCAGCATACCTATGGTTAAAACCTCCTACTCCTAAACATGCAACTTATCACGGGAAAGCCTCGCCATTCCAGAGTTAATCTATTCACCTACTGCACCTGCCGACTTAATGTGAAACTCCAACGCAGTAGATCAATCTTCTCAATAAAAATATAGTTAGTTCGGTGAATAATTTATAACACATTAAAAGCTCTAAAGCTTTTATGGATATTACGAATCGTAAGTGTAACCAATTTGCATTGAATATAGCTGTATGGCATAGAATACTCCAGCTATTTTTTAGTAAATTCAAAGAGATGTACAATCAGCACTGATAGGAAAGACTTCCAATTAGTAATGATGAAACGGCTGGCTTGGTACAATAGAAATAGCTAATGATTTTTAACCATGCCTTAAAATGAGACCGATTCTCAGATGATAAATGTAAACCGAAGAGTGGATGAAGGATTAGATCTCTGACTTCGCGTATATTTAATAGTCATCGTTGAAACGGGAAACTTTACACATTTCTACTTTTTCATCAACAGTTCCAATTTTTGGGGATTTCTTCTGAATGGATACTTCCACTGGACCCGTGCAAAAGGATTTCGGACATTAACACGGTTTCAGTCAAAAACGCTTTAATTCCCTCACTAATGCTCGGCTCCGCGTGTTCTGATGATGCTGATTTATAAAACAGTATCAAAAAGCTCAAATGGCTTACAGTGGCGAAGCTGTTTCTACTGAGGTCGAGGGCTTCGAGTGACTGGAGGCAGTTCCTGGCCACACTGAATGAAGTGAGGTTGTTTTCGGAAAGGTCCAATCTACGCAGTCCGAGCACCTGAAACCATGTCCTGAAATTTGCCTTCACTTGCTGGAGGCATTCTTTTTGCCCAGTTCATTACAAACCCGCTGCTAATTATTTTGAGGCATTCGGACCAGCAAATTAACTCCCTAACCTCCTGAATTAGTCATTAGCGCATCACATTTTCCGTTGGGTTTAAGGCATCACACACAAAGACGATCGCGATCTAACCTTTAAGCACTACTTAAAAACTGCTCCTTCTAGATAATTTTTTTTGCAAAACCACGAGAATTTTTTCTACTGATTTTTTCTTTGTTCAAGAAAAGGCATAAAATGAAAACGTCTTTTCGTTTCGTTGTAAACTGCTTGTTTTTGGAGGTTTTGAAATTTACAATTCAAGCCATGATAACAGGACAAAGCGTTCGGTGTTGATCAGTTTTCCAGGGATGCGCAACGCATCTCACTTAATGCAACATAGAGGTGATTAAATGAATATTTTCCTATACAATGATTTGCAATTTCCTAGACATGTATCGAGTAAGTGTTTCTACCAGACAAGTCTGGTAGAAATTTGCCAACCCCAGAGAAATGGAAGGATTGGTAAAACCAAGGTGCGGAATCGAACCAAAGACCACGTGATTGCTACAGGCAGATCTAATCGTTACGCTGGAAACGCCCTCAAGCGCAATTAAAGATTGTTTAAAATGGCTGATATCACTTTTCTAACTTTCATATAAATGAGCAACCAACAGCAAGGTCGAACAAATGTCCTCTAAAAGAGCATTCATAGAATTAAGCACGCAAGTCGTCAAAACAAAGAAAAACATTCATAGATTTCTGGCCTGTGGTCGGCGTTTTTTAATGGTTCGTGAGGAAATGTAATTCCACTGGATCTTCTTGATCGAAGTAAGAGTGTCTCAAGATTACGCTTAATATGCTCGGCATACAATTTCTGTCACATTAATGAAGCAGTCATGATTGCAAGAGTCTTGCAACCTTATATGAATCCTTTTTTTTGTTTCATAAGTTTCTAGAATACTCAAGTTTACCTTACAGAATGTGTCCTTGTGAAGCTTTTCAATGTGATTTTTGGCGAGTTTCAGCTCGGCAAGTTCTACAAGGCCTCTCATATCGGTCTCAAAAAGTACCGAGATTAAATCCGCTTTCGACTCGGCCGGTCGTCGTCCGAGCGCAGCGGTCATGTCCAGCAATCGCAATCTGAACTCGCTTTGATTAGACCATTCAGAAAGCTGTCCTCGGTGTCCTCAGTGATCATGGCGGACATAACCCTGCTTCATGGGAAGATCCACAAAAATTCCTCCAAGTGAAAAAGAGGACTTGATTGATTCCACCAGAATCAAGCTAAATTTTGCTGTAAATGTCTACTAGAGGTACGACGCATAGGAAGCTGTAATTTAAGGTTCTAACTTCTCGTCAAATAGAGCTTGGAAGTTGGTCGCTATATTTCACAAAGACGTTTCACTGTCTGCAAGTTTTACTTTAAATAACCTCTTTTACCTTTTCATGGGCTCAAATGGATATCGTCCAGCCTGTTTTATGTTATTATTGTTGAGGTAGAGGAATTGTACGGCTGGTGTGCTCTTGAATGTTAGTGATGAGACCTTAGTGATGCTGTTGCCAGTGAGATTCATCAGTGACAAGCTGCGATGCACTTCTCCTAGAAGAGTAATCATGGAATTGCAAACCCATAGACAGAATTGAACAGTTCTTGCAGTCTACGGTCTACTTGGTCTACGTCAACTTTTTCGCTAGGAGACGGCATGGAAACACGAACACAGAGAATGTGTTGTGAAGGACTCTCCATTAATCGATGAGCACGCTTTTCATGGCAGCCAAGAAAACGAGTGATAAAAGCTAAAGGGAGACCAGAAAATAAATTTTAGGTTAGCTAACAATGTCTGAACATACCCTCGAACATTTCAAACTAGTACACTACAAGTCTATTAAACATGCATATTTCCCAAGTCAAAAAATATGGTAGAATTTTGTAGGTGCTTGTTACATGGTGAGTATCGTAGCTCGAAATGGACGACCAACCTTCAGTAAAAAGTCCCTCTGATATATCGCCGAAGTTGTTGCCAGTCATCGTGAGTGTATCGATATAAGGGAATGCACGCTCGTGAATCTGAATACTGGATTGATAATCGGTTTGTTTGAGCACTTTTCACAGTATTTGAAGACGAATGTATTCTATATACTTTGCTGCATCCCATGACTCTACACCTGGGAAGTTCCTAAAAGCAAATTTACATATTCATTAGGTAATTAACGTAGTGGAGCATGAGTGGTGCTGTAGTATAGATGGCGTCCAATAATAAGCCTTCTGTTCAAACTCCGTCGATTGAACTCTTCCATTCCGCAGCGGGCCGACAAGAAATTGTTACTATTTGTCTGGTAAGCTCTCTTCGATCGACAAAAGCAGGTAACCTCTGGCGAACTCCTGGAACTTCCAACAACTGCTATCTCAGCTTCCTGGGAAGAATCTAATCCGATGAAACACAACTGCATTCATGAAGAAGATCCAATCCTAAAGTAATAACCAAACTCACAAAAAAATCTGAAGACTTTCGTGGATAACGCATTCGATGAAACGAATCGAATACAAGAAGTGCTAAGATCCGCACAATATGTGGTCTCTGTCCATGTATTAAACTGGTCTAGGAGAGTAAAGACACACCAAAATCGAATGTGTAGGCTAAAAGAGCATCCAGTTACTTCTGGGAAGCTCAATGGCGTCTAATGTATGGATGTACCACGCATCCCACAAGGAGTCGTTGTTCAAGGCATGACGCGCAGTCCTTATCGAAGTTTTCGACAGAGCATCACACACATTTTAGAAATGAGTCATGTGGCCATATTATTATATAAACAATAGGAAATGTACCGAATAAATATATGGAAATGCGGAAAACAATAGGAAATGTGCAATTTTTAGGCCAAGAAAATTGGAAGCCTCTTTACAACGGTGACGGGTCGCTTCATAGCTAGCTAATTGTGACTACATTTAGTTGGATTTTGTGATTGTACAATGACCTCTAGTGAAGAGCTTATAGTGATCGATGTCAAAGCATTACGACCGTAATTGTTAAACTACCAAGGCACTTCTTCTGAATACAAATTCATTCCAGTGAATGCCGAACGAACCGCAACTATACATTGATGAAGAGCTTCGCGATGACCAGAAGCCCTCCACTAGTGTAAATGATAAAGAATTACAATTTAAGTATGAAATGCTGAGATATTTGCAAACCATGACACCATGACCCGGATGGTGTAGTGGTGAAGTGCGCTGCTTCCCGGTAAGGACAACAGCGCGTGTTCGTTCCCCACTGCATACACCTGTGGTCCGGAGTTTTGCAAATATCTCAGCATTTCATATGAGTTATATTTCGCAACATACCCTGCCATTAAAAAGAAAAAGCCAGTAAATAAAAGAGTTAAGATTACAATTTAAGTGTTAAGCACCCTAGAGAACTGTACACTCTTGGATTCCTTCCATTGCTGAACACACGAAGTGCACGAATACTTATGCACATCAGCTCTGAGTGGATGGATTCATCAACAACACAGCCCCACTTCTTAGCTTAGCCTTACAGAACGTCTTATTCTTCGTAATCATACTGTAACAACATAGAGCATTACACAGTTCCAGTATGATTTATAATAATGCACTTCACCCTTAATACTACAACGAAACGCGATTATGCTCATTTAAGATAATAACAAATTTGCCTTTATTTACTCACATCCTACACACATCCGGCTTTTTATAGTGCTGGAGTGTTTATTGGTATGCATATTAACAAATGTGCAACACCTGTTCATCGATGTCAACGCACAGCTGGGTGGACCGAGTGGAACGCATGCATCCACTTCATCGCATGTTTTTCCTCACTGTTCATTTTGTCGCAACGAGCTTAGTTGCCACACATTTCATTTCTTAATAGATAGGTTATTCAACACAGATGCAGTGCCGGAAATAATTGCCGAGAAGCTATTCTCGACACTTGATAGTTTACAATAAATCATTTTGAAAGGGTTTTCCAATGCACATCGCGGGCGGCGAAAAATAGGGTGTGTTCACTGCCCGTCACACAAAAATAGGTGTAGTCGAGTATCTGTTAACATTGTCATTATTGCTTCTCTTGATTTTGTTCTTAAATACTAATAACTACTACTAATTCCTATGAACACCCTTCATATGAGTTTCTCTCATTTTGATTTGTCGCGAGGATACGTGGTGCGTCCAATGTAGATGGAAGAGAGCTAAGTGAGGACCAAAAGCAAGTTTGTTGTTCCCTGAGGCGCAGATGGATTCAGAAGATGTGGTACTGCTTTAGTTGTATCGGACTGATACACAGTACATATTTATGCATGCGCACATGGGTGTGTTCCAGTACACATGGAATGTATCCTGTACGTCGATCAAATGTCTTCAATGAAGTGGCGGGCAAGTGCAAAGTGGAAAACCGTTTAGCATCGATTTTCGGCCATATGACTCTTCTCGAAGACACCATAAAGCTATCGGAAGAGACCATTTCGCCGAAAAAGACTAATAATTGAGGGTGCAATAGGAAAATATGAGGTCTTCTTGTGCCTGGGTGCTCTGGCATCGGGCAACACCTGATCATCAACGGAAGGTTCCGTAGGGGTGTAGAGAAAAAGCAACTGCTGTTACCTCGCGCCAGACATGTCGATTGAAAAAGAAAGACAGAAGGGAAAAAACAGTCAAGAATCATTTCAAGAAAAATAGACAAATGAGAAACAGATGACGGGTTATTGAGTAGGAATCCTGGATTTCACTAGCGACTGAAGCTGTAGGCAAAGCTCTTTTTCTTTCGATGTAATTTGTTAGAAGAACGAAATCTCCCTAAATTTTGCGCCTTACTACCACGCATTTATGTTTTTTCATTATTATTTTTTTTAGATTTTTGGTATAAGGACTTTCGGAGGAAAGGACTATGTGCCCTAGAAACGTTATCGGTTGAATTTCTCTAGATGATTTGAACGTAACATGTCAATGCATGACACAAAAAGAGTAGTACATGAGAGGAATAGGAAAAAACTACAAAGCACTGTTATAAGGGGGAAAAAGAGCTATTCAAAACCAGTACGATGAGCAATTGAAGCTCAATGATCGCTATGTTCTTCTCAAACACAGCACTTAACATGAAGAAGTTTCATATGCAACATCGAACAACGCTATGCAAATGAAACCAATTTTCTTCATCGATTATAGTAACTATGATAAAATGTTTTTGAAATGCTGAAGGATCATTCACCAAACCAGCAGACAGTGAACATCATCTCCACTGAAATGAGGAAATGTAGTGGAAGAGTGTCTTCACATTGGGGTAAGAAAGGAAGGAATCATCCAGATCCTTTCACAAACTCGCAACAATGCTTGTTTTTTCGATAGTCATTGACAATTTCGTGGTAACTAAAAATATTAAAAACTTTCGAGCCTGTGAAATAATACAGGAAACATCTTATGGCTTTAAAAAGAGGCACAATTTCCCTCAGATGTCATTCTTTTTTTAATTCAAATCAACGCTCCCCTTCAATACACATGGGAACCCCTTAACCAGGCTATCTCTAAGATTGCAAGACGATCGACTCGACCAGCATCCTAAGCATTCTATGACATTAATAAAAAAGATGAAATCCTCAAGCATCAGACGAAACAACACGTGATATATTCGAGGGTCATTATGGACGATACTTGCGAGGAAGCGAATCGAATGCAAGAAGTGCTGAGATCCATAGAGTAGATATGACGGCGGGTCATACAAAAAACATTTCAAATTTTAAAAAGTCCTGATAAGGGAAAAAAATTCAATTTCTTACGGAACATCAATTTCTGCAAACAAACGACGAACTCGCGTACATCCTCGCCCCCACACATTGCTTGGCGAAATCCTGCTCGCGTTGTTGTTCGAAGCATGTGCCTCGGCATCAAAAAACGAAAAGCAGAACAATCCTCACGTTTTCCAAGAAGAAGTATAACTTCGTTATGACACGACATACGTCATGACAGAATTAAAAAAGCCCGTATCTTTTTGTGATAGACATGCATACTCCTATGGCTTTTACTTCAGTTAACAACATCGATCATAACGAGCTGAGTTGTGTCAGCTCAATGTTTAAAGTCTCAATTTTTCAACAACATAGGATGCACTAAGATCAAGCCTTACTGTCACAAATCTGAACTTTACTTTACTGAACTAATGACTTTTTCACCATTTGAAGGCAAAGAGTTCTTCTTTGTTAGAGTGGGCAACAGAGAGGATCGAAAGAAGAAAGATTTGCTAGCTCAACGCTGACCATCAAATAGGAAGAAGATAAAGCGTCCGGCGTTGAACAGTCCTTTAAAGACACACCATGCATTCGACCCAACCAAGCGCCACAGAGGTGACTCAAAGCATCTTTCGTCTAAGACCTATGGAGGCATTCTCGTAAATCAATTCAACGTTTTCTTTATCCTACTGCAGTGGTTTGCTATTTATTTACCAACTCAAGAAGGATGGCGGGTTTGGTTTGACCGAGTGCGCGATTGGACCAAAGATTATGTGTATTGGAAAGCACCTTTAACCTGTGCACCACATGCGACTCGGATCACATCAAATAAAATCTCACACACGCTCTCTACAATGTCTTCTTATCAAATTGCAACCACACCTGCCTCGGCAAACGTTCCTTAATCCAAATCATCTCACTCCAACATCCTCAAACTATCTCGTCACCGTTGGCAAGGATCCAGTTGCTTTCAAAAGATATTATTGCAAAGAAAGTCAGAAAATATTTCAAAAATTCACGAAGATTTTGAATGGATGATGTGCAAAGTCTTCCACTAGAAATATATAGTGAAATAATGGGGAAATAGAGGTGACGCTAGTTGAGCTTATATCATTTAACTTCCTATAGTTCCTGTTGAGCAACCAACTCTGTGCCCTATCACCTCCTACGTATTGCTATGAGGATCGTGTAGAAAAAATAGCCTTTATTCAGGGTCTAAATCGTGCACTATTCAATATTCTTGGTTTCGACGATTCAAACGCTTCGAATCTGGCGACTTGACCTTTCAAGATTGATCTGCAAAAGGCGAGTGTCCACAGTCGATGACGAAGCCCTGCGTAGTCAAATGCCGGCACTGATGAATTGGTGACGACCACTTGATGACATTCTTTGGCCGTCAACAATCATCAGGTTTCGAAATATCTACTATTTATACCGATTATTCATGAATTTAGTGGAGGAAATAGTGCAATCGCGAAGAACTTAACGTTTCTTCGCCTACTTACCGAGACAAGTTATTTGTGGAAAATTCGCAAGGTCTTATATATCAACCATATCCAAAAAAGTGTTTTCCACAAAAAAAACTCTATCTTGATAATCTCAAGACAGGTTTCTCTAAGGAGAAGGTTCGTCAACGCTGTTGATGGCTGGATTAGACAAAACGTATGAACTGCTCACTAATACCGGGACGGCCATCATTCACGCTACTCAGTTCCAAAATCTAGCCTACCCAAAACACATTACGCCTCCACAAACTGCAAATTTAATTTTGTGAATACCGTTTAGGAGCTTATTTGGAAAACTTTACGCCTGTTTCCAACAATTTGATCGGTTCCTACTAGATTCACGCACGATTCAACGCATTCGACATCCAAACATTATTCAAAAATAACACCGACCATTTCTCCACGTAGCAACCAAGGTGAAATGCGATAAAGAAGCTACCTTGTTTCAGAATTGGATACCTGGATGGTCCATCCTAACTGGTTGTGCGGAGCCCAGCATAACCTCCATTTTTCACAGTTCTACTGGTTTAGCCATTGTGGTTCCCTGGAGTCCCGAGGTCAGCCAGGTCAAGGTCTGCCTCAGGTCATCACCACCACAATCAGTCGCCGCCTTTGTGGATGAAAAGGAGATTTGCCACCACGTGACTATTTTCATACCAGATCAGTGACGGATCCTGGAATTGGCTTACTCTTTGCTTGGCTTCTTGATGGAAACGCCGCCGGACTCCTTCTCAGATTGGGAGACCCTGCCAAAGGAAACAATCCACCCGCTGGACATCGCAGCCCGACACCCAGCACCACCTCCCAGCCACGATGAGGCGGTAAGCCGTTAGGAGGAATACACTTATAACATTTGGATATCATAATATAACATGTGCGATATGGACATATGTAAACTGAAGTTGTATTTCAAATGA
Organism: Angiostrongylus costaricensis; assembly: GCA_900624975.1. NCBI lineage: Eukaryota > Metazoa > Nematoda > Chromadorea > Rhabditida > Metastrongylidae > Angiostrongylus > Angiostrongylus costaricensis. The sequence continues at coordinate 96,061 of UYYA01004037.1, read as the reverse complement.
GTTGTAAATTTTCAAACAACTAATGCAAATTGCAAAAGCTCCTTTCGAGCTTAATCGTACAGATGCTTCCTTGGTGCACTTATACTAGGCATCAACATGAAGCACTGAGAAAAATCTACTGATTTTATCGGAATGAAGTGTTTGCCCTTCGAGAACGATGGCAGAATGTTTGAATTCGGTTACCGTACACCGTGTAGACAAAGAAAATTGTTGAACGAAACTGCTCGTGGCTAATCAAAGATTCAATAAGGAAAGATGAGTAAGCGAGAAGGAATTGTTCATTGATGTGAGCAATTACGACGAAACGATTTAATGCCTCACTCAGAGCAAACCCAGTCAGAACGTCAAAACAATAAACTACAGTGAAAAAGAGGGGAATGCCTACAATACACTGGGAATATTGCACGTTTTTATCTTTTTGTGCCGCTATTTTTTAGAGCATTCCAGTTTTACAAACTTATTGAAGAGCCCTCAGAAAAACTCTTATTACAGATATTCTTAGGATCATTGCTAGCTTTCCCTTCGCACTGATTCAAGCAAGAAGAACTTAGAGACTAGAGATTTCTCTTCCTCTCACTCTATCTATTTCCGAAACTTCTAATAAACTTCCAACACTACAAGTGTCCAGCAAGAACGATTTCTATATAGCGATTTAACTTCAACCACAGTGGTGCTGAGACATTTGCAAAACTCCGGACCGCAGGTGTCTGTGCTGGGCAACGAACGCGCTATTACCCTTCCCAGGGGCTAACGCGTTCACCACCACACCATGCGGATCTAACTTATTTAACTTCATCTGAATACTATTTAGCGCTTTGTAAAATAACAGAACTTCGTCGGAAAACATTGTAAAATACATTGGGTAGAAGACAGACAGAGAGACAGACAGACAGACAAACAGGCACATAAAACAGTAAACAGCAAATGATATTACCTGTTGGAAAACGTCCGAATTCCTGAATCGTGAATTAAGACAGGTGACGTGTGTCCTGTTGCAGATGCATCCTGGTTTAGGACAACTTGCCTCTTCTTGACTCGGAAAGCGACTTCCTCAATGAATTCTTGATTTAGTAGGACAAATTATCCGAACTTTATGTGTATGTGTGCAAGATATTACAGGTCTGTCCAGAATGAAGAATATCACCCGTTCAGAGGAAAGGGTCTGTAATCGGTTTCCCACCAGTTGCATGCTAAGGATCAACTGAATTAAAAAAATTACACACCGATAGATGTTAGCAATTCTAATCTGAGGAATGCCTCTTCCTAAGATTTGCATTTTTCAAATAGCAATACTTTTTTCTCAAGTATATTTGATTTTAGGCAATCGCTGGCTCTGCTATGGGGTATTGACGTACACCTACAGCATACCAGTAATCATGCCCCTGCATACCGGTAAGGGTATCCTTGAGTGTATGCGGATTGTATCTTTTATGTCGAATTGGTTAGAAGTCTCCAACCAAATAACTCTAGTAGTTGCCCGATCCAGACTTACTTTCGTTATAGCTCACTCCTATCCTGCTGGACGCCGACAGGCTAATCGTGAGTACATCCTTCCTAAGAGCCCGGTGGAACACTGGTGGACACTCCACCGAAAAAAGAGCGAAAATGGTTAATACGAGGCGTGTGGGCTTTTGCGTGACGAATTCAACTGGCAGTTCTGCTGGTGGATGACAATAATGGCGTCTGTTCATTCTGTGGTTAAAAAGAGCATTCGGTAGTGGGCTTCGTTTGTTTAAGGAAGACGAAAAGCACTATTCTTCTGCTATAACATTCTTTTTCACTATATTTGGAAAGAAGATAGCCACGATAGGTCGTTTGACTTTATCATGGCACATATTTATCCTTAGTTAAGCCGGCAGATAGGAGTGTTGAGCTGATCAGCTTGAGTGACTCACTTGAGGAATGGGCCTATGCTGCACGTTGCACTTCAATACTCAGCAACACTCTCATCCACAATGAGGCGGTAAGCGAAAGGTGTGTATGGTGATCACTAGCTTATAACATGAACTAAAGAGAGCTTCAACTTTTGCTAAGAGATAATTCTTTAAGCACAACAGAATTTTCTTAGCGAACGAATTCCGGAAAGCCTGTGTGGACAATACGAATTGGATAGAAGCCTTGTAGCAATTCTCTCTTATAGAAAGGAAACCAAAGTAATAAAAGGCTTCGAAGTGAGGAAATTTGAATGAACACGGCGCTAGTAGTTCGTTCAGATCACCCGTTAGAAATGGAAAATGTTGTTGCTCAACCTTTTATCACCACAATAAATAAACAGAGGTAATATTTTCTACCAAGCAGTAGAACGTTTGATGGTTTTGCGCTTGATTTATCATGCAGAAGGTATGACTAATTTGCTTGTATTCATTTCGCCATTAGATATTCTACGTAGACGGGGACAAAGCAAAGGTTAGAATGGAAATCATTATCGTGAATCTAAATAAGCTTTCCTAGAATATTAAAATGCGTATCATGTTGGCAGATTGTTCAACTGGACCACATTTTTAGTCCGGCAAGCTTAAACAAGCAGTAAATGAGCTTCACGTAACATATCCTAAGACCGACTTTCTTTTAACCTCGGTGCTGATCAATAATTCACTATTTTTCTTGATGAGCGAACATGAGTTTGGTATTACAACATTCACTAATACACAATAGCTAACGTTTCGGCGGTTTAGCCTTCTTCAGAGCTATTTTGTTCTTTGTAAGCCTTCCAGTAGTTTAGTGGAGAGCAGCAGCACAGGGTGTCTCATGAGTGAATGTATTCATAATACACAATAGTACTGTATAACAGTATCGTGTAATATTAAAATAATATCATATCATGTCATATAATATTACAACAATATCATATAGTACTAATGATACATTCGTCGTACTCTGTGCAGCTGGTCTCCACCAAATAACTGGAACACTTACGAAGAACAAAACGGTTCCGAAGAAGGCGGAACCACCAAAATGTCAGCTATTGTATACTGGTAAATGTTGTAATAACAACCTCATGTTTACTCACCAAGAACAACAGTAGACGAACCGTACCTGTATGCGCCGAGACGATGAGCAGCAACAGCGTCGCGAGCAGCGCGGCGATGTGACACATCGTCGCCGCAGCAGCAGAAGCAGCAGGAGAAGGCGACACTGATCAATCGATGGAGCTGCACCTAGGACAGCTGGCTTATTCGTGAAGGTCAACACGGAGGCCTGGAAGGAGGACGGCGGGCGATCGGGCGGGTGGGTGGGAACGGTCGACCGGTGGTGGTAACTCCACTTGCTGCTGAAACGAAGCATTCACTCTGACTACTCTCCGTCGTCTGAGCACCAATGCGATCGATACACGCACAAATAGAGGCAAACGCCATTTGAAATTGAGATTAAAAATCTATCTACCCATGATTCAAAAATTATGCGAGAAAAATCCTCGCACAACTACAGATTCCACAAGTTAACTTGAAGTCGTTCTTGCTCCTAAATAGGTCCACTCATATGACGTGACAGTGGCAAGACTATTAATAACCAATTTATAGTTTATATTTACATATTAGTTATAGGAGGGTGGAATTTAAATCATGGTGTGGCTAGGATGTAGGGAAAATGAGAGGTTGACTTTGGTGGATAGACCTATTTCGCTGTGGTCACACCTCTGGCAACCGGACTTCGGTTCCATGCACTTCATCTCAGCACTGCAGAATCTATCGCGTTTTGTGGTTCTTACAAACCACAGCTGTGTCGAAGCGGCGATGCAAAATACCAAAAAACCTTTCACATTAGTGGTCACTGAAAATGCTAACCAATCGACATTTAGAGATGTTGTGATGAGAAACGACAAGTGCTATCTCATGTAGTAATACTTCACATAGATATTCCAATGTGCTGTTATTAACACCGTAAACCTCAATTGTTCGAAACACGGAACTCAAAAGGCCGGCTTTCTATACACCTCGGCATAAATAATCGATATATTTATTTATATGTTCTTATGAAGTGATCTTTTTGAGGTAATGCGAGGTTAGTATTAGTTGTCGTTGTTGTTGTTGTTGTTGTTGTTGGTAGATTGCTGACGCCTCGGCGATTTTGCGTTCCTCAGAGATGTGCTTTTAGGAGTGGGACTACCCTCTGATCATCTTAACAAGATCATTTTATAAGAACATATAAATAAATGCTTGAAACACATTAACATTATCGCAGATGATGGCGGTTTACGTTCGACGAGGTTTTAAATCTACGATGGCGTTACGCCAGTCAATCTTGTGTCACAAGCGCAGTGATCATGGAACGAGCAACTGTTGAACATAAAGTGTCAGTACAAAAAGGTTATTGAATTTTCGGCACTCTTAGGTGATTACTTTAACCCAAAAAATACGTTTTAAAAAAATTTAGCCGACTTTCGCAAGGTTAGCATTTAAACGTGTGTTTCTTAAAAAAACTGGTATGTCTGTCAGAACGATAACAGCAATATGTCAGTTGTCAAGAGAACAAACGAAAAGGTTTTTCTGCAAAGTGAACTCATACGAGTAGTCGCCATTAAATAGAAAAGAAATTGATAACAGAATATGATGATGAATGATGATGATGTTGTGGTAGGCAGAGATGAGGTTCAATGATTGCGGTCAGATAGGATGGTGCGATACCGTCGCCCGCTACCCTTGCTTTGGCCATCGTGGGTCACGCTCGCCTCCGACGTCAGTAGCCACGAACAGAACAATGCATGAAAACGAACTGCCAGCCATGATGACATCACTGTATCACTGTCACTAACAGGTTAACGGAAATATGTGGCATGATGATGGTCCTATGGAGGTGTTAAAATAAAAGTTAAGAGGGGAAGCATGATGGAACATTATAGACTAGCACAAAAATCGAGACTCGAGAATTCTAAAAAGACAAAATAGATAGAAAGATAAACGATAAAAAAGGATAAAGCCGTCGTCGTTGATCAATCCCTGAGGGGTGCGCCATGCATTCGACTTCATTAATTATCGTTTGGAGGTGATTGAATGCACATCTGGCCTTCACAATGACTCACGGCGGCCTACCGATGTGTCGAGTTAGTGCTGCTATCCTCCCAGACAAGTCTGGTACCAATTCGCCGACCTCAGAAAGATGGAACGCTTGGCGGGCCATGGATGTGGGGATCAATTTCAAATGTGTATTACAGAACGCCTCCGACCACTGCGCCACACCAGCCCCTTAATAGAAAACAGAAAGATACGAAGTATGCAAGGAGTAGTGCTGGTAAGAATGTCAAGCGTCTTTATGTTGATTCCACCAGAAACATGAAAAGTCCTAATGCAGTAGGAACAGAATATTCAGCAGAAACCTAATGGACTTAATGATAGAACTTCATGTTGAGACTTAAGTGATTATCACTTGTTACCATCACAGTAATCGTAGTTAAGAATAATAAAAAAAACCTCTCACGGTGTACTTCCTCACTGCTCCATCAAGGAAATTAAAGGATGTCTCCTGTAACGAAGGATAAGAACAGTGCAAATTTCTTTCCTAGTTGTTTATGAACGTTTCGTTGATGGGATCAGTTTGAACAATAGAGAATATCTGCGAAAAGGAATACCCTTCCAGAAAATATCCTCAATAAAAATGCGTCATAGTCTGGTTAAGGTTAGAAAACTGCTCTGAATTCCGTTATCAAGAAGCGTACGTGGCAGCGGTGTAATAGCGAGAACCGTAACATTTTCTCTTGTTTTAAGCTTATTCTTTTTATGACATGGCCTTAGCAAAAGGATAAAAGGATGATGCATTCTTCTTTCAACAATCTTTTAGGAAGGCACAATCCCTTCGACTCCATTAGGGATGGCAGAGGTGGCCGAATGAACTTTGGTTCATACAATAGCTTGCGATGGCCTACTGATATATCAGTGTAAGTATTTGCATCCTCACAGAGAACCTTTCGTATTCATTTGAGGGACAGAGGGCTTAGTCTCCCCAGAGTGCGGGATCGAACCAACGATTATACATGCGTTGCAGATAACCATTAACCACTGTGTTATGCGCACCCTACACATTAATATGAAACGTAGATCGTGAAAGACCACTATTATAACATCTAAAACAATGATTCTACGAAAGGCATTGCATGTTGTATTCACATTGTTGCATTGTAAGGAACTCAGGCTTAAGTCGTTTATTCAAAGATCTCTGAGCGAAAAAAGAAAAGGCAACAGTCACTATTCTCACTTGCTTACATTTTTAGCTGAAATTTCATGATATAAGCAGAAAAGAGGAGAGTTTAACATGGCTGGTCATCAATCAGCTTTCTCTCGGCTCTTGCTTTCTGTTGTTCCTTTCCTATGCCTTGGGACATGATATAAAGCAACTTGCTAGGATTTAAAAATGTCGGCTCTTTGATGCAAAAGCAATCACAGTAAAAAACACCTTAGAGAAGGAGAGGATGTGCCGTCATGATTTTGGCCTCAATTCCGCCCGTTTTGTATGAAGCAAATGTCGTGCGAAAAGACAACGTTCAGTGCAATTCATCTAGAACAAAGTCGTTGAATCTTTTAGAACCAGTAATTAGGAAGAACTAAACTAGTTTTTACTAATCGTATAGAAGTTATCTCATAGATACTAAGCATAAATACGATTGTAAAGAAGGCAATGACTTATGAATGTAAAGACGTGGAACTGAAAGACATGGAAGGCTTGCGGCTGTCGATTGCTGGCGATCTTCCCACATTTCTACTGATCAAACAATGGCGACCGGATTTCTTAGATCGCTTGATCAATACCAGATGATTGATTAAGTGAGCGGAGTCGACCATGGGAGGAACCCCGGAATCCCTCATTAGCAGCCGGGATACATAATGATTTTCTGTGATACGAGAAACGGCAATTTGCTGCTGAAGTTGCTTTCCATTTTTCAAATTAGACGATAAAATTTGACTCGCATTTCAGAATGGCCTCAGAGCTTCTCCATAAATGACGGCGGAACGAAATGAGTGGAAATTGTACTGATAGACCTACGTCTGGTAAAATAGCCAACCCAGAAATCATACAAGTCTAAGCAAAGGCAACATCAGTACTCTAGGCGATCTTCCTGTTAACGTTTTTCTTCTCAACAACAGGTTGTCTGCTACCAGTCTATCGACCGCCATCGATGGTTAGGGTGGGGCTATGCGGGACCGTTGGATGCATCATCGAAAATGCTGCCAGTTTTTTTCAGTATCTAGAACCTAGTGCTATTTCTGGATATGAACTCCAAAGCATTTTAAAAATTATTTGGTCCAATCACTCACTTCAAAAAAAATTTCTTCAAACCCTATGGTTCGGTTGAAAACTGAGTGCTCTGTAAAGATTTTGGCTCAAGAGTTCTGGTTTGCTCATAGGCAGAAGCTTGTTATCAGGAATTGGAAGGTGGATTTTTCTTGAAGCAAGTTCTCATTAAGAACTACTTTTTTCGTAGTCAACCAATACATTCGACTGTGAAGTTGACTTTCAGTGATTTCTGCTAACACAGCTAATTAAGCTGATACCGATGGGCCAGTTTCCAAACCAACGAGAAAAAAATTGGAAAACAACGTCAAAAACGACAAACGATGAGGTGGAATGTTTGGAAAACCTAAGGAAGAAACTATTTATTCCAGCTATTATGAAAATTTGATCAATAGAAAAAGCTACTATTATTCCAAGGCATTCTTAAAGAAGATTATTTTTGGGCTTTAGGAAAATTGGATCATTCTACTGTCAGAAATTCTTAGCGTTCGTTGAGAAGAAACGAATCCATCAAAAACGAAATAATACCTTAAGAAAGCAAATGGCAACCATTTCTATATTTTCCATCTATTTCTATTTAATGCGTAAAAGTGTATGCCTAAACTAGATGCCTCCAGGAAATTTATAAGTAACAATTACAATCTATATTCTTATTAAAACTTCATAATATAAATTTCTATAAATGTGAGGCCCAAATGTGGGAGCGCCTCTTAATTAGATCAATCAGCGAGCTACCAACTGCGTCCTTCCATTATTTACAGTATTTTTCATCAGAAGAGGGAAAAAAAACACTCTTAATCGATCGTCTCCGAGAAATGGCGGATGTTCGCTACATAAGCCGAATTCTCGAGGTGGTAGTCGAGCTTTCTAGACAACGACGCAACGGTTGAGATAATCAGAGTGGTTAATGAGAAGCGGAACTACGCCGGATAGTTCTGACTAAAAATCTGGAGTGATAATGAGGTTGTCGAACTTGAAGCATGCCTTTCTTTTTTCCAAGAATAAGCCGAGTGTTTTCGAATATGAGAAGTCATGGAAATGCAAAGTGGCGGATTTTAGTCAGAATTCTTTTAAATAGCAAAAAAATCTACTCAGTGCTAATAAACATTTGGTTATTAGGAGCAATGGCTAGCACTACCTCTTAGTAATGGAGGCATCGCTTACCAACTAGGATTTAAAAACACAATTCAGTTGCTATGTGCCGTTCTGCCAACAAGCGGAGCAGTTGCTCGATGCTCTGCTCAGCTATCCTGCTGTACTATCTGGGACATTAGCAACACATGCAACGCTTGGCATTGGGCAAATCCATGAGTTCTGGGTTTGTAAGATCAAAATGTTGAAGACTTCAACATAACGTGTTGTCCTTAACCAATCATGAAAGAAGAAGTATAAAGGTTTCTGAAGAGACTACAAAAGGCTGTATTTTTTCCGAAATTATTTTGCATTTCGCTTGAACGCTTCAGCTCCATTGTATTCCCAATCTTCCACATCCGTGATAATTAAGATCTGTAGTATTTTAGATAGCTCGTCAGTTTATTAGAACGACGGTATGGTTGTCTTTTAGATTCGACGGATGGTGTAAGGAATTCTACAAAAAAACCTATCATTGAACGGAACGTTTCTGGATAGAAAAATGAATGGCTGGCTTGTAAGTGAAACTTGGGAGTTTCTAGCAATCACGGAAACCCGGAGTTATAATTGTTTCACTTTTTTCTAGTTCTGCGGTTTTGTGTTGAGTCATGACCCTTTGCGTATTTAGGGACATCTCCACCGCACTGTCTCGGATCCGAGACGAAAATTAACGAACTCCAAATATATTAAACGTACATTTGGTTCTCGATGTTTATCGTCTATGATTTTCACGATTTTTGGAGAATACTCCTCAGCGGATACCACTTCGTAGATCTTTACATAAAGGCACGTATTGATGAAAAACTTTGAGTAAACTTCACCCTCGGCATATTTTAGAATAATTAAGTATGCATGAGAATAACAAATATTGCCGATGAAAAGTTGAACGAACGGTCCACAAGGGAGGAAACGTCAACAAAGTAAATGCCGCCGTTTAATATCGATGTGTGAAATCACGATGGGCTTTGCTAGACAAGTAGGTGGATATGGAAGTGCTTAATAGCAATCATTCACAAAATCGAAAGCTTAACGGAAGTGTGTTGGGCAATGAGCGGACGCTGTAAAGTCAGTCATTCTGATGGCTGTGTACAAGAGCACCGAATGAGTCGGCTATCAGCTGACCAGCTCTGATTGAGACGAGGAGCATTTATTGAAAGCATATCAAACAAACGAGATAACTACAAAGTAAAAAAAAAGCGGCGACAATAAAAAAAACATTCGCTCAAAATCTCATAACTTTGGTGCAATATTAGGCTTCCCTTCCCACGGAGCTAGTTTTTTCTTCTGTATGAGAAACGAAAGTGTTAGTGGTGTTCGTTCGCCGTGTTCTTCGCCATTTTGAAGACCAAACTACTTTTTTCTTCGTTGTCCTTTGCGAGCAAAATGACTTTTCATCTAAGGACAATCGCCGGTGAAGGGTGGGATAGCGATCTTAATGGAGTGAACAACTCTTCAAAATTCGTCGCCATAAACAGGATAACGATGACCGTTGGTCATTTTTCTTCACCGTAGTTTCAAAATGAGCTCACGTCTACAAGTGAAATGAAATTGGAAGACAAGTGCACTGGAAAATCTTTTTTTGATCATACAGTATTTTCACTAGGATTCAACACCTTTCGTCCAGGAAGAACCTTGCGGTTCAATCGAATTAGCTTTGTGCCGTAGTAATTCCATGGAAAATGATTGCCGCATGTGTGCCCTGAACCAGATCGAGTTAACTGATGGAAATTTTCCTAGTAATGTTTCAGTAACTGTTGAGGAAGTATTTCAAAGTGATCTAGTTAAAAGTTTCGCCAATCCTATCTTTGAAATTCTTATTATAAAATAACCCACCACTGTCGCCATCATTTCCACCATCATTATCTCATAGATAAACGAGAATCTGTCCATGTGCCAGCCCATTCCTACATTCAACACCAACATATTGTAGAAGAAAAATGCTACCACCCAGTACTAGAGCCCAAATGTTCTTGCAAAAGCGCTTTAGTAGTTTTGAAATCTATGCTATGGAAATTCTATGGGTTTCACCACGAAGAACATAACTGTTTAGAGTGACGGTATGAAAAGTGAATGTCTCCGAGATTTTTGAACCTCACTAATGATCATAGCACTAAAATAGTCCATGATTTTAAAGTCAATACTCAAATTAGCAACTGTTCCATAAAAAAAGTCGCGAGGAACCAATTGCTGAAAGTGTCTGTTAGCTGAATTATACAGGCGGTGGAAAACGTTTAGTGGAAGACGAAAAGTACTATAGAGACTGCTTTAAAATTTGAAATTTGGTGCTTTCAGAGTTGTGCGAAGATATCGCTTTCTGAAGCTGTGTACTGGTGGCCAATAGTTAGACTACCTTTCAAATCATCAAATAATGCAGGAACAAGTTTAAGGTTCTTAGGAAGTTTTAGTCCAGGTAAAGCTTCCTACTATCCATTTCGTCCTGTGAGAGCACTTGGAATTCATGAAACAACAGCAGTGTAAAGGATAAGGTGACCGGCGTCGTCTAATTACGCAGAGAAGACGCATTGAACCCGAATAAACATTTCAGGGGCGAATAAACGCATATTTGCCCTACACAAAGACTTAAAGGATGGCAGCACAGTTTTGGTAATTCCACTCATTACGGCAAGGGCGTAGACTACTCTGGCCGTGGTTCGACCCCTTCGGGGCCCTCCAAGCACCTCTAATCCCTCCGAGGCTTAGAAATCGGTGCCAAGTTGCTTGGGACAAGCTCGCTCCTTCCTATTGGCGTTGGACGCCCCAGTAAAGCTCTCTCAGGACTCAAGAATCGAAGAGGCCAACATTCGACAACATTCTTTATAAGGACCAAAAAATCTTCGAGCACCAGCCGAAGAATTTCTCCGAAGCCGAAAAACTTGGAAGGCCTACTTGGATGGTGGGTTTAGAGAAATCACTCCAGGAAGTGCTGACATTCGCACAGTGTGATACACATGATGTTGGTTCTTATAATAATAAATAATTAAAGCAAGAATGGAAAAACTTACGGACGCTTGGCAATATACCAAATCAGAGTTCTTCTTTCAGACAAGTCTGCTACCACTTTGGTGACAATGGAGAAATGGGGGGTTTGATGCGACCACGACATGGAATCGAATCACTTGTTTTCTGCATATTTCTTGATACCTCTACCGTTTGCACTCATTCACCATTTTTCTCCAATAAATTTTTCATCACCAGGACATTCGTTCACAAGGAAGTTTGCTCATTCCACTTTTTTACATTTTTGCATTGGATTCCTTATGGTCCCTTTCATGGACTGTAATCAGCTGCTTTAATACTACCGTTTGTTTTACTATCAAACACAAAGGGGGTGTAATTGTGGGATTGAACTCCAAGTTCAGCTCCGACAGGATCGGCCTGCCTCATAAAAGCCCAGTCGATTCGTCACCCAATGCTGTTTGACATCTGGTAAGTACTAGAAATCGCCGAGGTGAAGAGATAAAAGCTGTATGGATGAAACAGTAAGAGCGAGCTTTGTGCAACTGACAGAGAATATGCTGTGTTTTTGTCACCCTCACACCTAGTACTCCAACTGCTTAATGGCACATACATACCTTCGTATTTCTTGTACTCGCCAGTGGTTCCTCTTTTCCTTATAGCGAGGGGTGTTCTGAGTTCCTAAGTGCTGCATAGCGATATGCACTGGATGTTTCGGGGTTTCGGGAGGTAAGCTGAAAACGTGCTCGATATCTCCGTCTTAGCTGGGAGAGAACCTATGCCGTTACAGAGCGCGGCATTACTTTCTCACCATGAACAGCAATAGAGAGGCATTGCAACAAAGGAGAGATGCTCCTGGTATCTGTTAACCCATAATGTTCGACGGGAATGAATGTAGTCTACTGGTGTCGGGTAGATTTACCGGTTGGTTAACAGAAATATAGATAGTACAGATGATAAACGATTGCTAGTGCATCCTTTCACGTTAGTATGGTTTTCTTTGCCTTGCCTCATGTAATAAAGTAAACGAATTGAATCTAATGAGTTCTAAACAATAGCAAATATTTTTGTAGTTCCAAAGTTCGATTCAATCACTGCATCAAAACGTTCACTAGCCTTCCACTCTTGACTTAAGGCTCTCACTACAAAAGGGTAGAAGGATCATCACCTTCAGCACACTACAGAATGCGCGGTCTTTTTGAGGAACCCTCTTTCCTTATAAGCTTTCACTTCCTTTGTTTCAATTCGCTATATGCGCTCTTTCAGACTTTATCGATAAAGACTTTCTATTTTTTACTCAGAAAGCGAATCTCAGTAAAATCACTGAAGGTATTGAGCAGAGTTGAAGTTCTGAACACGATATCGGAGCCAAGATAAAGAGATCTAGGCAATTAACGAAATTGTAAGAAGTGAATTCAAACGCTAAATAGAAACAATGGAAAGAAGCGAAAGAAATTGTTCCGCTTTTCTTGATACTATGCTTGGATTGGTTGTTTCGAAGTTGCGAATAAAAGGGCCAGATCACTTTGAAACGATACCGTTCAAAAGGGAAGTTAGTCGATTTCCCTTCACATTTCGGTATTTCAACTTTCTTAAAAAGTATTTACTTCTCATAATCTGACTGGCCTGTTCTCAGTCTCCTCCACTTGCATATGTGAGGGCGATTGGAGCTGAATGTCACTGATCTTCGGTGTTAACACACCTGAAAAAACGTGCTGCGGTGCTTATCTCTTCGGTGTCAGTAGCGTTTTCGAAATTTTTAACCAGTGGATTAGAATTGACTGTGGAGACGAACTTAGTCCTTGAAATTCTCAAGAGCAGCCAATGGATATTTTTGACTAGATATTTTACAACTGGACAGTGAATGATGTTAAAAGGGAGCAGATTTGCAAGAGAGCGGGTTCCAAAGCTGTGGTTGGCCTTATGACCCCTAAGCTGGTAGTTTTGTTTCTCACAATATCAAATTATTGCAACTGAGTGCTCTTCATAGTTTGGGGAACATTAGGACCACTACTGGAGAAGAAACGATAAATGCTCTGAAGAAGACGTTCCGAACCATGATGCTGACCATTTAGCTATGTTTTGCCTACATGAAATTTGCCGCGATTTTCTGAACCTCAGCAAATAAGTAAAAAAGTTCATCAAAGTTGGCTCACTCCGGTATTTCCTTAACTGTTCTTCTTCGGCGAATGATCGCCGCTGGAGAGTTCCGTTGTACTGGGTTGAACTCGTAGCTTTCGAACTGCTCTAAAAAATCGAATCAGGTCTTCAAGACTACTTCTTTCTTCTTTTCCTCTTCTTTACTTTCAGCTACTTTATTATTTGTTTAGCCACCTATTTACACATATTTTTGCATTTAATCTAAACGGAATTAATTCTTCAAATGGTTAAGTCAGTCAGAATCTTTCCAATGTGCTCTTTCGAGTTGACTTTTCTACAGTAAAAAACTGATAATTCCAAAGGGCTTCTAGTGGAAGGCAAATGTTTCTAGCTCTAAGACCGTGAGTGAGAACTCGTCTTCTAAGACGATAACCATGAATGACTAGAAGTTTAGAATATTTGACAAACTTGAATCCAACGAGGAATGTGCCGCTCTAGCCCGAAATATTCATCATCTACGGGAGTAGATCCCACTTAAAACGTTGCAAAAATCTTTAGATACAATTTTGAAGACTCAAGAAGCTATAATTTAGTAAATAGAATATCAGAGGTAATTACAAAGTTCGATTGGAATGGACCCAGCCTCAACCCATTCGTCCAAGACGCCCACGACAACAAACCCTGGAACCCGCTACTCTGGTCACCGGTTACTCTATAACGGTGCGTGAAACTCTATAACTGTCTATGTACTGGCTTATGATTTTTATATAGCCACTGATTATATTAACTATAACATAGTTTCAGATCAGAAAAAACTAAATCTGGAGAAAAGAGTTATTGATGAAGTGCAAAAGCCGAACAAATGTGCACTAGAGTAAGAAGAACTTTTTCCTCACAGAAAAACGAAGGTAGTCGAAGAAATAAAAGAAAAGTGGAAGGGCAGCGTTTTTTCACTAGTAGTGGTCCTATGTTTCGATAAGAATCACCTTCGATGAAGACGAATTGGACATTATTTCCTGATATTTACTGCATGTAAAGAGCGACTAAGCACAAGAAAATTCGACGAAAACCTTTTCCCCATGGCAGAATCATGAAATTTGGATTTACTCCTGGACAACTGCCATAATGGGGCAGATAGCACAGTAGTAGTTAAATGCCGATCATTACGAGCACTGTGCTGGTCCGACCCCGTCCCAGGCTCACTAAGTCTCGTATCACTCGTTAGTCAGGAAATTGGTACTGTGGTAACAACTTGTTGGGAAAAAATGACCCTCCAAATGGGAGCGCTCCAGCCCGGTTATCTCAGAACACCAGAGAGAATCGTTTCGACCAGCATTCTACGATATTCAATATGAAATGGAAATTCTCAACCAGAAGCCGAACTCACATGTAAAAGTTGGAAGACTTTCATGGATGATGAAGGCGAGGAAAGAAATCAATTGTGATAAGTACTGGGACCCACACAGCATATGCGAAAGACGGGTTGTATAAAAATGGAAATAAAATAAATCGTCATAGCGATTTCGCCGCCGATTTCCGCGAAAACGCCGATTTATGAAGAGGATTTTGGTTGACACAACATCAAAATCACGCAGGATATTGAGTGGTCAGTAAGTTCGACGACTACCGTATCGCCTTTTATTTGTAACAAACCTTCACGAAAATCCACAGAGAGAAAAAATGTTTACTCGCCTATAAAGTTGAGAACCTATCTTCTTTCATAAGAAGGGACCTGAATATTAATAGAAGACACCGTCTTCATAGTAGTCGCTTAGAAATGTAATGATATTCAACTCTTTGAAGAGATTATTTTAATTATAACATCCTCAATTCACTTTACCTTCTTCTGTCGTTGATCCATTATAAATCGATAGGTCGTCATTCCTTTATTCCCTGAAATTCAGGGTTTCAAACGAAGTACTCACTGTAGAAGTTTTCCTGGCACACACACACACACATGCGCACGCACATACGTACGTACGCATACACATATACACACACATACACACTATACACACATACATACGCATGCACATATGTATATATACGTATATATATATATATATATATATATATATATATATATATACCCACGAAATCTACCAGATGACTTCGCAGTGACGGAAGTTTTTATTAGGATTTGCTTAAAAATGTTCTATGAACCGCGCACTAATTAGTTATTTGGCATGCATAATAGACAGCCGCATAAAAGCGGACTGGCGACAAGTTTGTGACGGTAAATTGCAGATGGTCGCATAGTTAGCATTTCGGCAACAAATTTGTTTCAAACGGTGAAATAGTTAAAAACTAAGTTCAAAACCTACATTATTCTTTAATGTACCTACGACATTACTATTCTTTCTTTTCCTTGTCTTTACAAGGAAGACATTCCCATCTGCTGTATTTCTTTGAAATGTCAGTATTGTTCCATCCAGATAGGATCTTTATAGAATGAAACAGTAGTCTCACTTTCTTTCTCTCTCTCTCTCAACGTTTTTTCTACTTTCTGTTCTTATATTGGCATTACACAACTGGACGTAGGCGGTGAAAAGATATCATAATTTAGCTTCAATCTCTTTAAAGTGCTTTAAAAAAACAGTTGGTGGACCTCATTCGAAGTTTTGTGCGGTTATTTCTGATGTTCATTGATTTCCTCGTTTTAGAGCACTTTCTGTTGCTTTTTAGAAATGTCAAAACTTCCAAAAGGAAAAGTTTGCAAAGAGGAACTATTAGCAATAATACGCTTTTGGACAGCAGTAACAATAATGGATCCAGCTAGGAGAAACTTCGTCATCAACGTACACAACGGAATTGGCCTGTGTGAATGTCTGAAGTGACTCATCGGACGTTAGAGTTTTTTTTTCGATATTATACATTTAGTACATTGCACTTATCACGAAGGTGGAGGGAGAAGATAATTCACATTTTAAATTTTTCACTAAAATGGTTCATTCCTTCAAAAGTGGATAACTGTTAACAGCGAACAACTTTGTCAGAATGGCTCATAACACAACTGCACAGTACTTTCGTAGATTATTAAGCCAATACAAGGTTAATCTAACAATTTCATTCGAATTGCGAGTAGCTTGGAGTTTGAAGTTTTTATTTTCATTCGTTGAAGATTTTATAACAACCTCTTGTTAGGCTCACAATCTATCTAAAGAAATATTCAACATCCATGTTGAAGTTAAATGTCAGTTTTGAAAATGCAGTGCCCCAAAATACAGTTCTTTAAGTGCTAAACATATTTCTTGATAAAATTAAAGACTCACACAACTTCACATGAAATTGCAGTAGATGTGCAGTGGTAACAGCGATGGCAAGATGTGAAGCGAACGATGTTAATGAGGTCATTAGGAATACAAACATAGGTATCTCGAAAGGTATTACGCGCTCTGCAAGTACTCAGAATAGAGAAAAACCAGGAAGCACTCTGGATTGACAAAAATTAAACGAAAAAAGATAAAAATATGTAGCAGAAGACAGTCACTCGTTCCATAGACAATTTGTACAAACCGATAGCCTTCTTTGTTCCTTCGAGATCAGTAAACCAGAAGAAAATTTGGCAGAAACTAAGTAGAGTCACACCACTCGACGACAGTACGATCGAGATGACCAAAGTGATAAATATCCTAAATCAATGTCATCAATAGCTCTTTTCTACTTTTATCATGAAAGCTTTAACCGCGACAATGGTGATATCCAAAACACTCCATAAATGCGGCTTATATGTGGACACATGGATGCGCCGTTTTCAATGGCTGTGCGGATCCCAGCATATTTTTCACTTTTTCAGTTTTGCTAATTTAGGCGCCAAAGTCAGCCCCAGCTCATCACCACCGCAGGCATTCGCCGCCTTTGGGGCTTAGAAGGAGATATGCCACCATGCGACTAATTTTAAACCAGGACGGTGGTGAAACCTGCTATTGGCTTACTTTTAACTGGGGCTTCCTGATAAAAACGCCTGACTCTTTTTCAGCTTGGGAGAGCTTGCCAGAGGGGAAGAATCCACCCGCTGCACATCGTAGCTCGGCAACCAGGAAAACCTCCCAGCCACGACGAGGCGGTAAACTGTTGGAGGAAAGGCAACTTATGATAGGGTAACACGTGCTAGGATACCTTTGTTAGAACCGTTTTCAATATTTTGCCTCGCTTTTCTTACGATGTGGTCACCGTAGTAAAAAGATCACTCGATACAGTGAACAGTTGGAGAGAATATATCACAGTCAGCAATGTCGGAACTTTGTAGTTAAATTTGGAAAACCTTCCTTAATCGAGTGTTTTCCTCCCAAAGAGGTCCTATAGGTGTCAGTCGTGGAGACGGTTTGATTCGATTCAATACAATAGCAGTATGTCTTTTTAATTCACTAATGAAATAAAACGAAGTTGATATAAACCTATATCGTGTTTCATCACTTTACTGTAAACTGTAATTTTATTGTAAATTTGCATTTACTTAAACTCTACTGTCATTTTTCAACTTTATACAGCCATATTGGAGTCTCTGCTAACGGTTTACCGCCTTATCGTGGCTGTGAGGTGTTCCTGGGTGTTGGACTGCGATGTACAGCGGTGGATTCATCACCCACGCAAGGCTTCCCAATCTGAGAAAGAGTCCGGCGTTTTTATCAGAAGGTCCAGCTAAGAGTAAATCAGTGGCAGAATCCACCACCGCCCTTGTATCAAAGTCGCATGGTGGTAAACCTCCCTTTGATCCGCAAAGGCTTCGACTGCTTGTGGTGGTGAAGACCTGAGGCAGAGTTTGGCCAGGCTGACCTCGGAATTCCAGGAAACCACAGTGGCCTAAGCAGCAAATCTCTGGAAAATGGTGATTACAATGAGGCCCGCACAAACAGTGAGGACGGGTCGTTCAAGTAACAAGCATCAAGTATCTTGGAGTCCGAATAGCGCAGTTGGTAGAGATGCTCTGCAATAGGCAAGTGGATATTGGTTCGATCACTAACTTCGGGCCCACGAATTTCTCTATCTTGGAGGTTTAAGAAAATGGTACTATACGCATCCAGGAGAGTAGCACTACTGACTCGGTATATCGATAGACCACCGCAAGTCCTTGTATAAAGCAAATATGTCCTCGATCTCCTCTATGATGCTAGGTGGAGCAGAATATTTGGTTTATCCACCAAGGTTGGTCGAAAAGCTTTGCTGTTTAATACAAATTTCCCGACAGGTTAAAGGTGGAAAAACCGCTAATTATGCATACCAAGGCTTAATGAAACTCTTTGCAGAACTCTACACTTTTCCATATCCACACTCATCGTACTTCACGGCTATGAATAATTCCTACCAATTTCTATGAAAAATTTATTTTCCACTGTTCTAAAAAATTGTTCGTTGTTCACCTGTAATTCTTTTTGCCAATGCAGTTATTCAACCAAATACAGTGATGATCAAAAACTTCAACACAAACGTTGCACCGGCGGCAGTGTTTTGTTTTTTCATTCCTGTAACACAAAATCAGTTTAGGTTAACTGGGTTCAACACCGATTTGTGCCGCCTATATTAACCCCGTTCAAAGGAACTGCCGCTGTTAGATAGAAAAATTAGCTGAAAGAAAGACGAAACGAAGGACCTACACGATGCGGTGGTGAGCGCGTTAGCCCCCGGAAAGGTTGTTGGATCCCTACCGCAGACGCCTTCGGTCCGGAGTTTTGCAAATATCTCAGCACCAGTGTCTTTATATTACTTTAGGAGATAAAATTTCCACTCTACCACCACCCAACCCAGTAGCTGGTTGCAATAGGCGACTACTGTGTTAAAACCTGATAGGTTATACCTCAGGGTCGAACTGCGACACAGCCGCTGTTTATTTCCCAGCGTCACTATTTGAGTATGAGTTGGATGCTTACATTCGGTGTCATAGTTATAAAGAACCAGCACCAAAAATTACTTTTGTACTGGCAATGATATGTTCACTAGCTACTAACTGATGACCACATGGGTACCTTAGTATGATTTAAGTTACTAGATGGTCAACGGAACTACACATTATACAGCTGACACAGATGATGAAATATTTTATAAATGGTGTTAGTAAAGTATTAAGATGGTAATTTATTAGAATAATAGCAAATGACTAGTGAAGGAAGTATATATCCACTCAATGCGCTTTTTTTGAGTTCACTCTTTTCTTGGCTTACCGTACGATTGCGAAACCTTGGAGCAACATAAATCGGATAGAAGGTCGCTCACTATTTTCAGGATGATAACACTAGAAGGTCCATGTATCACAAAAGTGAGGAAAAAAGTCCGAATTTACAACCCACGCTGACGATTATTGGCCAACGATGATACAGCAATCGTAGGATGTGGCAAATAACATCGACGGGACACTCGATAAGTCCCATTGACAAATAGGTGACGTAAGCGATTAGCAGCTCCGTCCTACAAATGTCCAAAGCACAGCTGCAACGTTAATGATCTCGTGGTCAGATTTCTTGACGAAGATCCCGGAAAAAGAATGTGATGATCTTCTTTTCGCTGGACGGAAGAGAACTCGTTAAACTAAAGTTGCACCAACAGGAACAAATAAAATCTTTGCTAAAGCTTGTCTGCGTCACTAACTACTTTCAAGAAGACAGGCGGTACAGGAGACAGTTAATCGGAACTCTCAACGGTATTAACATTTTTAGGCTTCAATAAACCAAAGATGATGACAAAGTTCGCTGTTCATAGATAATTGACTTCTTTCATATTACGAGTACGTACTGAAGAGGACAAACACCCGACTCCGTGCCCACCTTTTCGACTCAACGGTACTTCCTGCCCTAACGTATGCGTCAGAAACCTGGTCGCTGCGTAAGCAGGATGGAAGGTCACTCAGTGTTATCGAGCGCGCAGTCGAAAGGACGATGCTAGGAGTATCCCGTTCCACACAAGTAAGGGATGGGATCCGAAGCTCCGATTTGCGTCAACGATCAGAAATCAAAAATGCTGTTCTGCACTCCAAACAGTCGAAGATAAGCTGGGCCGGACACGTAATGGGTATGAATGAGAACCGATGGAAAACAGCCGGTGGTGACTGGATTCCTCAGGATGTTAAACGCACTGCAGGAAGACCACCGACCCGATGGTCAGAGTTCTTCACAAAGAACCTTGAAGAAAGATATGATGCTCAACGGGTCTCTAGAGCGAGCAGAACCACTGGGCTACTCTTGCACGCGAACGGGAAAAATGGAAGATTTACTGGCGTCCGCTCGAGTCACTCGACGATCAACGGAACTACAGGTGATACAGATGACACATAAGAAAGTATAGTAGACAACGACTACTTTGAATATGATTAACGAAATGATTAACGACTGCTTTGAATAGTGAACAGCCTTGTAAGTAGAGAGAAAGAGAATCTGGATCACTAAGCAAACAAAACCGCAGATCTGCTGGACATTTCGCTTTTGACCACATAAACTAGAAGACGAACAACCCTTAAGTAGTAATAAAGCAGAAAACTAGGTGGATTGCAGATTTAAAGTGGTTGAAATACTTAAAAATTCTATAGAAGATATGAATTCTAAAGAATCATTAGCTTATAACTAAAGATTATAGCTGAAGATTCGTTTAATTCGATAGATCATAGAAAAAGCATTTGTGAACAGAAAAAAACACGAGCTCGTTCCGGTCCCGGACGTTATTTAGTTTTCTTTTCAAAAACTATAAATCTCTACGACTGTGGTTCGCTTATAGCCATAAAATGATTCACAAACCTTCGATGGGCTGATCAATTCCAACGAAAACGCAAGGGATAAATCTATTGATAGAAATACGGGGAGGAGCGAGGATAAAACGATTTTGGCCTTTTTCCATTTGTTTTAAAATGTAATATTATGCCTGTAAGTATTAAAAAACGGCTAACACATGGATTTGGCAGATGTTGCAGAACCCGTTCTCAATGACATGGCTGTGTCGTGTTGGATCGAACGGCAACGGTTTGATACCTGCAAGTTTCAGATGAATCGAATTTAGTTGGTACGCCCATCTCAGAAACATCACATCTACAGAAACGTCTCCATTTAAAAAATTCTGTTTCTTGTATTGTACATACTGCCATTAATGGTAAAAGGGATACCTCCACTTAAAAAATGCATAAGAGTAAAGAACAGTATAAAAATAATAGAATGGAAAGTGTAAAATAAGGAAAAGGGGGAGAAAATCAATATGGTAATGAAATTTTATACCGGGAACGCTCTTAAATAAGGTCCTATTTGAGTTGAGACGGTTTCTATCTAAGAAAAAAGGAACGACGCCTTTTTGTCTCGGATCTAGCCCATCTCACCGATTAGACTGACCCTTATGAAATGGTTATCGTGTATCTCGATAAGTTTCTTTCCTGTTAATGCATCAGTAACACTTGAGTAAATTGGATTTAAATCTCCATGGAAATGACGGGTGATTGCTGATGGCAAAAAGATCGATAGAACTAGCTGAGAGAGTGAAGTGCGCTGCTCCCCGGTAAGGACAATAGCGCGTGTTCGTTCTCCATTGCATACACCTGTGGTCCGTGGTTTTGCAAATATCCCAGCATTTCATACGAGTTATATTTCGCAACATACCCTGCCATTAAGAAGAAAAAGGCAGTAAATAAAAGAGTTAAGAATGCTGACTTATTTCTCAGATTTTCCAAGAAAAAACTGAAAATGCTGAAAGCAGGACCGTGTGCTTCTAAAAGAATTCATGAACTAATTACATCACTTGTTATATTGTTGATCGTTGAAGCACTAGAGTTATTGCCGCTAAAGTCAACACTTATCAGTGTGCTGTGTCCATGATGTACAGCAAGTTTTGCTCACTTTACAAATTATAAGGGTGCTATTCTTCTCTCAAGACATTCTCAAAGAAGTTGGCTGTCGAATCGGTGGTCTTCCTGTTGCGTGTTTGACATTGGTGGACCAAATCAATAAGCTCCTGTTTTCAGATTATCGTAAACAAACATGCATCACGTCTCCAGCTCAATTATCACTTAAGTTGGGACATCGACTTCCTTATCTCAGTAAAGTGATGCGAAATACTCCTATAGAAAACATTATTCTCTCGACATCGAGGTATATGTTAGAAACCGTTGCTTCGTGCTCTTTATATTTGATTTTAAAAGTTTTAAAAAGTACGTTAAGACAGGGAAAGTCGAAGGGTTAAAAATGTAGGCGCGAATTCGGTTCCATATTTCTATCGTCATATATTTGTGCCTTTGCAAGCCCTCCATTTATTTCCGCCCAACTCTGGAGGAAAGACGTTCGTCACGTTGATCTCCCGTATTGGATAGAAATCTAGAACCTTCTAGGATGCCAGCTCCAATAAATACAAAGGGAGTAGAACCGTATATTAACCGTTCACTTCAGTTTGCACTGAACTCCGATCACTCAAGATTCTTGTAGAAATCGATCGGTATTCCTTTTCAATTGACTAACGTTTAAAAGAACGATATCATCAACAAAGTTAAAATACATTCACTGCCGACCATCGATTTCCACTACAAAGCTATCCCATTTCAGTTTTACCGTAGCGTTCTCGAGAACGGCTGTGAACGAAAAGTGCATTTGTTCTCCACAAGGAGAAAGAGGTTTTTAATTAGAAAAAAACTCATTTCACAATGGATTTCTACATCTTCAAAGTCTGTAAGGGATGATATCGACACGCAATCTGCTTATTAGAATATTTTCATCACATTAGCGGAAAAGACCGCGAAGCCTAGATTGAAATCTCGTGGACACTGCGCATACCTACGAAAGAAACTAAAAGCAGTTTTGATTTTGAAAACAAAATTACTATCCTCTCAGAGAAATTTAGAACAATAGAGTGCAAGATTCTTCAGATAAATAGGAAAAAAAGGATAAAGCTCTCAGCTTTGATCAATCTTTAAGGGATGCGCCATGCATTCGACTTCATTGAGCATCGTTTGGAGGTGATTGAATGCATATCTGGGCTTTACAATAACTCGCGGTGGGTGGCCTACAGATGTACCGAGCTAGTGCTGCGATCTTCCCACTGCTAGACTGGTGTAATACCAATTTGCCGACCTCGAGGAAATGGAAGGCTTGGTGAGCCATGGGCGCTAGGATCAATTCCACGTGTGTTGCAGGTCGCCTCCGACCACTGCGCCACACGCGCCTATTATTCCTCAGATAATCTGAATGAAACTTAAAAATCCAGAGATGAACTGCAGAAAGAAGCGCCTTGAAGAACTGCGCTTGACATTGCCCCATAATTCATGAAGATTTTCTTTAGTAACTGAGAAAGATACATTCCTCACACACGTAGGACTCTGTGCGGCTTGTCTCCACCAACAGCTGGAAGATTTATAAAGAAAACTGTTTGTGTTTAAAAGAAGATGTTTCCCATACGGTTGAAATTTGGATTACGAGTTTTTTCTGCTAGGCATATGAAAGTATTTTTAGGCAAACACAGTGAGAATCAATCTAACCTTCCCAGGCTCTGAAGAAAACGCAATCGGCCAAAATGTTGGTCACTGTCGAATAAATATTGCGTTAACTACCTCGCACCCGCTTATCGAGAACACATAGAAAGAGTAGTGAATGTCAAGGTTAGTGGAAAATAAGTTACGGAAAAATGAACAATTTTGACGAAGTAAAATCGCCTTGACGAAGCGCTCCCACACCTTTGCGGTAATGTCGCTGTGGAATGCTGTGAAGTTAGTGTAAAGTAGCTCGTTTTGTGGACTGAAAGGGTATACCCTGTAAAGGCTCCATGAACCTATTCATGCCAACAGAACTGTAGGAGCATGTGAGGAACATGCTATATCACTGAGTTCCTGCATGCTGATGCTATCGTCTATCGAACTCTTTTTAGGTGTCACTAAAACCTCGGATGGAAATATCTCTTCTTGTTCGTTCCATTTTTTGCTGTTTTCGTACTTTTTTTTGGAGATTTTATGATCAGGGAATGAGACCCTCTGTTCTTCATGACGATGAACATTCAAAATCAGGTGAGACCTTTTCGTAGAGAGTATTTGTTGAAGGGAACTTCTGATAACTTCGCATGAAGGAGATCTATTTTTATAAAATATTGATGCGAAGGATGCTGAAACATTTTCTGCCGATGGTGTTACTCGTGTCTCAGGTGGCGGATAAGGTCCTTGCGAGAACGAACCAGGGTCTGACTTTGCCTTGAGAGGCAATGCAATCAAGAAACAGCTGTCTCTGTTTCGGCAGTTTGTCTTGCGCTTATTACATGCACTATAATAATGGGAGCACTTGTAGTACAAGTGAAATAACGGTAAACATATTAATGGCAGCAGTAATAATATAATTGATGTTAATACGATTTCAATTATTTATTAGGTTCACTGACTGAATAATGGAACTTGCCCTGCTTCTTTCTAGTGATTAACTCATCCGGTGAGACGTCATAAAATGTGAGAAAGATATTCTGGACATAGACGAATACATAACCAACAATAATTCCTAAACTTTTCAAAATAGAAGTTTCGAAGGTACTAAGTATGTAAGCTTGTGCTTCACATGCGAGAACTTTTAGCCATGGTCCAAATTGCCGCCTAGTCCTTGGAGTAGTTGTTGCAAAGACAAAGGGATAAATAACAAAATCAAAAAAAACTCGTTCGAAACCACTCACCTACCGTGCTGATCGGAAATTCAAAAGAGATGGACGAAAAACAAGCGACTGGGAAAAGTAAAAGAGTAAGAAAGTAGGAAAGAATTTGCAGACCTGATGGACTGTGGCACAACATGCCCACATACTGATCGGTAAGCTGCCGGTTGCCACGGCAACAAAGTCAGAAAGCAGCTCCCATGTGGTTTCAAGTAGAGTTATCACTAGCAGCAAATCTCCATAAAAGTATAAATTCGGAGAGTTGTCGCTCGCAAAAAATCACGGCTCACAAAAAGCAATGAACGAGGTTGATGGTCCAAAAACGATCATCTCCAACTAGAAAGAAGAAGGGAAGTTTCGTTCATGCAAATTGTATATTACAAGTTAATTCGGCGAAAATCCTACGAGCAAGTGACTGGGAAATACATGGGGTGTAGTTAGGACTCGCCTTTAACAAAAAAGTTCTCTTGTCTACTATGGCAGAGAGAGTGGAAACCGCTCGTGAGTATACCCAGCTCCCACGTTCAGAGCTCAGAAAGTTATACGTGGGTATTAAACAACTAACACAGTGAAATTAACGGGCTTCATTCCCACTGAACACGAAGGGCTCCGATACTGCAGCGTTGGACTGCTCCAGCATGGGAGGCTGCTAAAACTTCATGGTCATTCTACTCCGCCTAAATCTGAAACGACGAATGCGAAAATATGTGCTTGCAATTCACTTTCACTTGCATTCGAAGCCTTTATTGAGGACTTGATGATGCAGGGTAGAAGGAGAAGGAACGCGCTATTGTCTCCTCCTCACCGCAGACACCTGCGGTCCGGAGTGTAGCAAATATCAGCATTATTGTAGTTATATTTCGCAACATACCCTACCGTTAAAAAGAATAGGCAGTAAATAAAAAGACTGTGATTATAATTATAGCCTCAGCTTAACTGGGTTCAATACCGATTTGTGCTCTCCAGATCAATTCCGTTGACGGGTGATTGCCGATGGCAGAAGATCGATAGAGCTAGCTGAGAGACAGACGAAACGAAGGACCTGCATGGTGTGGTGGTGAACGCGTTACTCCACAAAAAGGACAATAGCGCGTTCGTTCCCCACCGCAAACACCTGCGGTCCGGAGTTTTGCAAATATCTCGGCATTGTAGTAGCTTCCTGACTGCCCATGTAAGTTTGATGCAGCATAAAATGAGGCTTTCTTAAAGATTCCCATTAAGAGCGGTTTGATGATAACTAGACCTAGTACTTCTTTAAATTTTCACACAGAAAAATTCAATGATTTTTTGAGTTAAGACCCATTTGTTGTCTTATTTACTTCATTAGAGTTCTAAGACTCAGAATGAAGGCCGATACGATATAGCCTGTCGATGTTGCGGAAGAGCTAAAATTGAAAAAAAGAAACGATCACCTAGCCAACTTCACAGTGGAGTCATGTAAAAAAATTAGCTCATGATGTTCAAGTGCAGTGGACGGAGCACTCATTTTGCTTTCGCACAGCTGGAAACCATTATGTGTTATTGAAGTTATTTTGGCTACCCTATCCAAACCTACCCATATTTGTGAGGTAGTGGTCAACTAGCCATTTCTTTAAAACAATGATTTTGAGCCTGACCTACGCCTTAGAGAATGAAAATTAAGATCCTCATGTGAATCTCAAGATGACATACCGTTACTGGACAATGTGGAATAAAACTGGCTTACATCATCAAAAAGTGGAAGAAAACAACGTCAAGCACTTCTATCCACAAAGGCATCGGCTTATAATTCATTCACCGTAGATTCGTACGAGCAGCCCACTTGGCTCAATTGAAAAGCGCTGTCGCCGCAATGACCCACGCTTACTCAGTGAAGCCATACACGCGTAAATTCACATTTGGCTTGGTTTTTGACATAATCATATTCCGAATTTCTCGCTAACTTAAGCGAATCTCTTCAAGAGCAAAGATTTTCACTTGTCTAGCCCAACTGTTAGCATTGAACAACACAACACGCTCATCAACAGGCACCTCAAAACTCACCCCCGCTGCATGTTTTCTCTTCATTTCATTCACCTTCTCAATAATTACATCTGCTTGCTTCCTGACCGAAGCGTCCGAAGTGGAAAATTTCGCAAATGTGTCAGAAAGTTCGTCGAGTATGTCACTCAGCTGCAAGAAAACGGCACTTTTTTGAATTTTTCTCAATTTCGAATTTTCGAGGCTCCTAATTTCACAGTTCTTTTTTATGCGGAATACCAGAGAGGTCAGTCAAGGACTCCGTAGGACATGCTTGCAGGACGAATGGAAGAATGAGTGCGCAGTAAAAGCGACCTGGTACTATACCTCAGAAGTAGGTGGATCAAGGTGACTTCAGATGGTTTATTTGCCTAATTCCCTGTCCATGCTGCTTTGCACTCCACTTGTTAGTTCCATATACTCATACATTCACATAATGTACTTCCACGTGTTTAGATTACACCGTAGGCGTATATCGGACCAAGGCCTACAACGATTTGTTTGGGAAGCGTCTGAAAAACAGTTTGGACATTAAAAAAGTCCAATGTCTTCTCTGTAAGAGCCCGAAAAATATGCTATGAGTATGCTTAGTTACCATGACAGAAGCCGCTAACGTCCTAATCATCCTAACGTCCTGACGAATCCTAAAGTGTGGACTAAAGGAGTAAAGAAGGCGCTAAAGAAGTATTAAGTAATAAATTCTTGTCATGACCACACAAAGAAGTAACCCATTTCGAACATGCGAAAACAGTTTACACCCAGAAAATGAACTGGTTAAGGCTTTGTAGATTTTGAAGAGAAAATTTGAAGTGGCTGAAACAGGAGGAAGGTTGGAAAAAAATTATTCGAAACATAAGCGCACATGGGGTTTATGCTTTAGATTAAGAAAACATAGAAACGCGAGTGATATCTGCATTAAACGAAAAATGAGATGAACTCATTCAAAAAAAAAAAAGACGTCAGGTGGGGAAAGATATGCTCATCGGAAATTCACCATCACCACGTGCCTTGGTTTTGCTCACTAAGTTATCCTGCCGTTGTCAATGACTAACGAGTAATAATCAATTGAGTTCGAATCTGCAAACTGCATAGTTTCATGGATACCATGGTGATAGGGTGAGCAGGACATGGGTGCAACGCAGATGCTCGGAGTTCCGATTGAAGTCCGCTGTCGAACATTCAAAGTAACCGTTGCATCAGGTGCAGAGCAAAAGGTCATTTGCAGCGAAGCGGCTCACAGTTGAAGGAAATCTTTTATAAAGGAACGCAGCAACGTTCGCTAACTGCTAGAATCGCCGTTAAGTTAAAAGAGCGACAAATCACACCAGTATTAGCTTGTTCATGCAAAATATTAGCAACACAGCATTTGTAACCGCTGTCGCAACTAAAGTATTATTTTTTCATGGCAGAGTGTAATATGAAATACAGTCACAATCATGCTGAAA
This sequence comes from Angiostrongylus costaricensis, assembly GCA_900624975.1. NCBI lineage: Eukaryota > Metazoa > Nematoda > Chromadorea > Rhabditida > Metastrongylidae > Angiostrongylus > Angiostrongylus costaricensis. The sequence continues at coordinate 67,631 of UYYA01004037.1, read as the reverse complement.
CATTTGCAAAACTCGGACCCGGCTCAGATTCGAACCCTCGATTACCTTTCCGCGGCCTCACACATTACCCATTGAATCACGGAGGTCCCATCAAAAGTTTGCCAACGGAGTGTTCGAATCTGGTGTGATGTCTTAGTTTTGCAATTATCTCATCATCATTGGGGTCGCATTTCACATAATACCATGTCATATTGGGGTCGCATTTCACATAATACCATGTCATAAAAGGATAATAGACGGTAAATCATGGCCGACATTGTGATTTTGACTGCAGCCTTAGTTTCACTCTGTTCAGCGCCGATTTGTGCTCCGCAGATCATTCCCGTTGACAATTGATTGCTGACGACATCATTAGGGCAAAAAACTTGATGAAAGGAGGGAAAGCCAAGAGCCTCGGTGATGTATGGTCCCATGGAAAGGGTGACAGCTAGTCTGAATTAAGTAAATGAACTATGTTTTACTTCCCAACGGTTTACTGCCTCATCATGGCTGGGTGGTATTCCCACTGGTTGTCCCAGCAGGGTGTCGGCTTCCGAAATTTCTATCCCGAAACCCAGCTAAATATAAATCGATACCAGGAATCACCGCAGCGATGCTGGTATCAAACATGGTGACAAATTTTCCTCTGATCCACAAGGGCGAAGCCTATCTAGGGTAGTGATTACCTAAGGCTTTCGCTAGGCTGACCTCCGGACTCCAGAGAACCACCGTGGCTAACCATCAAGTGTAAACTATGCTGGGCACCTCTAGTGTAGATGAGCAATCGAGGCGTGCATCCCAGTATGTCGCCTCCAATGCCATGTTTTGTTCAACTTGTTAAGTCCAAATCAACGATGGTCAACAAAAATGAATGCGTTTTAATAACATAATGGAAGAGTTAAAAGCTGGATGAGCTACCAAGCACACAACTTGAACCAATCTGGCTGACTACTCTACCTAAATTAGTTGGTGGATATGATGCCATCTGGATCAACATGACTTCGTCAGTGCAATATTCATTTTAAAAAGGCTTGGGGTGCTACAGTATCAAGGGGATGCTAGAAACTACAATTTCAATTGCAAAGCTGACAAGTTACTGAGTAACAAGACTCTACGAAAAAATCAAATAGCAGTGTGAGGAGAGTATGCGAAATTGAGAAGCATTCAGTACTCTTACGTTCCTTAATCAAGAAATCTCTGAACGACTTACTCGCAAGACATCGACGTGACGTTCGAGCAGATTTAAATCGGCGCTCTCTGAAGGATTCGATTCCTGTAAAAGCATCTATGTAAAACTGCATGAGTCGTTGATTCACGAAGGGGCTCACAGCTTGCTTGACGATCGCCTTCGCCTCCTTTTCGTTCCTTCTTCTCTTTAGCTCATTATCAATGCGACCCGAATAAATCGACTCGTCTAGTCGATCAATGAGCACCAAGCACTGCAATTTTCGTCTTCGTGGTTTGGGAGACACTTAGCCAATACTCTAACAATGAAGTGTGTTCAAACAGTTTCAGGATTTTGGGTATCAGCAACCATCGTCGATGTACTCAATCATAGTGTTTTGTAGGCGCGTCGCGGCGAAAACAACACTTGCTTCATAGGGCCAATTGCTCCTCCTACAGATGAGTAACAGTCTTCACACGTCTAATAATCTAACTATGTTATCCGACTTAAGTGGTTACCTACAGTAGAGTAATGGCCTGAGATCGATTACTGGTGCTTCCACTTTTGACATAAAAGCAACGGCAAGGGTTGGTGCCAGTCGCTGTCCCATTGCTATTCCTTTAATTTGCGCGTAATATTTTCCGGACCACCTGAAAATCGAGCTGTTTAGGCAGACGTTTAAGAAAACCACAAGCTGCTGAATCGAAAATCCATACATGTTAATTGATCCTTCGTGCTGATTAAGAACCTCGCGGATGGTTTGCATTGCGGAGTCGTTCGACACGTTAGTGTAAAGAGTGCTAACGTCGAATGACTCCATAGCGTACGCGCTTTTAGGACGCGCGTTACGCAGACGACCTAGGAACATTTGGGTGTTGGTGAGATGGGCTGGTATATGCTTAAGCACTTGGTTGAAAATTAGATTTATAAATCAAGCAATTCTATCCGTAGGCCCGTCTACACAACCGATGATGAGTCTAACTTTAAAGGTGGAGGGGTCGGTAGACGCCAGACCATCAGCGGATATTAACTTACGGATCTTGATAAGTATAAGACGGAATATGTCGGCACTTCGATCTTAAGATGCGAAATGTCTGCTGGTTTTAAATCTGCTGCGCTTTCGTTGTTCAGTTTTCGATTTTGGCTTCTGAATGCCTTTTCAGTAGATGCGCGATGAAGAGATGCGTCTTCAAGATGTTTTTCAGTTATATCAACATCTAGCTGACAAGGAATTACTACAAACTCTCTACCATTATCAGTAACTGATAGTCTAGTACTCCCTGAATTTATTACCTTTCGAACCAGTCGCATACCAGATTTTTGCGCAGCTGTAAGGTTCGAATTAAACTTTTTCGCGCGATAGTGGCTAAAGACTTTGAGAGTTTCGCTCGAAAATATGCGAAATTTTATATCTAATTCGTAGTTAGGGTCTAGCCGTCCAAAGAATAGTTGAGGAAATGGAAATGGAAAATGGAAATGGTGGTGGTAGTGCCCTTAGTTCTCATCGTTCCTTTTTACTTCGTGTCTCAATTCTAGCGTTGCTGCGGAGTCGATCTTGGAGCTCATTTAGGCTGTACGCAATCCTACACGAGGTTTCTTTAGAAATGGATTGCACTGGTGAAAAATTTGGACCCAATTCTGATAGCGAGCGGTCGTCACCTCGGGTAGAGTTGTAACTCCTACCACGGTGACCCTTGACTTTTCAGGCACGTTATCAACCACATTACAGTGCTAGCGCTTTCGTAAACGACTTTGCTTTGTCTAATTGAAGGTGGTTTTTGCGAATTTTCTGGTAAATTTTTATACTTCCTGCTTGAGGTTACTTTAGCATTTAGCACCCAGAATCGCAAGTCAAAATTGACCAACCCATTATTCTCCTCCAAATACTGAACACAATAAGATTCCTTCGACTTGCACTTCCTCAATTGCGCGTTTAGTTTGTTTATATGCACTGTCCTTTCCAGCATAAGAGTTAGTTCAGCTTAGAATTGCCTAATCAGTGTAGCGATTGGTGCAAGAATGTGATAGCGCAGTGGAAGAAATGTGAATGGTCATCGCGGAAATGCCTCAGCAATAAGAATGAAGAACTGCTCAGTAGAGTACCCCAAACATGGGTAACCAGACCTTTGCACGTATATACATATTATTTACACAACAACGGAATGAGACTAGAAATACATGTACCATCAATTACAAGTGAGGTGGTTTAGTGGGTTTGTTGCCTAATATATTGCATTAACAATAATGTAGGGCAGTATGCAGCAGAATTATGAGGATATGAGTAGTTAGCAAATACTGATTGTGTAAAAATATTGCTATGATTACAACAGGGTTAGGACTTAAGTGCTTATAGTGCAAAAATGTGAATAGTTATCGCAGGAATGCTTTAGCAGTAAGAATGAAGAATTGCTGGGTAGAATATCTGTGAGCAATGAAAGTAGTTAACAAAACTGCTATGTCAACAACACATGAGTAATTACATGAGAATCGACGATAACATCAACGTATTAGTGCAAGAGCTAAAGATTGTAGTTAACATCATTTGTGCCTAGGTGGGTCGAAGGTGTTGCGAATGAAAGGACTATGTGGGAGAGCAAATAATGATGGGGAAGGGCAACGGCGAGCTCTAAAGCGTCAGAAGCTAAATGACGGTTCAAGCGGGCTTGGCTACATCCAAGCGAGTGGCATTGATCGCAGGGTCAAGACTTGGGTCTCGGGGTCTACTCCCCAAGCAATTAGGCGTTCCCGATAGCATGCCTGGTGGCGTGCCTGATGGTTAAAAGGAAATGTGAATGGGCACGCACGTGGGCACTGTGCCAAGTAGTTCATAATACAATAAGTTACGTGCAGGCGTAACAATGCTAATACATAATTTAGTGAAAGTCTATTGAAGTGAAGGATAGAGAACATTTCACGCGAATGGTTCTCCATCATCGCTGACAAATTCTGCTAGAGCTATTGGACGTTGTGGGTATGATTTGCAGTAACGATCCACGAGCGATTGATCCACATTCCGAGCGCCGCGGACTCTCTTATAGGCTATTCGACTCCACTGAAAGTCTGGCACAACTACATTCTCTTCGTCTAGTTATTCTTGACTTCGGACTCTTCTAGGTTTCATGGAAAATTTCTTAAGCTTTTAGATATCGAAACAAAAACCTTTTGCTAAGTACTTCATTAAATTCTATACAAATTTCACCTGAACAGGTTCTGAGATTCCCACTTGATTCCCCTCATTAACATTGCGCGTTGTCATCTGAAACAAGCCTAAGTTTCGCCCGATAATCTTCCGTTTGTTCGGTTTTGCTTAAATACTTGATGTTATTTTTTTAATGCGATGTGCTCAGAACTTGGTGTTTGAGTAAACGTAGAAAGCACACTTATCGATTGGTTTCCACTCATTATAACTGAATTGTCACTGTACTAAGCCAAACAACAGATTTAAAAAAGCTTCCTTAGCACTCCATGAATTCACTGTGAAGCAATACCGTTTATAGTAACATAAAGGTTAGAGAATAAAGCGGTTGATATAGATAAATCGCTAAGAGATGCGCTATACATTCAGCTCCATCAAGCGTCGTTAGAAGCGGTCGAATGCATATTTGAACAGAATATTGACTTTCCGTAGCTTAATAATGCATCAGCTCAGTTCTGGTATCTTTGCAGAGTAGTCTGGTGTACCAATCTGTTGTCTGGGGGTCTTAGTGAATCCAGGGCACGAGACGAGCACGTGTATTGCGGGGCACCTCTAACTACTACGCTACTCACGCTCCTGTTTAATAGTGTAAAGATGGGTATAAGATATTCATTTTGGTGAGACGACATAATTTTCCTAATCATGTAATGACAATACAATCACGACCGGCTGGTCCACATTTATAATTCCACAAGCGGCCCTGTGTTATTTTATTCCACCGTAAAGTGGAGAAACAAAGAAGTGCTTACGTAATAACCAGTAATTCAGCTTACTCACCGTTCTTCGTTGTTGAAGGTGTGAAAGTGAGAAAAAAAGCGAGGTCTTATTGGACAAAAATATCAAAACAAATATTCAATTGATAACACGATAATCACTTACCAGACAAATACAATGCGGTTTAATAGATGATGAAAGCAGAAACTGCTCAGGTGGACACCGCGCTAGCTTTGAACACATTCAAGGTGAGTTCTAATGAACCCATTAGTGTTCTCTCATATCACTCCACATCAACCTAAATGTTAGCCAATTTCTAGAGTAAGCGCCTTATTGATGATCAATCTTTCGATGTACTTTGCCTCCCACTCCAGAGAAAAACGACGTCTTTTATTTTTGAGAGAACGACACGCTATGCGTTTTTGTTAGCAAGAAAGCGGCGTTTCCTTTAAAATTTGGCAACCCGCATGACCAGATGCTTGTGCTTGTGAATAGAAAGCTAAATATCGAAGAAGCTGTCGACCTTATCAAACTGGAAAGAAGCTGTCGACCTTATCAAACTGGAAAGAAGCTGTATCAACTTTGAATTTGGCGAAGTTTCTATGGGCTTTACGAACGATTTTCTCAGACGCTTTAGGTTCGGCATAACTACTACTTTTTCTATTTGTGATCTTCTTTCGTCGTCTGCCTGCATTGCTTTGCAAGCTCGGACCTGAGTTGTATTTCTGTCTGTAGCTCGTGTAATTTCAAGCTGGTGTTATCATCTCGGGTGTTTCTGGAGAAAGATCTCTTTTGGTGACCTTCGGACACTCTGCTTTCATAGCCCTAGCATAGAGATGTTGAATGCGCTGGTCGTCGGTGTAACGGTATCTTCTTAACAGCCAGCTTATGAACTGAATAAATCTGCTTATGGTAACTTACGAGATGTCGTCTTTTGAAATTAGCGACTTTCTCTGCTTTGCTTGCCAAACAAAATCTTATACGAAGAAGGTGATGATCCATTTCCATTTAACATTTTGGAGCAACAGTAACATGGGGTACTCAAAACCTTCGATTTATTATGATGTGGGCTGCTTCGTTATAGTACTTTTCATTAAAGGAATCCCAGGTCCAGCGTTGACGGTGGGGCTTCTGGAATTGCGAGTAGCCAAGTAGCCATAAGTGCTCTTGGTCATCATGATAAGCTAATACAACCGCTCATCCTGTTCGTTCTATTCCAATCTGTAGGTCTCGAGATAACGCTCTTCAGATGTTCTTCTGGGTCCAATATCAGCTTTAAAATCTCCAATCATAGCCTTGAAGACGTATGGTCCTTTCTGTAAAACCACTCTAAGTCCAAGTAGAACGCTTCGACTTCGTCTTTGTCATAGTTTGACGTCGATGCATAAACGGCAAAAATTATCAAAAGCGGCATTGGCCCACATACCTTCAATCGTAAATTTCCGACCTAAGTTGGTAGTTGGTGGAATAAACTGATATTTGCGGTCAAACTCGTTTCGACGAAAGCAAGGACACCGCCGACGCCGGCTTCTTCCCTATTGACGCATGTTCCGAGGAACATTTCTATTCCGGTATTATAGACATCGTTCGATGGTGGAGTCCTTCCGTCTCAGTCAATCCGATGACGTCATACCTTATCCTTCTTGCTTGCATGATCAGCTCATCTATCGACTAATCGGATACGCGTAGATGTAGGTACAAATCTTCATGTTAGTCCTTCGAGATATGGACAGCCAAGAATGGCCCTAAAATTTTAGCACCTTCTCCGTACTCTTTCTACCCAACGTTGCTGAATGAGTGGCTCTTTCGGGGCTAGGGTAATGAGGTCCGTTTATTTTATTGTGCTTAGCATTTAATACCTATGTATAGCTTGCTGAGCTGTGAAGGTGCGGCCTAGGTATTCTCACTGGTGGCTCGCCAGTTCCTCCGAGAGTGGACCGGTAGTTTATTTGTTGGAGACGACTCCTAACCGCCCCCCACATACATCCGTGTTACTTGATTGCAAGCTTTTGGTCGAATCGACTCGGAAAATACAATCCGTATAAACTAGAATACATAAACGCACGCATGCATGAATACGCCCACGTAAATTCAGAACGTATGTGCCAAATTGGCGCAGCAGAAACAAGGAGTTCTTGCCCTGAACCTATTTCCATCTCGGAAAAGTATAAGACTGCTTTTGTTCCGCTATTAACCCCTATTCGTCACTTGAGGACCAGCCACATTGCTTCGCGACTATCCGGCATAAGATCCTCTCATGAGAAAAGTCCTGAGATAGTCCGGCTAAAGCTTTCCTACCTCGATTGCCTTAAGTGAGCCGTTTCTAACCACATCTGTTACACGTTTTCATAATCCAGAGAGATAAGACGTGATAAACCTGGTGCGGAGACGAATCGGCCTTGTACTCATCATGAACGGTATCGTTAGCTCTGCGGCATAATATCTATGAGAGAGATCCGTGGCAACATCCCATTATTGCACCAAATCTTAAGCGGTTAAATAAAGCCATGACTTTCGGTAAGGCGATTTCTCCCTAAGCATAGAATGAAATTCTAAAGGTAAAGAACTCGAATATAGGGTAGGAGTCTAAGAGCCACACTACATATTTAATATGAATCGATAGACCTGGACGTTCCACGCAAACAAGTGAGTAGGATTGAATCTCTTATGAAGAATGAATCGGCAGTTAGAAATCACAAATAGAAAGTAATAAAGCTTTCTTAGCCAGCTACATACGCCAAAATATAAATTACGTATCTTTCTACTTCTGCTCAGCAAACACGAGGTGCTATTCCACTTTCCCACTCACGTAAAAACTGACGTTTCGGCGGGTTTCGCCTTCCTCAGAGGCGCTTTCTATGAGTCTTCCAGTCTTTTGCTGAGCAGAAGTAGAAAGATATATTCAATCAATGCCGAGGTTAATAGAAAGTCGGACTTGGGAGTTACTACAAATTACGTATTTGAAAAATACACAGCGGAATAATAATTCGCCACCCCATTTCACGTGAATGTTGCAGGTTCGATGGCCATTGGCCGTGGAAGGGTTGGCTGAAATAAAAGAACCTGGACAACAAGTCACAGTCACTGATGTGGTAGAAAAGTTGGTCACGCAAGTTTCCTCATATCACCTTCGAAATAGAGACGTTATTATTTGTCATATCCCTTGCCTCCAGTGAGCGTTCTTTATTTTTTACTGAAAGTATCATAACTTCTCTCCAATAACCAGTGCTCCTGCCTTGCTATTGTAAAAACAAACAAGCTTTATTTAAACGAATACAAACAATTCAAGTATTTATTCATTTCGTTGGACATTCCCAGTGTGATCTATCAAAAGTTGTATTATTCTCCAAAACATAATGTGTCGAAGGTGTGTCTGTATATGCTTTCCAAACATCATCCTATTATTCTGTTGCTAAAAATACTTTTAAGCCGAACGAGTTACTATAAAGTTGTGTAGTAACGAAGGGCACGTGGCGCAGTGGTCGGAGGTGCCCTGAAACACACACATGGAATCGATTCCCGCGCACATGGCCCACCAAGTCTTCCATCTCTCCGAGTAGGCCAATTGGCACCAGTCTTGTATGGGAGGATAGCACCACTGGCTCGATACATTGGTAAGCCACCGCGAGTCATTGTAAAGGCTAGATATGCATTCAATCACCTCCAAGCGATGCTTATTGAAGTCGAATGCATGGCGCATCCCTCAAGAAATGATCAACGCCGAGAGCTTTTTATTCTTTAATAACGAATAGTCTGAAAAAGTAAAAATTATTGGTTTATCATTATCACTAAGAATTGCTCCAGGAAAAAAGTGAAAATAGGCAATAACGAAGTCGACGTACGAGGATTGGTTCAGACTTCACTCGGACTTGTTCCCATCAGTTATTTGGAGCCTAAGAACGGACAAGCGAACAGGTGAGTGGCCCAAAATCAGATGATACACCACAAACTTCATCAAACACCCTTCCACCCTCGCTAAACCTGCCAAATCGAAAAGAATGGCAGTGACTGCAACACATCGGCAGCAGTCAGGACATACATCCATCTATCAATGATTCACATCGCTCAGTACACCGCTTGGCTGGTTTAAAACCGGTTACTGTCACCTGTTTGAAACAGTTCTAACAAAATTTCATGACGTTGCGCCTAGTTTGCCAATTTTTAACGTTTTGTTTTCAAAGTGAACATCCAAAGTAGCTAAGGCATCACTTAGTTACTGTTATGCATTAACTAACATTTTGAGATCAGTTGTAAGTGGTGTATTAGATAATTCTGAAAGTAGGCCGTTCCCATGTCTTCACCACGTTCAGACTTTGTATATCGTAAAGAACTCTTCCCAAAGTAGTGTATCACCAATGTGTCGACTCCAGAAGAATAAAAGGTTTGGCCTGGGCTTCGGAGGGGTACAAACAGCGATCCCACGTGTCTTGTTCCACATCGTCTTTAAACACAGCGCTTCTCGTTCCCCTCATCCAATTTCAAGGTTGTGAATTCACCTGTGCAACGATTTAAAAGACTGGTTTATTGATATGATATTTTCACTTGGGGGGAGCCTTTTGAAAACCGGAAATGGAGCTTGGGAGGGTTATGTTGCAGGCGATCCAGTTTTCCAGAGATAGTTTAAAAAGTTTCGAAGTGGGGAAGATTCATTGAAAGAAGAGGAATAGATAGAAAGAGATCTCGCGTCATGGATTTAAACATTCCGAATAAATTAGTCCATAATTATTATATTTTTAGGTCGTATGAAATGCTGAGATATTTGCAGAACTCCGGACCACAGGTGTATGCAGTGGGGAACGAACACGCGCTGTTGTCCTTACCGGGGAGCAGCACACTTCACCACTACACCATTCGGGTCCTTCCCTTTGCATGTCTCTCAGCTAGTTCTATCGATCTTTTTGCCATCAGCAATCACCCGTCAACGGAATTGAGGGCGGATCAACGGATATTTTTTAGGGTTACGATTACAATTGCATTTCAATGACTTAATGGACATGCATGCATGTTTGAAACCGGTCGGTTGTAGAATTCCCAAACTGTTCTACCACTGTGCACGTGTTGTACAAATCGTTATCTAGAAACTGAATGAGTTCAGAGCTACGACACCGTCTCACTACTGTTCATCCCTTCAAACTAGTCATAACTGGCTCTGATTTCTGAAAATTTACATCGCAATCTTAAAACTAAAGCGCGTAAGCATCAACGAGACGTCAAAAATGCCATCTAAGGTGTTATCAGTTTCTGAATATAGGGTGTTTCGGAAACGGAATTCTTCAGGCTCTATTACAGTAGCATAAAGACGCTTTGATCTCGAGCGTTTTATTTTTTAAAATGAATTAATAATGGTTGTGAATGTTTTATGGATGATGGATTTTGGAAAGCGTCGTCGCTTTTTTGAATGATCTTCATGATCTTCTGATCTTCTCTTTTGAATGACGATCTTTTTGAATGATCTTGAACTTCACGTTTGATGATCGCATGGATGCCGATTATTCAGTTCCCATGCCTCGCATCCGAAGAGTCTGACTTTTGAGTTACCTGTCTCTTTGTGGAAGCTTTTTCCTTAGGAATTGTGAGACCCTACAACACACGTGTAGAATCGATCGGCGCGTGTATGGCCGAGGAAGCCTTCCATCCCTCCGGCGTCAGCAAACTAGTACTAGACTTGTCTGGGAGGATAGCAACACTGACTCGATAAATCGGAAGGCCACCACACCACGGGTCATCGTAAAGGCCAAATAGGCATTCAATCACCTCCAAATGATGCTTAGTGAAGTCGAACAAATGACGCATCTCTCAGGGATTGATCAACCCGAGAGCTTTATCCTTTTTTTACAATTGTGATACAACAGTAATGTTTACTCAACTTCAATTTATTTTTGCAGCAACTTCGAGAGAAAAATTCTTGAAATGAATCCGATAATTGATGCAGTCGCTCGAGGAAAGTGAGTGTTTTAATTTCAGTTCTAAGTAATTTTTGAGACTTAACTAATGACATTTCACCCGAGACATCTAAGAACGAATTAATGAATAACAGGTGAAACCACCTTCATGCCTCTTGCTTTTCGACTATTTGTAGTTTTCCCGGAATTTGTTAATGAGAGGCGGATTGTAGCAGTACTACCACCAGATACAGGGAGATACATCCGTAGAATCCGCATAGACCTGAAGCCAAGAATGCAATCGTAATTAATTCGCGTACGATGCGCTGTTCTACCGATCTCCCTCACGTGAGGGATCTCGAGCCGGTCAGTGGTGCGTCCCCAGGTGGCTGATAGGGGGTTGATCGCATACTAAAAGCGACCTTTGCTTCCCTGAGACGCAGGTGGACCCAAGAGATGGAGTCCCTGTTTCTGCTGCGCCGATTTGGCACATACTTTCTGTATTTGCTTGGCGTATTCACGCATGTGTGTGGGTGCGTAATGCGGATTGTATTCTATGAGTCAATTCGGCCAAAAGCCTGCGATCAAGTTACTGGAAAGTACATAGGAGGCGCCTCCAACAAATAAGCTCCATGTCCACTCTGGGAGAGCCTAGCAAGCTATCCGTGAGTTTACCCGGCGCCCACGTTCAGAGCCAAGCAAGCTATACGTGAGTATCAAAAATGCTAAACACAGTAAAAAAAAACGGGCCTCATTCCCCTGACCCCGAAAGAGCCCCAATTTCGCAGTGTTGGGTAGGACGAGTACAGAGAGGCTGCTAAAATCTCAGGGCCAATGCAAGCTGCCTGGATTTCAAAGAACTATGGTGACGATCTGTACCTAAATGCACGTACACTTGTATCCGAGTCCTCGATAGAAGATTTGTTCATGCAAGCAAGAAGGATAAGGTACGACGTCATTGGCCTGGCCGAGACGAGAAGACGCCACCCATTCAACGCCGTCTATGACACCGGAGAAGAACTGTTCCTCGGAACATGAGACAGTAGAGGAGTTAACACAAGTTTGTCCATGAACATCGATTTATTCGAACAGCTTACAACCCGAATCCCACGTTTACGATTAAAACGATGTGGATCAATACCGACTTTGACAATCTTCGTCGTTTACGCGCCGACACCAAACTATGACGAAGAAGAAGTCGAAGCGTTCTATATGGACTTGGAAAAGTTCTGCAGAGAAGACCGTGCTGTCTTCAAGGTTATCATTGGAGATTTCAACGCCAAGGCTGAACCAAGAAGAACGTCTGAAGAACATCACATTGCTTGGGATCCACGGATTAGAATGGAACGAGCAGGGTGAGCGGCTATCTGACTTTGTCATGGCTACCAAGACCATCAATGGCAACTCGAAATTCCAGAAGCCCCACCCTCAGTGCTGGACGTGGGAGTCTCCCAATGGAGAGTACCATAACGAAATAGGCCACATCATAGTAAATAGAAAGTTTTGCCTAACCGATGTCGCTGTTGTCCCAAAATTTTACATGGGATCAGACTATCGTCTCTTTCGTGCAAGATTCTATTTCTCGCGGAAAGGAGAAAAAGCTGCTAAATTCCAAACCGAAGTCTTAGAACCACAGCAAACTGGGACTTATTCAATTAATTAGTCAGCTGTTGGAAAGATGCCGTTGTATATAACATCGACGAAGAATACGATCGGCTCATTTAACATCTTCACGCTAGCGCTATGAAAGCTGAGAGTTCGAAGATCGCCAGAAGACGTCTGCCTCTAGAAACACTCGAGCTGACGTGCCAGCGTGGAATCGTGCGAGCTGCAGGCAACCGCAAACTAACGTCCAAGTTTGCAAATCAATGCAGACAGGCCATAAAAGAAGATCTTAAAGAGAGAAGAGAAGCAGTAATGGTCGGAGCTGCAGAGGCTGGGAAAAGCATTCGCAAAACCCACCGAAGCTTCGCCAATTACAAGACCAAAATGATTGCTCTCCGGCGCTCAGACGGAACCGCTACAGCGTCCAGAAAGGCAATGGAGAAAATCATTCACGAGTACTACTCGGATCTCTTCGATAGCCACGTCCACCTCTCGTCATACGAAATAAAGGAGGATGGATATGTTGTGCCACCAGTTCTCCCTTCCGAAACCCGACATAGCATTTCGTCGGTGAAAAATCGAACGGCACCAGGCTCGGACAGGATAAACCAGAACACCTGAAGGACCTTCCTCCAGTCCTCATAAACAACCTGGCTCAGCTCCTCACACGTTACCTGTCTGAATGCAAAGTTTCTACACAGTGGAAGACCAGCAAGGCAGTATTATTGTCCAAGAAGCGTGACTCCACCATATCGGCAACTAAGACCCCCAATCCGCATACTGTCTATCGTCTACAAACTTTTGCTCGAGTTATGCTAAGCAGAACTGAAAGAACATTGGGCCTTCACCATGTGAGTAAGCAGGGTTTCGAAAAGGATTTAGTACGATGAACCACATTCACACGTTAACAAGACTCACTGAAGTATCGCGAGAGTACAAAAGACCGCTCTATCTCACTTTCATCGATTCGCAGAAGGCCTTTGATTCAGTTGAGAGAGAAGCGGTCTTGGAAGCCCTTGATAGTCAAGGAGTCTCTACTCAAAACATAAAGACTCTTCGTGAGCTGTACAATTCACAGCGAGGATATCACCATTCTACAACGATCTTAACATTGACGTGAGAGAAGTTAGACAAGGCGATACCATCTCGCTAAAATTATTTACCGCCACCCTCCTGAATGTCATGCGAACGTTGTAATGGGATAATATGAGAGTGAAAATCGATGGACAACAGTTGCACCATCTTCTCCTTGCTGATGGTATCGTTCTTAGAACACCAAACATTAGCCAAGCGGAACGTATGCTTGCCGACTTTGGTAAAGTCTGTGGAAAGATTGGTCTTCGACTAAATCTTGCAAAAATGATGTTCATGAAGAACGAATTGGTTTCGTATGCTCCATTCACGCTCAGCGGAACGAATATCTCTGAATGCCCCAGTTATGTCTATCTAAATCGGGAAATCAACATGTTGAACGACCTGGCACCAGAGCTGAGCAGAAGGAAACGAGCGGTCTGGGGAGCTTTCAAGAACATCGAGGATGTAGTGAAGAATACAAAAAACACCCGACTCCATGCCCACCTAGGCGATTCAACGGTACTTCCTGCCCTAACGTATGCGTCAAAAATCTGGTCGCTGCGTAAGCAGGATGAAAGATCACTCAACGTTATCGAACGCGCAGTCGAAAGGACGATGCTAGGGATATCCCGTTCCACACAAGTAAGGATGGGATCCGTAGCTCGGACCTGCATCAACCATCAAAAATCAAACATGCCGTTCTGTATGCCCAAATAGTCGAAGATAAGGTGGGCCGAACACGTAGTGCGTATGAAGACAACCGATGTACAAGAGCCGTTAGTGTCTGGATTCCTCGGGATGTGGAACGTACTGCAGGATGACCACCGACCCGTTTGTCAGAGTTCTTCACAGACATCCTTGAAGAAAGATATGATGTTCGAAGAGTCCCTAGAGCGAGCAGAACCCACTGTGCTACTCTTGCACGCGGCCCGGTAGAAATGAAAGATTTACAGGTGCCCGTTCGAGTCACTCGGCGGTCAACGTATTAGTGATACTGGAACGATTTCATTACACCACTAGTATGCATTAACTGCTTTTTTTCGAAATGGATTACTATGTATCTTCACTGGTTTTAATGCAAAGCTTATCCTTTTCTTGTAATAAATTCTACGACCGACTTTCTATTAAACTCGGCATTGATCTAGTAATTCTTCGTATTCTTGGCAAACGCCAGGTGTTACTAGGAAGGCGAAATCCGCCGAAACGTCAATTTGTTCGTGAATAAAGAATAAAATAACACTTCGCGTTTGCTCAACAAGAATACGAAGAATTACCCTTTTCTATTTGCGCAGAGCGCGCGTTGGATTCAGTCGTTCCAGCTGACCAAGTCTTCCTTCCCTTCTTAACCAGCGAATTGGTGCGAGACTCGTTTGAAAGGAAAGCAACACTGACTTGATGCATCACTGGCATCCGCAAACCATTGTATAGGCCATATACGTATTGAATAACCTTTGCAATGGTTGATGATAATGCATGGTGCATCATTTAGCAATGGATCAAGCAAGTAACCGCTAGATGACTTCCTTGTACTTTGAATGAATGTGTTGAACATACTAGGATTTCGATGCCGAAAAATATCGATAGAATCTTTACTGCGTCTGGCTTTATGATAAAAACTTCAGATGGTGGTTAGGACGCTTATCTCCGGTTGAGGTTGGCTTATTGTTATCAAGAGATCCGGCACTCATTATGGGCAGTTATGCAGTATGTCAGCCTCCAGTGAGCTTTGCTTTGAGTTTTTTGCTCCTTCTCCATTATCCTTACAATTTCTGACATATTGAAGGAAATGGATCCATTAGCAGCTGACGAATGGGCAGAATTTGTGCTGGTTGTCAGGAATATATCAGGTAGAAATCATTCTTTAAAAGTCTTTCAGCGCTATGTATTTCGCGCGTTTCTCTCAAAAAGAAAGAACTGCCGCATTGTTTACGTACAGGTGACGTGGATCAGTGGATGTACGAGTGGGAAATCGACTACAAGTTTAACCAGAGATTTAGCAAATCGTTCAAAGTAGGTATAAAATTTTAGTCGATTGTTAGCAATCGAAAAAGTGTTTGCTTAGAAGCGAAAAATCGTAAACGACATCATTTGTGGCCCACCGCATGGTGCGGTTCCGCCCATCGCCTACTACGTCATTAAACGAACACCGTAAGCATTGAGATTACCTTACCTACTTCGTCATTGACCAAGTCCTTTCAGTGATGGAATGTTCTATCTCGAGCAGAACGACACATTTTCATCGGTCGACTTACTGCTGTCTTATTACTATTGTATGTACGAGTGTTTCTTCGCTTATCGTAGCAGTTGCAGGCTTTCTATACCGACGGTCAAGTTTAATCGACAGTCATGCTGCAGTTAAAATCTAAGCACAGTCAACAATGTGTTTAAAAAACTAGCAGGGCAATTTGGACGTACACATAGGAGATGTAGAGCGCACTGGTACCGTGAAGTTAACCCAAGCCAGTTATGGTTTGCAAACAATTTAGAGCGACTTTCGAGTTCTAGTCAGATCGGTCTACCAAAGCACAAATTATCCTAACTACGAACCACTTTGTCACACTGTCACAAAGTACATGTTCCCTATTATAAGGTGGCCAATGTCTCTTATTCTGAATACAGCCGACATTTCTGATTCAAGCAGCTGGCGAGGAAAGGCCGTGAACTGCAGAAAATTTCTGAAAAACCATAAACCATCATAGCTTTCATCTTTTTCACAGGTTTCCTATCCGTGGCAGTCTTACTATGTCGGCATGTGAGTTTCACCAAAATAAAATCGAACAGAGGATTGAAGTTGTTATCGTTTGCATTTGCATTTTAGCGACATAAATGTTTGACTGAGACGTTCCTTAGTTGCCAAAAACTGCTGACTCCCACACGTCTGTATTCGGCTTTTTTCTTCTAAAATATCCAATTTAGCTCATCTCTTACCGCTGAGTAGTGAAACTAACCCTGATAGACTGCCATTCCAACTGTTTCTTCAAGGCGTGATGAATTTCGACTTACCACCGCATACTTTTCCAAGACCAGTGTTTGGTATGCTTTTACATAGAATAAGAACGCATTTTCTCACTATTTCTAGAGCTGGTTGTCATTTATTTTTAAATAAATTAGTTCATTTCAAGGTGAACTGAAACCCAATTATTTATACGACCAACGTTCTCCAATGAAACTAATCTTAGAAGATACAAATAAATCACTCTCTCAATATAAACCACGGTATGTCTAGATGTCAAACTCATTTTTATCAAAATCTTTCCACCTTATATCAATATTCTGTGCGGTAGCATGGCAGCACTGTCTTGATTCATCGGCAGGCCACCCCGAGTCCCTGCAAGGGTCGGATATGCATTCAATCACTTCCAGACGATGTTGGATGAAATCGGATGCATAGCGCATTTTCAGGGATTGATCAACGCCGAGAGCTTCACCCTTTGTTTTTTTATGGTAATATTCTGAATATTTGACTCCTTTACATGGACGTGAATTTTGTGGCACCTACCCATCCTCTGATCGTGCAAGCATTTGCTTGGAACACCTTTGCACTGTGTCATATTTGCATAGTTGAATATCCCACTTTCAAGTGAGGAAGAGGATAGTTTATATTCGTTTGTTTCGAGTTCCTCGTACACGAACGGGCTTCATATTTTGTGGAGATCCCGACCTCTCTTTCACTAGATTCGTTTTCTCGTATTTGTCGCCGAACTTTGCGGATTTGTGAGTTTGACTGTTAATTTAGATTACTTGGTAACCATTAAGATTGTCGTTGAATAGGTATTCCTAATGAATCTCGTTGCGTGTTATCAAGTCAATTCTCTATCGAATTCAGGGATATCCACACTAAGGTGTTCCCATATCTTTGTCACAAGAACTAGGCATGTGTAGTGGCTTCAAAGGAGTTATATGGTACCAAGCGGATTTCGAACCAATTCTCCGGCCACAGAGGGATGGGAAGTTTGGCGAGCCCAAGATGCTGTCGAACAAGCACCATTCTGGTGCTGAATAACAATCAAGAATTCTTCATATCTAGAACCACTTGTGATGCGATTGAATGCAGACTAATTCTTCAGCGTGCGCATTCAAGCATTAAGGAAGATGTCAAGCTTGGAAGGAGGGAATAAAGTTAGGTGTGCTCCTCCATTCGTCTTCGTAAGGTTCTATTCCATTTTCTTAGTTATGCTGGGAATACTAGCGCACAGAAATACATCCTCGTAAAAGCATTTTAGAAATTGAAAAAGGATAAGTTGAGAGTGTTTTTTGATCCCTCATGCTTCTCAGTCAATGTATGTGGACTTAGATCACATTCACGATTCTAGAGCATTTGGCAAATCCATGCCGATTTTGCGTGGCTTCCGCAATATCACAGCTTTATCGGTTAAAAACTATTTTGATGATTTTCGGCCAGCTATACAATTACGAGATGAGACGACTCTCGGAACAAGAAGATATTACAGGGTTGGTTGCAGACTAGTTACCAGCGTCATCATGGTGACAGTGTGTTTGCGGGTATCAGGCAGCTTTCTACGGTAGAATCTTGATCTCTAAATGTTATCTGGGCCAAAGGGTCTTCCATTTTTGTCTACAAGTCACTGTACAAGTGAATTTGTGGCATGAAGTGCTTTTTTGAAGGGACTAAGTTTCAACCTCCTTCCAGTGCACGAGGATCGAACAACTGCGTCTACTACGGATACCTCAGATTTTCAGCAAAAAAATATAAGACCAGCAAAATACTAGTAAGCTGGGTTTTGTACTAGGGTTAGCATATTTTCCAGTGACTGGTTGTCCAGATAAGTTAAGGTGTCCAAATAGTTGTGGTTCTAGAGGGCTTTATAGCCGTGTGTCGCGTTGATCGTCCTGATTTAGCTAAAAGAAATACGGATGAATTCACGACACATAGGAAAAATCTTGTAAAACACTTCACGTTTGGGTTACTAACTAACGTATGTATGTACGAAAAAAGGGTCTAAAATATTTTCAGAATAGCAAAACGACTACTTTCTTTGGACAAGGAGCAAAAGGAGTCATTGTTCAAAGCCTACTTGTACTACAACGGAATCTACAGTCCGGCTACTATTCGCAGGCTGCGACCTAAGCTTTTCAATCAGAAGACTTTCGATAAGGACATTGAGTGGGTTCAACGGAATACATGGTGCTGATCAAATAAGTTACTTGAAGAAATGTGATGTCGATTGCTTCAGCAGCCTAACGATCAGTTCTTTTCAATTTCTTGCTGAAAACAATGATTTTTAAGAAAGTTCCATTCCAAAATAAGTGATCTTGCTTCGAAAAAAGCCTTCCCCTTCTTCTGTTTCAAGTTGTCATCGATGCGTCGATGCCTCGGAATAGTTTTGAATTCGATTGCTACAAACCACCATAGGGGATTTTGAACTGAAGATGATTTCCTTGTCCTCCGACCAAGTTTTTCCGTTAGAACTGCGAAGTCTTCTGACGAGCCAGTATTCATCTTAATTTGAAGGTTTTTCCTACATTGTTCGAATTATTCATTATCAAGTAAAAGAATAATCCTATGATCAACATAACAAGTTTCAGACGGCTCAGAGAAGTGGAGAAAATAAGCAAAGATAACCCATCGTGAGCGAGCTATTCATATTTTTTCTCAGATCCTTGCTTATATAAATATTATTGGTGTAGGACGGAAAGAATAAATGAAGACTTGCAGTAAACGTTATTCGCACTATTTGCACAATAAAAATAAGTTTAAGCAAGAAAGAGCAGAATGTTCATCTCCGTCATAGAAATAAACGGCTTCGTTCTCCTTGAGAAGTAATAGATGTTAACTGATACCTTATGGAATGGCCTTTGTGGACTAGTGAATAGAAAAGTAGACTACCAATACCCACACTTTCGTTGATAGAATACTATGTCAACTCCAAAAACAATGATGGTTATGTGGTCGCCATAATCCTACCACATATGTTATGTGGAGCTATGTCAACCGCTGAGTAACTCTCGGAGTGTGAGAAGTGAAATGCTTAAAGATTCTGTGTGATACACGCGTGACTATTGGTCCCAGTCTGTTCTAAGTCTACTAAGCCTTTTATACCGAGGTCAATTTATATCATACTTGCCTTCCTATGATCCACAAATGTCAGTACGTCTATGTGGTGAAGAAATGACGCTCCAACGAGAGTCGTTAGTACCTACATTCAACGACATTCATGGAGAAGACAGAATTGCCGAGCGCTCACACGAATATGCATAGACGACAAATACAAAACGACGAACCCGATTGAGGAAAGCGCTGAATTCAGTACGATTTGTGACTTAGAGTCATATAAATAGCAATAATAAAAAGTAGAGAAACTGGGAAGACCGCTAGTAGATTCCATTCATCCCTGTAAACTCCCAGAGTTGCTCACCGGGCTCTAGTTACCCAACGGATACGAAGAGCGCCAACTGTATCTTGCGAAACCGCTTCCTAGTGTTTTTCGAGGAAAGGTAATCATGGATACCTCCCTTGGATGTTTTATGAAATTGGTTTACTCTTATATGAAGTTCTGTATGGAAGTGTAAAAGTCTTCATGACATTTGCGTAACCTTGTCGCTTTTCATATTGCATTTGGGCATTCAGAACTTTCTCCCACCCACTATGAGGAAGCGAATCGATTGAAGGAGTAAAGTTAACTACTTTGGGAGATTCCACTAAGAAATAGCGCTTAAATCACCATATAGTGATGATCAACAACACGTTTTATGGAGATTTTCTCGTATAGTGAAAAAGTGTTGCCAAGTTCGATTTCCAGAAAAATACAAGAAGGAAATATTAGAAATGGTTACAGTTTTCTCTCACACATTATCGGACTCGGATTCGAAGAAGATGCTGTGAGTTCTTCGTCGACTATCTCATACATTCCGGTTTTTTTCCACATCACCTGGTGTGAAAATGGGTTCAACCGAATAACTGACTTGAGAATATTTGGGAGTTAACTGAGTTGCTTTTCGGACATAGTAAGAAGTAGAAGTAAAGAATGAACCGAAATCAGACTGGCGTAGGTTGCAAACTTCATGCTAAAGTCAAAACTAAAAGCAACTCAACGTAACCACAATGGTACATGATGCTTGCAAAACTCCGAACCGCAGGTGTATGCGGTGGGGAACGAACGCGCTATTACCCTTTCTCAGCCCAACGCGTTCACCACCACACCATTCGTATCCTTCGTTTCGCCTGTCTCTCAGCTAGTTCTATCCCATTAGTGACATCAGCTTACCCGTTAACGGAATTGATCTGCGGTGCCCAAATCGGCGTTGGACCGCAGTTTTGCAAACGTCTCAGCACCATTATGGTTACATTTCGCTTGGTACTCTGCCATAAAAAATTGTAGTAGGCAACAAATAAAAAGTTAACATTGTGATTTCAACTCAGCATAGTTGACTCCACAACTGTACTAAATTGAACAAGGGTCAGAGAAAAAGCCATTCGAAGACCATGGGTTTCCAATTCAGAAATTTGCTCACTGGATTGCATACGAATTCATCAATGGCATTCCACTCGACAGATGTCTTCAACGGAGAAGATACTTTAGTCAGGAGATGTCGTTGCGGCAAAAATCCGAAGTCTTGTACCAGGTTGGAGTTCGAGTCATGTTCTAAATGTTGCCACAGCTTTCAAACACTGGTTTCATTTGGTCAGAAAACGGTTTAAATTTAAAGCAGTTTTTCTAAGCTTTGTTTACTGTTGTGACGATAATGTTTATTGGAGAGATACCTTCATGAAACCGCCTAACTTTTCGAGCTTCTCGTTTTTAGAAGCCGTAACACTGGGCTTACATTTGTCTCGGAGTAGGACCGCAAAAATCTTCCATTCCCTTTATTAGTTTGCAAGGTGGTGATTGGTGTGGGTGGTCAATGCTCCATCCGTGTTTCCCTTATAATGTAAGTTAATGTAAGTTAACCTTTCAACTTGATATCCCGAAGACTACCAGCTTGGAATCGTAAGAGGGTTAAAGAGAATCGGCTAAGCTTCCAGAAACATTCCAACCCGACTTTGTAAAAGCTGCGAAGTCATGAACCATATCCAAACGATAATTTATTGCAATAACACGACTCAATTCCATCAAACTTAGCCTACGACTCCGAAGATTATATGAGCCTTAGGTAATTGCATAACTCAGTGCATAAACACGTTCACGTGCTGCATAAAAGGTTCACAACCAAAACTTGCTCATTTTATAGCGACATTATCAAAAATAAAAGGCAAGAACCAATAATATGATGCCACGCCGTCATAATGACTCTGGAGAATGTGGTATGGAAAATGGAATATATGATGTAACAGTGGAAGTCGGTAGCCAGAGTTATGAAACGTTGTCTTTGCTTTATTGTTCACATCGTTCTCGCATCAAAAATTAGCCGAGTGGAGTGGATACCCGCTCTTCTTGGCGTCTCCGATTGAGCCTAAGGAAAATAGTATTCATGAGGAATTAATTACGTTATTCCATCCATGCTCTATAAAACGAATATCTCCAAATAGACCAGCTACAACAGTATTCCTTGTTTCTTGTTAGTGCTTCAGGTGTGTGCAGGTATGCGCTTTCTGGAATTGAACGGTTTGTGTCACCGCCATCTTCGCGCGTCGAATATCGTTGTACACCAATCGACCACTCATATTTACGCCGTGAAGATCACCGATTACATGCTGCCGTACCATTTCTTGGACAAGGTATGGGAACATGGTTTTTATTGGAATTAAACCCCTTCTGAAAGATGGAATTAGTGACAGTTTCGGTGGCTTTCCACAATAGGCCATTACCTTATATTTGCTAAGCCGATGGAGTACGACAGCAAGAAAAGTGCGAATTAGGTGATCTAACAAAATCTTTACTGCCATATATCGTAAATTCCTTTGTTTGCGTTTTGTGTCGTGATTCTAATGTTTCAGGATGCTATGGAGGGAACCGACGGAAGCGATTTAGAGTGGCCGTGGTGGGCCCCGGAATGTTTGATGCATCGAACTTTCAATATCGTCACCGACGTTTGGGCATTTGGATGTGTTATATTTGAAGTCGAGTATACATTTTTAAGGTATTTCTGCTTAGAAGGATGACCATTACGAAGACGATCAATTTAGCTCAATCATAATGGACTTGCACCATACATTTTCAATATGCATCGACCGCGAACACCAAAAGAGTTAGTTGCTGTTTCATTCTTGTGGTCGTAGATCTATAAATTTTTATACCTAACAGGAAAGGGTGCTTGTAGCGCTGTGGTCGTAGGCGCTCTGCAACACACATGTGGAAGAGATCACCGCGCTCATAGAACACTAAGCCTTCCATCCCTCCAGGCTCGGCAAATTGGTACCAGACTTGTAGCAGCACTGGCTCGATGCATCGGTAGGCCACCGCGAGTCATTGTAAAGGGCAGATATACATTCAATCACCTACAACGATATTTAGTGAAGTCGAATGCATGGCGCATTCCCTAGGAATTGATCAACGCCGAGAGCTTTATCCTTTATCCTTTATCAGAAACATCAGGAGCGCCTGTAGCGCAGTGTTTAGATGCACCCTGCAATACACATGAGATCGATCTCTTAGTTCCGGGTTCACCAAGTCCTCCATACCCGCGGGGTCGGGTACCAGACTTGTCTGGGATGATGGTAGCACTGACTTGATATATCGGTAGGCCACCACTAGTCATTGCATAGACCGGATATGCACGCCACATCTAATGATGCTTAATGAAGCCGAATGCATGACGCATCTCTCAGGAATTGATCAACACCGAAAGCGTCTTTTAGCTTTATCAGGAACTTCAGGAGGTGGGTAGCGCAGTAGTAAGCAACTCTGACATGATGTGCAAAGCCACCCGCTAGTCCACCGACCCCGGACCTAACAAGCATTCCATCTCTATGGGGTTAGCAAATTGTTACCAGACCTGTCTGCGATTAGTTAATTCACTCACTGCAAGAGAATCGACTTGGCGAGCCGGCATTCATAAAGATAACGAAAATCAACAGCTGAGCCCATATTTGAAAGTTCGAATACCTTCACAGTTGATGGGTGAGGAAAAATGTATTGACTGCAGTAAGAATGAGGACATCGAATAATGTCGAGTTATATAAAAAAGTAAGAATTTCAATCCAAAACCCTCAAAAATCCCATTCAGTGGCCACATTAGGCCCCCTAACATTGCGTTGATAATTGTCGCCTTCTTAAACAAGAAATATTTTCTACGGATGTTAAGCAATGAATTTGGGATTTGAATACTTGTAGGACTTTGTTCCTGGTGATCTCTTAATCTGGTTTTTCACTTCTTTTTTCTTCTTCACAGTATTTGTCGACTAAGGTCGTTTTACATTGGACGGCGCAGGTAATCGCTAACAGTAAGGTCATAGCAATATTGACGGCACCTTCTTAACAAAATGGGAACGATGACGAGCATTAATTCACTGCTGATCATAGTGGGTTGCAGCCTGCAAGCGCTGTTCGCTAAGGGAGAAAACGTGGAATTACCCAGTGGATACAATATGGAAACGTATCTGGACGACTTGTTCTATATGTGTACCAGCTATAAACCAAATGTGGGTATCGACGCAGCAACATTTCAAACACTGCTCTGCTCTCATTTCATCTAGTTCTCAACATAGAAGTTTTAGACGATTGTCAGCAGCTTTCTTTATGTCTGAAACCTAAACCGCAATGTTACTCTTGAAAATTATTTGCAGGATAGGCCGTCATTTGACTACATGTTCAAATTCTTTCGCGAATTACTGTTCGACTTCGCTGTTGGACCCGAAGCTGCCATCAAGCAGTACATCAAGAAATCGAAACGACCCAAACATAGTTCACACCGTAAAACAGTGAAAGACTCGTAGTTAAGTGAGTGTGTGTTTTTAGTTTCCGAAATTCATCATAGCTACATGCAAACCCCATCGATGCTATTTTTTTCATGATATTTCATTAAGACGGAAGTGATTTGCCGTCCGTAATTATAGTAACTAACGTCTTTGTGCCACGTTGTTTCTTCCGTATGCTTAAATTCGCGCATGTGACGAGCACTGTGCCTCCCCATGCTGTCGAAGAGCCAGGCAGCGTCATCGAAATTCCTTTCAGTGGTTTCTCTAACAGCAACAAATAGAACACAAAATGTAAAAGTGTTCGGCGTTAACCAACCTTTTGAAGATGAGGCGTGCAATGGACTCCACTAGACATCGTAGACGTGACTTTATCCATGTTTGACCTATAGAATGACTTACGGTGACATTCCATTATCAGTAGTTCATCACTTTCCGATGTATCAGCTCAGCGCTGCTATCCTTCCCAGGCAAGTACAATGCTAATTTGACGACCTCGAAGGAGTACAAGGTTTGGTTCATGCGAGGTGCGAGGTTAAATCAACGACGGATTGCACACTGAATGGCACCATTAACCATTGTGCTACGCGTAACAGTTATATATTATATATTTATAAACTCAACCAAAATTTTCTATTTGAGGGACATTTGTCAGTCCATAAAACGGAAATGTTCAGTGAACAAACACCTCGTGGTTTGTTTGAAAACCCTACATCCGACATAGCACATCTATGTGCCATCTATTATTGTTGGAAAATATGAGGATCAATGAATACGATGAACAAAAATGACTCGGAACAAACCACGTGAAAGTAACATTTTCAGTATTTCGTGATGCATAAAAAGCAAACCGGCGGACAGTCTATATTAAGAAAATACATGAAAATAGTGAAGTATCTTGTCGATATCATTAACAAAGTGTTGAATGTTTACTATGCGTTTTAAATAAAAACTTGACCGTTCCCAGAACCGACTTTCTATCATTCTCGACACCCAGTTATAAATGCGTCGCTCTCTTGTGCAGCAATCGCCGGGTTGTTATACAGCACGCGTTCACTTCAGTACAAAAACAAAGATTTTAGATGCGATAACAGAGGAACGGGGAAAGAGTGTTGCCCGAGATACTATGGAAACGATCCACTCAATCTGAACCTGTTTCGTGATTTATCATGAAGCTGTTCCCAAATATATTTTTATGGATACGTTCTCCTTATGATATGGAGGATACAGTGGTCTTTGCTACGCTGACCTCACAGTCACAGACAATATTAATTGTAACATTTTTGACTATTCAAGGTTTATTACCTCACTGGAGCTGTCCCTGGGTGCCCTTTACAATGGGATTCCCAGTAGCGTCTCCTAAGCTGAGGAGTCCGACCTTACCATACTGCAACTCAGTTAAGAGTAAACCAATACTAAGAAAAAGCACCGTCCTGATATCAAACATGGTGGCAACTCTCCTAATCCATAAAAGATGCGACTGCCTAGGGTGGTGACGACCTGGGGCTGACTTTGGCCAGGTTGACTTCGGGACTCCAGAGAACCACCATGGTTAAGCCAGCAAAATTTCCGGCTCAACATTCAGCACAATGGACACTGCTATCTAGGAACGACGATCGGCCGTGAGACAACAGGAGAAGGACGATCAAATCTCGCGTTCCATAAAAAGTTATTGGAAGCGGACAAAACGAGCACGCACAAGACAGTATGGAGACTACTTCCTGTGCGCCTATAACACCAAAGCAATCTCCTCAGACGCCAATTTTCGCGCTCTTCTTGAATCCATGGATCGCATCAAATTCCACGTGATCGCCCTACAAAAGGTTAAAAGCCGGAAGACCGACATACGTCAATAAGATGACGGAGCCTTTACCATTTGTGGAGTGAAATTCTCGTTACGAAGTGTCGGAGGCACTGGCTTTGTGTACAACTATCTATTTCCCAGTACTCACCTCATAAATCCTATGACCGCACTTGGCCATTCTTCCTCTTCAATTTACGCGGCGAAAGAAAGTAGAAATCACCAACTGTTACTTACCAACTTTCACAGCGAAGTAGAACTCAAACGGGAGCCAGTAAATCTTCTACTCTCCTTCTCGCGTACAAGAGTAGCCCAGTGGGTTATGCTTGCTCTAGATACTCGTTGAGCATCATATCTTTCTTCTGCGCTTTCCGTGAAGAACTCTGACTCTCGCGCCAGTGGTCTTCCTACAGTGCTTTTGACATCCTGCGTAATGCGGTCGCTGACGGATGTTATCCATCGTTTGCCGCTCATACGCATTACGTGTCCGGCCCAGCTTATCTTCGACTGTTTGGCGTACAAAACGGCATCTTTGTTTTTGATCGTTGACGCAAATCAGAGCTTCGGATCTCTTCCCTTACTTGTGTGAAACGGGATACTCCTAGCATCGTCCTTTCGACTGCACGTTCAAAAACGCTGAGTGATCTTCCATCCTGCTTACGCAGCGACCAGGTTTCCGATGCACATGTTAAAGCAGAAAGAATCGTAGAGTCAAAAAGTTGAGCACGGAGTCAGGCGTTCTTTGTCTCCTCACAACATTTTTGATACTCTTGAGAACTCCCACACCCTGTCGCTCCTTCGTACTATGGAGCAATCGTTCGTCATGTTGGCTTTTCGATCTAAATAGATGCTCATCACATTCGCTTCAAGATTAACCTGGCTACCACAAGATATTTGACGCTTCTAAAAGTCTGTGATTTATCCGTCAAAGCGTGCGTACCAATTGGCTATCAATGATTTCTGATATAATATGGCCGTTCCATTTCTTGCGTGGATACGATTTGCTGAGTGGTACAATGTGAAGCAGCGAAAGGCGTGCAATCATGCACATGTGTTATCGTCAAAAGGACCCATGAAGGCTAACCACTCGTCGAGGTATTAGAAGTTGCGGAGGTGATAAAAGAACACCGAATTTCCCCATTTAACCTACCGTAGTGGGCAATTCATTATCAGTGCGTTTGAGGATTTAGGGCGCCACAGTGTTCTACAGTCATCACAGAATGAACTCATGTGTACTTATGTAAACCTTCACCAGTTAGCGCAAGCCAAAATTTCCTTAACCTTAGTCCATTTCTCGAATTCACATAAACTATCAAAAAAAGATAGATTGAGGACATCCTCTATACTCTACAGCTCATGAGCTGATTCAAATCACGATCTCAAACGCTGACAATTAAACCTGAAAGTGCGAAGAAAAGTGACCCTTGTACATAGTCACGGCAACAGAAGGAAATTTATTCAATTTCATAAAAAAAAACAGGATGATCGTGTTAGAACACCACAGGACTAGTACCAGCTACTCAACCACTTGGACCAATTTGATATAGATGCTTTTCAACAACGCATCGCTCTATTCTAATGTCGACAATGGTGACAAAAACTGTTGTTGAAAAAATGTGATAAAGTGGGCCTAGAAATTAGGCAAGCATAATAAAAATACCGCTTAAACAACAACACGCAGGGCAAGAACTGTCGTTGACTGAGGTTAAGTTACCACTTTAAATAACACATAGCAAAGAGTGAAATAGCCATGACTAATAATGTTTGAGATGACGAGCTCACTATTATGATCACCTAATAAAAAGAGTGGGAATTTTACATAGTTAAACTACTAACTGGGGATAGGTAGGACGACAAAACGATATAATACCAAAATATCACTGAAGTAAGCAATATTAGTAGGTATTAGAGCGTTTCATCCGACGGCACCATCGTCAAGAAGAAATAATAACACTAACGGAACGTCGAGAAATGTGCGAAGGATGACGAGAAAGGGTCACTTCCCAAGCTTCAATAATTTTAAGACGTGTTAAGCCATCAATGCTTGAAAGAGCTCATCAATAAAATCAAAGAAGTTCAGCACAGAACTGTGTTATGACGCAGTGAAAAAGAATGATTGGGAATCAGTGCAGAAAATATTTTTGGTATTTATCCAAAAAGACTTCCCTTGCCGGCTCGTAGTACGCGTGCTGAACATACGACAGCCATCCTGTGTTTCGAACCCAATCTGTGTCACCGCTTCGCTGAACGTAATTAAAAATTCTCCATATATCACTCCACAACTATATTACAGGCAGTACGGTAAAAAAAAAAATTTAACACTCGCGATGAAGTCGACTAACAATAAATTCTCGACCAGTAAGGTACTTCAAGAGGTCAGAATTTTATAAATTCATGGAACATACCTAGTGCTACCGAATTAACAGCATGCATAAAATTTGCGTCTTTTTAAACTTAAATATGTTTAGAACTAGGGTTTTCAAAAGATTAAACATAGATTTCCAAGGTTTTAAAATTCGCCATTAGAACTGAGACCATAAACGCTACACTGGAGAAAAACATCGTGTCTTGCAAGACAGCCTTGAAGCAAAGAGGAGTAGAACAGGACTCCAGAAAATTAGAATTCCATCGTAGAAGAACAAGCAGATTTTTATCCGGCAGGCAAAGATTTACAGATTCTAGTAGTTCATAATACAATTAACAGAAATCACCACGAGGTGAGCCATAATGATTTAAAGCCGAAAGTGGTCATAGTTTTCGCATCGTATGTTTCCTATGGAGGTCAGATCGACAAGTGCTAAAACACATTAAGTGCTACTTTATAAAACTGCTCATGATACTTAATTCAGTAAACTCAAAAACAAATCAGAGATATGGTAAATGGATCTTTTTCTTCACTACAATTCAGTTTTACCCACTCATTTCCTAAACACCTTTTCTTTTTTTTGCTGTATATTCTCCATGTTTTTTCACCACGAAGTTTCTGTCCCATTTCGAATAGTAATATTTGTGCGGACTTTCGGCTTCCGCATCGTCCTTGAGCAGTCGCTTATTTTTTCCACTCCTACTTCCGTTTCTGAATTCGGCTTAAGGAAGACCGTGGGAAAGATTTGTTGCCAAAAAAACTTTGCATCCACATCGTGGTGTGGACCTGGATACGCCCTTCTAAAGTTAAGTCAAGTCAGCCTTCCAGGGAGAACCAAAGTGATCAATCAGCAATAGGGCAGCCTCAATACCACACACAGTGGGTGCTCCGGTCTATGACGTCAGGCGGTGAGACCGGTGAGAGGTCATAAAATCTCGGGTTCCGCAGGACGTCACTGGAACCGAATCTCACGAACACACGCACGACACGCCATAGAGACTGTTTCTTACTATGCACGCATAATGCCAGAACACTCTCCGCAGATCGCATTAAAATTCATGTGATCGCATTACAAGAAACAAAAATCAAGAAGACCGACATACGCCGATTAAACAACGGGACCCCTGTCACCCGCGGAGAAAAGGTCCCGCCACGAAATATTCGGCGGCGTAGGCCTCGTCGTCCACTACGAGATCTTCTCCCTTGCATAACCATCCTCCGTTTACAACTGTGTTATAAGAAGATCACAACCATCAACTGCTACTCACCGAGTGATGTAACCGATAAGTACGAATTAGATGCATTCTACTATCAGTTGGAAGAAATTATCAGCAACGATAAATCGTATTATAAATTTGTTCTCGGAGACTTCAACCCCAGAATAGGAAAGGCCAACGACAACAAGTACAAGATCGAAAATTTTGGATTAGGAGAAAGAAATGAGAATGAAAACAGTCTCGTGGGAAACGTGTCTGCAGCATGCCTCTCCCATGGAAACTCGTTTTTCCAGAAAAAAGAAAGCCGCAATTGGACATAAAAGTCTCCTAACGGCATGACTCGTGCGGAGATCAACCACATTCGGACAAACAGAAGACGGTGCATACTTGACAAATCGGTATCCACGTCATTCTCTTCTGATTCTATCAACGCTTTCTTCGTCCTATGATTCGATTCAACCGTAAGCTGGGAAAGAACTCTCTTCATCGATCATGAGGAAAAGTCAAACTGTATATGAGGAGAACATTCTGAATGAAATTCTATGAAAACGTGATTGGCAGATTAAAGACCCAGCCGAAGACTACGAGCTGCTTGTCGAATGACTGAAAAGCTATATCGAATTTACCTCAGTTCCCCAAGCAAGATGATCGAATCGCATCTCCTTACCATTGAGTTGCTCGAAAAGAGGAAGAAACTGAAGTTTGATTCTACTGCAACACGTTTAACACGGTCAGTAATAAATGCCAGCTGCAGAACAGTTTTGCAGGAAGATCCCCATCATACCGGCAAAAGAGACTACGAAGCAGCAGCGAAAACAGCGGTGCGAAAAAATGTCGCCGGTATATGTGTGACTATAATGTTCCAGTGATGAATGAAGATGGGATCGCCAAAGCTTCCTGCCATGATATGGAATTGATAAGGGAAACGTTCTACACACCAACCTTTTCCGTTCCACAACCGCTGTCCCGGGCCCTAATACTCTCGTTGGAGAAAAAGCACATGGAATTCTTATGCGGGCGGCTCGAGTTGCGATAGAAAGCAGGAAAACAGGCAGAACTCCGGACCCGATAAATATCACCGCCAACTTCCTTACAACTGGAAGCCACAATTTACATACACTTGTCGAAAACCATATGACAGTCTGCCTTGAAAAGGAAAAAAATCTCAGACCACTGGAGGACGTCGTGCACAATCATCCTGCCCAAGAAAGGTGACCGCATGGATCATCGTAACTGTCGTCTGATATGCATGTTGAATGCACTCTGCAAGCTCTTCACGAGGATTATCCTCTCGCGCATATCAAGGACATTGGATGAGGCGCAATCAGTGGAGCAAGACAAATCTGGACAAGGAGCTTTTCCATCTACCTCTTACTATACCCTCGGGAAAAGGAGTTCTATAGGGCGACGCAATACCGCCAATGGTATTTGCTGTCGCATTGCAGTGGACAATGAAGTCACTCGATTGGGATGAGAAAGGCATACGTATTGATGGAAAATTCCTACCAAACCTTCGTTTCGCCGACGATATTGTCATCTTTTCAAGAAGTACCAGTGAAACAGAGTCGATGATCAATGAGCTCAACAAAGCGGGAAAAAGATCGAACTATGGACAAATCGGAAGAAGACCCAGTCCATGAAAAACCCATGACGAGAAAAAATTGGATGGCTCTCTGATTGCAGAGACTACCCCTCACGTATACCTTGGGCAATCAATGAACATAGAAAACAGTATGAAGGAGGAATTAGATGGAGGAGGAGAGCAGCTTGCGCCGCATTCGGACTTCTCAAAGAAGCCACCGACCAACTGAAGGACCCGAAAACATGCGCTCTGTTATGCTGCAGAGGCGTGGGTTGATACTTCAACCACGTCAAGAATACTCCGCACTATTCACAAAGTGCTTGAACGATATCTTCTTAAATATAAGCGGCACTCTCAATAACTAACCGGAATATGAAGATCTTCGAAATCCGTCATATTTTCGGGATCCAGAAGAATGTACATCGATAGCGAAACAGATGAGCCGGTCACATGATGCGAACAGACGACAAATTGACGAAAAGGACTGTAGAGTGGATTCCACGAGAGTGCAGGCGTTTCTAAGGACAACCGCCTACACGTTGGGTGGATGTGTTCGTAACCAAAGTGAGTCGGCTGTACTCGCAGCTGCAGTTATTTTACAGATCACAGTATGAGACTCGCATGCGTCACCATGCTTGAATAAAATCACCACCATGTACGGCGGTTGTGAGGAAAAGCAACGAATGGCCAATGTGCTGGGGTCCGTACAACTCGTGAAAACGGACCGTCCAAGTATCCAAGTAAGTAAGTAATATCTGTACACACGTAACAAGCCTACGCGATTGTCACCTTAGATTCTGGGACCTTTTACAGCAACTTTGGAGTGAGCCAACATAGTTAAAGGTAAAGAACTTGCACGCCTTCACTAGTATATATACATATATATATATATATATATGCATATGCGTATATGTATATACACATGTATATGTGCATATGTACAAATGCATTTATATGTACACGTACATATATACAGATATATATATCTATGGCCGACATTTGTGACCGGACTGTGCCAGTCTAACATGTATTGATAAGAGAAACGTAAAGTGTTGGAACAACAAATGGTGATGATATAAGATCTTTTAGAATCTGCTTTCAGACAGAAAATACCAGACTACCAAGACTGAGGGGTCACTTGAGCAATAATTTGTCCCTCTATTAATGTTCCATTTAACTCGAATTTGTGAGCAAGATATCAGAAGCAATTGCCTCACCTTCACTTGGACGGTTGGAAGACAAGATGACATTGTTTAAATTTTTCCCAATAACAATCACAAACTATATCACTATTAACACGAGCGCGGTGTTAGTTCGATTCCGCTCCGGGTCAACCAAGTCTCTCATCCTCCCGAGGTCAGCAAATTAGTGCCGAACTTGTCTGGGAAAAAATCACTCTCTGCAATCGAATTGGGAACGCTCCAGCCCTGCTGTCTCGGGATTCCAGGAAGAACTGCTCGACTAGCATTCTACGACATTCAAAATGAAATGGAAATCCTCAAGTAGCGACCGAAGTCACATAAAAGTTGGACATTTCTTCAAGAACAATGGATGCGAGGAAACGAATCGAATGTGAGACGTGTTGGGGTCCGCAGAGTAGACGTGGAGACAGATCTGGTAAAATTTAAAAAATGAAAACAATCATAAGAGACATAGACTGTAAAACCTAAGAAATTATTTTTTGAACATGATGTTTACAGCATTGGTTAAGAAGACAGCGTGTTAAGGTTTCGAAAGAGACGCTGTTTCCAGATATGTCGTTAATCAATAAATGCATTCTGCCTGCCTAACTAACCACTGAAGCGGGACAACTCGTCCTGTGTACAAATTCTTCAGGACCACGGCAGGAACAGTGTCAATGGAACAAACACTATTCGCGAAGATGCTGACTTTTCTACGACGGTTGATGATTCTTCGTAACTGGCTGCTTCATGAGTTGAGAGACATGCGCCAGATATGTGCGATAAATAGATGGGTAACATTCGTCAATAGATTAACGAATCACTGAGTACTGCATTTAGGAGTCAAAACTAAAAGAAGAGGAACTGTTTTAGGTGACGAGATGTGGCCAGGGATTGGTTTAAAGAAAAGTATATAAAAATATACTACGAATGTGTATAGAAGATACGTCTCGAGATAAATGGTTCTGTCCTCGTTTACCACAACCAGTTAATAAACCAACCTCAAAAACAGCTATTGCGAACACCAGTAGTATCAGTATAAATAAAAACGTTGAGAAAAACAAGTTCGTACACCAGGTTAACGAGCGATGAGATCTATCGTCTGCGCGCCGCACAGAGCCATTCTTCAACGGAACACATTTCTGCAAATGAAACGGCAGATGCTTAATGTATTCTGTAAAGACAACAATTACGCTGACAACCTTTACATCAGCATTAGATGGAGTGTTTGCTAACAGCGACACGGTTGGCTCCTTACTCGGTGCGTTATCTTCATGAGAAGTTTCCGGTTCAGGCTAAAATTATTATAAAAGTCTTCATTTCGCGATACCTGCAGTGTCCACAACAGGTGTGTACACTTCCAAAAATATGCCAACTCAGAAATTCAAGAAGCGGAGAGAAACCAAATAGCATCAGTTGTATGAGAAAATTAATGAAGTTTCATAGAAAATTCTTCTATTTTCACAGTGATTTATATTTTCCGAACAAAGAAACCAAAATTTAGCAAACCATTCGAGGAATGTTGACAACTTCCACTGCCTAAAACATCTACGTGGACATTTTTAAGATAATCTAATCTGTTGCTAACATTTATAAATCATTAGTTTTACTTTGCTCCACTTCTACCTTAAATATTGGTTTCACTCTCTATGGTTTTCACAGATTTTAATCCAAGTTAGTTTAAACAGTAGAAAAACATTCTGTAGCACTGGCGTACTGCAATTCCGCTAAGCATCGCGCTAAACCCCGACTAGCATCGCTCAATTCTATTCTCGGCCACTTCCCATGTCATAACTTCTCATTGGATTGAAGTCGCTTAAGAGATACGAAGAGAACAACACTTTTGCTATAACGTTCTTTAGTTTTCTTTTAAAAAACTAGCCACGATTAGCTCATGGCATCACTCAATTTCTAGCTAATCTTGAGAGATGCAATGAACTATCCGAATTAAGTGACCCTACAAGATCTCATTGCCGTAACTAGCAACAGCCACGAACCCTCAAGATGAGATGGCAAAAAACTGGAGTGGGGAGGAACTGGCGGTTGAAACAGGTTGATGCCTAAATATCGATGTTGTAAGGCCGATGTAGAAAGGACGGGGAATATTACCTATTAATACCGACAAAATGGACGTGCGAATCGATTTTTACTAATAACGGCCACCAATAACCTGTCCTTTCAGTTTTAACACAACACATCAACATATAATGAACTAATCAATTTGTATTCTTTCTTAAAGCTCATCGAGAAAGAATACATATTGATTAGTCACACAGAGGTTCAAGGAAAGTCGGTTTCGAAATATAATGAACTATTAACTGAAATAAAAGTCGTTATAATCTACAGACAACTGTGAAAATGAGTGGAGCTCTAATTTCTTGGGATCCACACTGTGCTTCTGTGCGACGTTATTCTATACAGTTACAGTGTTTGAGCTAAATAAGAACCTTTTCTATACGACTGCCAAGTCTTCAAACCCCCAACACGACTATCAAGGAATTACTTATTAACGTTATCAAGGAATTACTGAAAACTTAAAAAACCAGCATAGTAATGAATGAGTTACGAATTTTATAAACACATTTTGTAAGCTGCTCTGGTTTCTCTATGGATTCTCTCTCTTCTCTGGTTTCCGAGCAATACTTTTCCTAATAATAAGTTCACAATAACTTCAGGCCAGTTGAAGTAATGCACTCAAGGCAAAGAAATCGCATCGTCTTGCTTCATGAAATCAAATTAGGACAACTAAATGAAAAAAGGCCTGAGATATCACTCATGTACGAGCCCAGAGAAGCGCTTCTGAAAGCACTGCGCAGTCGTTCGAAAGGTTTTGTACCGAAGAGATAAGACTCTTGGTAAGGAAGGTCGTGGGTTCCCATAAATAGTTGACGATGATCATCTGA
The DNA here is from genome assembly GCA_900624975.1 of Angiostrongylus costaricensis. Classification (NCBI taxonomy): domain Eukaryota; kingdom Metazoa; phylum Nematoda; class Chromadorea; order Rhabditida; family Metastrongylidae; genus Angiostrongylus; species Angiostrongylus costaricensis. The sequence goes on along the minus strand of UYYA01004037.1, from coordinate 32,154 downwards.
ATCCGATAATCGAAGATTTTAGTCTAAAAACTACTTCAAAGAACTTAACGAAAACCAATCAACAACCGCCCATCATTTCAAAAACACTTGAAAGATGAGGAATGTAGATAAACTAACTATGAACATAGAATGAGAATAAAAACCATCGTCAAGTTTTTCCACGCTTCTGTTGCGTAGAAAAAAATAACCAATTTCTCGATCGTTTTATGATTTACGGTGTTCGATGAAGAAAAGTGCATCCTATACGGGAACCGATAACGATGACCTCAGTGATTGAACCGAGACAACACTTCTAAACGTTTTCCAAAAACAAACTTGCACCAAAAAAAGGTTACAGTGACCATATGCTAATTCTAAAGAGAAACCACCCAATACAAAACAATGTCAGTGACGGCGTAACCAAAGTCATTAACACAGGTTAACAAAGCCTATTGTTCGGCAAAGTTCAAATACACAAAGGAACTGATATCCAATAACGTTTCAACTTGTACTCACTGCCTATTCTTTTTTTTCACCGCAAGGATAAATAAATAAAGCTCTTGGCATTGACCAGCACTGGACATGCGCCATGGATTAGACTTCATTAAGCATCGTTGGGAACTGATTGAATGCACATCTGACCTTTACAATGACTCGTTGTGGCCTACTGATTTATCGAGCTAGTGCTGCTATCCTCCCAAACAAATATGGTAACAATGTTCTGACCCTGGAGGGATGGAAAGCTTGGTAAGCCAAGGGCGCGGGAATGAATCCCAAGTGCAATGCAGGGCGCCTCTGACTTCTGCGCCACAGGCGCCTCAGAGCACCACTTTCCATATTATACCACGCCTCACGACAGGGTATGATGTGGAAAGCAACCACACAGATGCTCAGATACTTGAAAAACTCTGAACCTCAGCTGGGATTCGAAGCTGCAGCTAATCTTTTCGTGGTTCACGTGCTATCCACCACACTGACTGAAGTCTTGCTTTGCCTTTCTTATGGCCAATTCTCTTTTATAAGTGCGGATTTGAAACCCATCTAAGGTTCTGAGTTTTGTTTAAATCTCTGCATCCTTGTAATGTTGAATAAGCCTGAACACTTCCAAAACTACGCTGTCAGGCATGAAACCGATCGGTCACTTACCAATTACCAAATTTTCACGCGTAGGACCCATCCGGACCCGGATGGTGTAGTGGTGAATTGCGCTGCTCCCGGTAAGGACAACAGCGCGCGTTCGTTCCCCATTGCATACACCTGTGGTCCGGAGTTTTGCAAATATCTCAGCATTTCATACGAGTTATAATTCGAAACATACCCTGCCATTAAGAAGAAAAAGGCAGTAAATAAAAGAGTTAAGATTTAAGCCACTATAATAAATAAACTTATAGCCGCTTGGTAACTCGCAATTCCAGAAGCCCCACGCTCAGCGATGGATGTGCGAATCTCCCAAAGGAGGCTACCACAACGAAATAGACCACATTATATTAAAGAGAACGTTTTGCCTAATCGATGTATCGCTGTTGTCCCAAAATTCTACACGGGATCAGACCATCGTGTCCTTCGTGCAAGATTCTATTTCTCGCGGAAAGGAGAAAAAGCTGCTAAATTCCAAACCGAAGTCTTAGAACCACAGCAAACTGGGACTTATTCAATTAATTAGTCAGCTGTTGGAAAGATGCCGTTGTATATAACATCGACGAAGAATACGATCGGCTCATTTAACATCTTCACGCTAGCGCTATGAAAGCTGAGAGTTCGAAGATCGCCAGAAGACGTCTGTCTCTAGAAACACTTGAGCTGACGTGGCAGCGCGGAATCGCACGAGCTGCAGGCAACTGCAAACTAACGTCCGAGTTTGCAAAACAATGCAAACAGGCCATGAAAGAAGATCTTACAGAGAGAAGAGCAGCAGTAATGGTCGGAGCTGCAGAGACTGGGAAAAGCATTCGCAAAACCCACCGAAGCTTCGCCAATTACAAGACCAAAACGATTGCTCTCCGGCGCTCAGACGGAACCGCTACAGCGTCCAGAAACGCAATGGAGAAAATCATTCACGAGTACTACTCGGATCTCTTCGATAGCCACGTCCACCTCTCGTCATATGAAATAAAGGAGGATGGATATGTTGTACCACCAGTTCTCTCTTTCAGACCTGCGTCAACGATCAAAAGTCAAAAATGCCGTTCTGCACGCCAAACAGTCGAAGATAAGGCGAGCCGGACATGTTATGCGTATGAATGACAACCGATGGACAAGAGCTGTTAGTGACTGGATTCGTCGGGATGTCAAACGTACTGTAGGATGACCACCGATCCGATGGTCAGAGTTCTTCACAAAGAGCTTAGAAGAAAGAAGCGATGGATGACGAGTCGCTAGAGCGAGCAGAACCCACTGGGTTACTCTTCCACGCGACAGGGAAAAATGGAAGATTTACTGGCGCCCGCTGGAGTCACTCGACGATCAACGGGATTACGGGTAAAAAAGGTGACAGCCGCTTTTCAAAAAATGTGTAGATTCTAATAGCTTCCGCTTCAATTGGTAATGCTGTATTTAAACCGGGTGAGTAATAGCATTTCAACGTTGCCAGCTGACCAATGAGCAATAGACTCGGAGTTTGCTAATTCCAATAAGTAAGTAACTCGATTCAAGGACAGCAACAGTCTACTCATCGGTAAAAAATGAAACAATCCCTCTAAAATCATAAATTCACGCCATTTGAAAGAAAACTAAGAACATCGACACTACTAAGCAAGTTTTCTGAACATAAAAGGAAAAACTACTTTTTACATAGCAGGAGGCAGCATGCCGAAAGTGGAAAGATGCTGGAAATAAACACGTAACTACAAGCACTACAAGCACCTAGACATTCACAACTATGCAAAATTAGCAAATCAGTAGGCGCACAACGTTTAATGTGCTATTATACACAGAAAGGTATGGCATATCAAGTTTCCTAAGCATTGGTTCAACAGATTTCGGCAATAGAAGCAAAATTTGAGAATACCTATCTTAGTATAAACGAAATATGTCATACCGATGCAGTTGGACTGCGCTCGAACTTGACCAAACGCACGGTGAACGATGTCTGAAATAATCCCCAAGAATGAAACTGAGCAAAAGCTGCTGGGAAGTAAACCATTTGACATTGTGAAAAGTCATTTCCAGAAACTTTTTTCATAATGAAAAACATACAAATTACAAAGTATTAGTCTCCACAAGTGCTATAAGTAGTAAGAAAGATTTAGAAGACAAATAACTACAAGAGCATGCACACATCAACTCAAGCCGTAAGAGAAACCTCTGGAACCTCTGTGGGATCGAAAAATATGAACAAAATTACGTGAGGTAGATGAAGGACATATTTAATAACACAGAGGACTGTTACTAACGACGAAGACACTTGATGACAACGTTCTGGGGAGAGGCACTTTTGGCCGGTGTGCATTGACTTGAGTTCAGACCGTGCGTAGTAAAACAGACATCTTCCCATTTGGCCTCCATCGAAAATTGGTTGCCATCACGTATGTGTTAAATTTCGTCTATGAGAAATACTGACCGTGCCGATTACAAACGACATTTTTTCACTATTCTTGCACGGTTGGAAAAAGGTGAAATTCCAAAGGTTTACGAAGGGTTAAGTAAACAACGAAAACAATAAACTTGAGAATTTCTCGTAGAAAAAGTATTTTCATTATACGGTAAGAGCCTTTATGCTCATCACTAAATCTCATCACAAGATAATTTCCGGCAGTACGTAAACGCAAATGGACGCGTGTGGCGCAGTGGTCGAAGGCGCCCTGCGACACACATATGGGATCGAAACCCGCGGTTCAGACTTATCAAACCTTCCATCCCTTCGTGGTCGGAAAATTGGTACCAAACTTGTCTGGGAGGATAGCAGCACTGGCTCGATACATCGCTAGGCCACTGCGAGTCATTTCAAAAGCCAGATATGAATTCAATCACCTTCAAACGATGCTTAATGAAGTCGAATGCATGGCGCATCCATCAGAGATCATTGATCAACGCCAAGAGCTTTTTAAAATTTTTTCTATGTAAACGGAGGGTAGTTCTTATGGCGCAGATCCAACAGTTCCCAATGGAAAGCTTTAATGCAACAAAAGTGTATGCAATATGTAAGTCCTACTTATTTTTCGAAACCTTGAGGTGTGACAAATGAAAATAAACAGAAGACAAGTATTGAATTTATCGCTGGCATATTATCCAGCTCGTAACAAGATTCTTCCGCTGTCACAGGCGAAGCAGCTTTATAAAGCAAACTTGGGCATAGGATAAAACACAACTTACGACATTGCTGTTTTGGATTTCAGTGATGTCTTGTGGCTTGAGTTCATTCTTAGCATTGTTTGATGCTTCGTTCGTTCCCGTTGATGTCGAAGGTACTGACTGTATAACCGTAAGTGTTGGTTCTGCGTCACTTTGAAAGAATGTGTTCTTAACTGCAATATCAGCTGATGACATAATGCAGAAACCTTATCGTTGGAATTTACTGCTTCCTACTTTCTCACCTATCGGATCCTCAACAGAATTTTGATTAATATTAAGATGTTCGTTATTGTTGTTGTTCGTTCTCATGTTTGGCATGGTATGGTACTTGTTCAACCACGGTTGATCACCTCTTGGCTCTTGACGGGGCAATTCAAAACGTACAAACGCTGCACTAAAATACAGTAGAATTTACAGATATCACTCATTTGAAAATTCAGCCAGTTCATAGTTACACATTTAAACATTTGTGAACGTATAGTGTCTACAAATTATATCTACTAAGCAATAACCACAGAGACAAATAACGCTGTCGAACGTCTATAAATATCTGAAACAACCACTTAAAGTGATCTAACTGTCATAGAAAAAAATGGAAGGTCAGTTATAAGACCAAAGTATAAAATTTTCACAAAAACCCCCTGCAAAAGAGTTTTAAGAACATAAAGAAGAAATGACTTATAAGTCAGAAATGAGGAAGCATCCAGAAAATTTCGTGCAGTCTAAGTCCAACCGATTCTTAATTTATTTTTTAGAAAAAAAAGAACAAATATAAAAAATTGCTCTCTACAGATATAATGTAAGAGGATGGTTACAAGCCTAACCCGTTAGCGACATGCTCGTTCTCCATTAGAATGTCAGTATTTTCGATCTCACGTAGAACTCGACGGGAAGGAAAACGGAACGTTGACCCTCGCGAAAGTAGTGGTATTCGTGGTCTAAATATGGTCAGACAAAAACATAGCTTATCTTATCGTTCACTTCAATCGGAAAGACAGCAAACAAACTCACAGGAAACATAGTTTGATCTGAGCTCTCTGAATTCCAAACAAATTCCTTACAGATTCAACCGCTGCTACGCAATAACAATAAAGCTGGGAAATATTACGCTGTTACAATACTTGCCTGGATACTTGGACGACCCGCACAACAATGAGGGCCCTAGCACATTCTCCGTTTTTCGGAGTTTTGCTGGTCTAGCCATTGTGCTTCCCTGGAGACCCGAGGCCAGTCCGGCCAGTCGATCGCTGGTCGACACCACCACGCGCAGTCGCCGGTCTTGTGGATCTGAGGGAGATTTGCCACCATGCGACTAGTTTGATACTAAGACAATGGTGCATCCTGGTATCGTTTTACTCTTAGCTGGGCTTCTTGATGGAATCGTCGGACTCCTTCTCAGCTTGGGAGACCTTGCCGGAGGATGAATCACCCACTGTACATCGCAGCCCAATGGGGCGGTAAAGCGTTGGGGACGCTGTTACAATTATAGCAAAAACCAAAAAAAAAATCGCAGGAATTCACTAACTTATAGTAGAATGTGCCACAGTATAAAACGAAATGCTGACAATATTCTGAAACCAACTTACTTTGAAAACTTTGGTTTAATCATTAGCACGCTCTGTTCGTTGAAGAATGCTTGTTGGCTTAAAATATGATTCCAGAGGTGTTTGGCAAACATACTAGATGGACAGTGGTACTTCAGCACAAGGCGGGATTTTCGATCCTAACAGAAACAAAATTGGAAAACAGGTAAAATATCTACGATATTTCGTGTGGGACGGTTCAAATACTGAATTGATGTTGGTATGCTTACTCTCGTTTGGTTGGCATCAGTTTTTCCATCGCTAGAACCATTGCTGATCGGTGGGACGTATGCCTCTATTGGATATATGTGCAGCTCTTTCCCAGTGTAATCCACTTTTGACAAATAAGACCTAAATGAAATGAATGGATCAGGTTCTGAAGGTTCAAGATGCTGAGTGAAGTTTTAAGAATATAAAAAGACACTTTCAGCTCCAATTTTCAAAAAATGAACGACAGAGATATTCTTGCCATGGAATGTGGTGTAATTTCTGACTTCCATGGAAAATTAAAATTCCTTTGTGTGACACACCCAAATAAACAGCATGCGAACTGTCCTTGGGATCCTGAAGACAGATAAGCGACATCAATTTTTATTCCTTAGAGCGATTTTCTTAAACTGAAAAAGAAACAAAACTAAACCCACCTTGACTGTATATGGGTCAAAACCATATGTGTCTAAACGGCTTGCTTTTTCCAGAAATTCCAATTCCGCAACGGGAGTCGCCTTACCTCTAAACGAAGAACATAACTACCAGAAATTGAGAAAGGTAACACTTTCAAAGATCCAAATTTCACATTTTCGAAAGCTTATTCACCATAAAACGGTTAAAGCATCCAGTATTTCAACAGGATATAATTAATTCCTCACTATGGGGTTAGACGTGCAAAATCCTTTTCAGATGATTGTAAGGCTTCTTTTTAATGGAGTAAATGCTCATGCACACTTTTCCCCGTAAACTTCAATTTTGGAAAATATCGACAAGTTTAGATAAATTTCAGATTCAATAAAATCCTCATAAATTGTCTTAATAACGTATTACTGATTCTTACTAAACACGAGTATTTAAGACCTACCGCAAAGATTTGTGGATTTCAGCGATACGTTCTTCCAAGTATGGTGTTTGCTTAAGCAATAGTTTGTACTGAGATACATAGTTCCCCTTATGCACCGCTTCATTGTAGTCACCGAGTTGAGCTGAAAACGTCAGAATTCCACTTTATCGATAGTAAAAGATAGTAAAAGTTCAGTATTGCTTTAAAAACCAGTACTCTGCAAAATCAGAGCAGCCAGCTCGGCAGCCTGGCTCTGCAGACAATAGAGACGACCATGCAACAGATCGCGTTGCAGCTGCATAAACAGTTGGTACCTGCAAGGAACGACACCGTACGAGTGCAGATTCTCAGTAACACACTCTTTTAAAAGATTTGAATTTTATCAAGAAACTAGGTCTTCTTTCACAGTCAACAATATATAAACTGTCTGCAATGAGACATGACGTCAGAAAAATGAATAGATGACCAATTAACTAAAGAAAGTGATCTGTACTACCTATAAAAACAACCAAAAGTTAAACTATCCACTTAGCAACAAAACAAGCGCAATTTAAAAAATTTAACCCATTCGAAAATGCAAATGAATGCAGTTGTAGATGCGAAAGATATTTTGAAATCCTTTTCAAAGATAAAGTGGTTGGAGGCGCCACTGCGACACACGTGGAATCGATCCTCTCTCTCATGGCCCATCAAGCCTTCCATCCCTCCGGGGTCAGCAAATTGGTACCAGACTTGTCTGGGAGCACAGCAGCACTGGCTCGATACATCGGTAGGTCACTGCAAGTCACTGTAAAGGCCAGATGTGCATTCAATCACCTCCAATGATATTTAATGAAGTCGAGTGCATGGTGTAACTCTCAGGGATTGATCAACGCCGAAAGCTTTATCCTTTATCCTTACATCCTTTCAAAGATAACACTTCCACAGGATAAATTAAGATATTTTCACAGAATATCTTCAAGCCAATTAACAACGAGCATATGTTAGATTACATTCTTATTGCCCCTGTTTCGCAAAGACGGCCGATAATTCCCCGATAAGAGAGGTGCTTTGGAACTTTGGGATTTCAAGCCTCACAGATGAATTTTAAGAAGAACGAAACAGGAGATGTGATCTTAAATTAACACCGTAAACGTCAACGATTAATTTAGAAGCGCCGTCGTGTCCTATCACACAAAATGTCTACAGTTCAATCGAACCAGCATTGTAAATACGGACATTTAAAAAAAAAAGGAAAAAACCCCTCACAAGCCCCAAAGACCAAAATTCTGTCGCTGTTCAGTAAAAAATCCTATTTTTCAGAAACAGTCTGTGGACTGAAATAGTTCCGGCGCTAATTAATTTTAATAATAGTGTTCGTTCACTAAGTTGACACATTTGCTCGATGTTGACCCTCGCATTTTTTCGCCCACGTATGTAATGAAGCTAATATATTTACTCGAGGAGTTATACACTGTGAGTAATGCAGGTTTGTAATTGTAACCACACGAAAACGACCAAATGATAAACTTAACTGCCGAAAAATTCTAGGGTTCCAGACTAATACCTTATCAAGGTGAAAACAAGACTGAGGGCACTTCAAATCGACAGAATACCTCCTCTTTCAGTTCGTCATGCTTTGCCAGTATTACTGCAGTGGCAGAAAGACGAAAACGTTGCATTGTCTGTTATACTTTTTTATTTTATATGGTCCAACTTCACGTATACTGTGCGGATCCCAGCACATCTTACATTCGATTCGTTTCTTCGCATCCACTGTCCACGAAGACCTTCCAACGTTTACGTGTGGTTTCGGTTGCTGCTTGAGTGTTTCCCTTTCGTCTTGAATGTCGTACAATGCTGGTCGAGCAATTCTCCCTGGAGTCCTGAGACAGCAGGGTTGGAGCGCTCCCAATTGTATTGCAAATAGTGATTTTTTTTCTCAGACAAGTTCGCCATCAAGTTCCCAACCCCGGAGAGATGAGAGGCTTGGTTGACCAGGAGCGGAATCGAACTAGCACCCGGCTCGTTATAAAGGACATCACTACCACTGTGCTATGCTACCTGTTGTAGCAATTCAGTAAACAATTAGTTCAGTACTTTTTTAAATAACCACTCTTAAGAGTCTCAACAAATGTGGCCAGAACTAATGCTACACGACATCATAATGAGTGATCCACACATTTTAGGCGAGGATCGATATGAAAGCGATGAATCATTTTATAAAATGACACCCATAGCTATTCAGTTATTATTTTACACAACACGACTTCCCCATCTACTGTATGGATCCTTCGTTTCCTCGCATCCATCATCCACAAAGATCTTCCCACTTTTGCATATTGGTTCAACTGCTTCAGGATTTTCCTTTCATAACGAATGTCATTGGATTCTGGTCGAGACGATTTTTCTTTGAAAACTTGAGATACTGGCCCAGAATATTCCCCCTTAGATTGCAGAGAATGGAGTTTTCTCACATAAGTATGGTACCAATTCCCCGACTTCGAAGTTATGAAGAGGTTGTTTCGTCTGCAGCAGGGCCGAACCAGACCATGCCTCTGGTGATCGGCATCATCACTGCGTTATCCATCCCCTGACACCCATAGTTATTTAAAGCAGTAGAAAACGACAACTGTCTGTAAACATTGTTACACCACGAACGAGAACCTATATTCGATGCGATGAGATAGAAACAAAAAGGACTACTTGAATTTTAGTGGAGATTCTGCACTGGTTGATTCCTTTTTGCAGATATACATCGCAACGAATCGCTTCTGGTAAAAAAAAAAACTATCTGTTCACACGCCATCGATCTTTCCAATCCATTCGTGCAAAATATAAGGAAGTCATGGAATGTCTTCCATTACCGTCGTTGTCCTAATTTGTGGTCGTTCCTGTGTCTATGCGGGTTCGAAAATAGTTCACGACATCGAGTGAGCGCAAAATGAAATTTGTCTCGATAGAAAGCCAACACTAAGTCTAACCCTAAGAAGTCGACACTGGAGTCGAGTCACATACAACTATTAGGTAGGTGACCAAATCTGTGTGAAACTAGTTTCTCATAGCTCCAAGATTAACGCAATTTACAATAACAAATATTCAGCAATTTCCTCTTGCCAGAGTTTTCATATGGATTAAATAAGGTTGGGATCACAAATACAGACAACGTAAAAAAAAATTCTGAGCTTCACGAGACTTCTTTGTCTTACCTTCTTTCCCTTTCCCTTAAGCGTAGAGGCAAACTTTCATACCATGCAATAGGAATAAAAAGAGAAAAAAGTCTCAAAAATACAGCTCATACTGATAAACAATCCGGTTTCACAGTGATTCAAGAAGATTATTTTAGTGCTGGTAATCAATGTTAAGCCTTTGTGTCCGAAAATCAAACACAGTAATCCATATGGGCTACAGGTAACTCAGGTCACTATAAAGCAGCAAAAGCAACCAAAACGAAGGAAAACTACTGTGTAAAATTGCTATAAAAACAGCAATAACACTGCTCCAAGCATAATATATCTAATGAATCAGAATTACCCATTGTAGGAACGAAACAGAAGGCTACTATTTTCCTAGACTTTAAAAACTTGTATGCTTTTAACAGAGCAAAGCCATTGACGACAAAAGCATTTGAGCTTAACAGTCGTACAGGCAGCACGTTAAGCACCAATCACCCACAAGAATAGAAAGCAAGTTATCGCTGGCTCAAAAGAATTGCGCAATTAAGGACATCAATCAATTCAAATAAAAACAGACGAAACAACACAGGAAAAATTTTGAAGAATGTCCAGTAAGAATCAAAAAAACACACGAAATTCACCACTTCATGGAATAAAAACTATTTAAGATAAAATAAGCGATAGAGAAAACAACACTTAGAAAACCGCAATGTAAACACTGACCTGCTCACACTCTCTCTTAAATGCGACGGTTCGACCGGGTAATAACGGAAGCGCAGACGAAGTGCGAGTGAATCAGCTGTAACAGAACTCGTAAACCCCGAAGGAAGAAACTGACACTTTTGAAATTGTTCCAGAGGATCATAACCATTAACAAATCAAAAATTACACTTGAACTGCTTCGCTATATAAGCGATTGGCCGCGACAAATCGACCCAGTACTGAAACAGAAGAAAATCAGATTGCTTTGAGGCAAATGAGGGAAAGAAGGACAACCACGTACGCGATGCTTGCCGTGGTCCTGATAACGAAGTCCAAGATAGTCCTTCTCTCTAATGTTCCTGAGTTCACATATGTAGTCCAATATCGCTTGTGCAGGTTGTGATCTCTTAAAAGTATCTGCCATAAGCAATATGAACAGTAATATCCACAACCTATATGAAATCTATCCAGAAAAGTAGAATCTACATGTATGGATTGATAATAACCATCTGTCGAGAAAAAATATATTGAAACAACAACAACGATGGTGAGATATTTACAAAACTCCGGACCATAGGTGTCTGCGGTGGGTAATGAACACGCTACTATCCTTTCCGGTGGCTGACGTTATCACAACCACACCATGCGGGTCCATCGTTTCGCCTGTCTCTCAGTCATGTTTAGTAAAAAGTGACTACATTGTGTTAAAAAGTTTTTCGATCATCCTAATGCTAGTCACGAAGTTCTGACATGAGCATTACAATACTAGTGTTCTCCTTACTTCATTTCCACTGCATGCGCTAACTCAACGACAAGCAGCGCCGTTCTCTTGCGAAAAACTCGAAGGGCGGAGAAAGATTTTTGGTCCAATGAAGACCTTTTGCCGAAGAAAGGCGCTAAGAGAGTTCTGAATAAGCTGAACACCAGAACATGGATGTTTTCACTGGGACAAGTTACTGGCGGTACTACTATGGAATCGCCGAGAATCGATTAGAAGTGTTCGCTTTCGTTTCGACGCGCGGCCGATTCGATTCACAGGTCCCTTCAACTGCACAAACATATCGACGAGAGTTTCATTGCCACGATACGGAACGAATATGTCAACAAAACATTCGAATAGTCCTTCCAGTGTCGTGAAAGAAAGAAGAAGAAAACATGATGGAAGGATGCGTCACGAGAGGAAAGAATGCATATCGTCCAGTCTTACACAACTGAAAAACACCCTGACAAGGATGTCATTACAATAAGTGTCGATGAACACACGCTAGAGATCCCTAGGCCAGATGCAGAACGGGAAAATAAGCCAGTGCATCCTTTACCAATGAAAGTTGAGAAGAGGAATGAAAAAAGGAAAGAAAAAAAGAATAAGGAATCTGATGCTTAAATAAGTTCCATCTTAATGGGACGATACAACCTCGTTAACTCGTTAATGTGCTCTATTAGACTTTATTGGACTTCTGGATTCGTGATGTTGCAGATGTTCAGAACGTTTCGAGAGGAAAAAACAGACACAAGCGAGATAAACGTCAAACGAAACAGCCATGCAGTGATTCCAGGTGTAGAATATAAGGCCTAGATCTTTTAGAATACAGAACATAGATTTGACTTATAAAAAGACATACACGAAAGTACCTTGAATTCATTGGAGATGGAGTCGGAGTCATTGAGAAGCTGGACGACAACCTTAACGTCTTTCGGGGAGATAAAGCTGGAACGAGCTGACAAACGTCCCAGAAACGAAGAAGACGTCGAGTTGTGGGGCATCGCGGAGGTGAAGGGGTTGATCTGCGCGTCAACGACCACCGACTCTCGGCGGAAAGAGTCTCGCCACACCAGCGTCATCGCGCTCCCGGCCGGCCGCACCGCCGCTGGCTCCGCCCACCGTGGCCGCCGCCGCGCGCGGCCTCAGGCGGACCGCGGCGGGACCGACGCGGCCAGCGTGTCCATGGTTGCTTACTGGTGTGGTTGCACGTGGACAGTTGCTTGGACACTTGGGTGGTCCGTGTTCAATGATTGTGCGGGTACAATTTATATTTGCTGGTTTAGCCATCCTGGTTCCCTGGAGTGTTGGGTCCCGAAGCCCTTCTCAGGTTGTCACCACCCCACCCAGACTGTCGCCATCGTTGAGGATCAGGGGGAGATTCACCACCGTACCCTTTTGACACTGGGATGTGGTTACACTATAGATAAAGCGTTGGAGTCATGAGAGGTACATGATGTTCTTATAATTCCTTGCTTTCTTCAATGCGTAATGAAGTGCCACGTACAATCTAGTGGATAAGAGTGTTTGTTTCGTAATTTTCCGTTGACAAAGAGTCAGGACTTGCTGAATATGCTGAATTGGAATCACATGATCAGCATGTGAATGTATACTAAATAGTAGCAGTAAAAGATTTCCTTGTAGGACCGGTTGTAGTCGAAGTGTTAATTGCAAAAGGGGACAGAGTAGTCCTCCGACAAAAATGCGTGAACTGGAATGAAGAATGAGCTTTCAGAGTTAAACTAGACGATACAAACAGTTCTTGCACTACCATAATGCCCCTATCCAGTCAAGAATCCTCAGAATGGTCTACAAGAAAGGAAATTACGTCATTGCCAGCTATCGTCTGCATACTTTTCGCATTCTGTGAGATGCTAACTCGTATTATTTTCAATTGAAGTTAGTTTTTTAGAGAATAACTTTCAAGACATACCAGGTCGTCTGACTACTCATCGGTACCTCGTCCTCCAAAGGGTGCGTATAGCGCAGTGGTCGGAGACGCCTGCAATACACATGAGATCGACCTCTGGGTTCAAGAGTTAAAGGCTCACCGAGCCTTCCATCTCTCCGGGGTGAGCAAATTGTTATTCAGACTTGTTTGGGAGAATAGCAGCACTGACTCGATACATTGATAGACCACCGCAAGTCATTGTAAAGGCCAGATATGCATTCAGTGACCTCCAACGATGCTTAATGAAGCCGAATGCATGACGCATCCCACAGCGATTGATCAACGCAGAGACCTTTTAACTTTTTACTCCGTTCACCAAAAAAGAACAACAAGTATTAGAAGCTACAAGGAAATTCTCGATAATTTACGTTTACATCAGTTTTCGCTACAGTACTTTTAAGTTAGTTAAATCTTGGATCATGGAAATTCCTTCAATCTGTTCTGTTCAGACCAAGTGATATGAAGCGCTTTAAGCCGATTCCACAAGACTACATAGCGGATATAGGCAGACTACTGTGATATGGAGATAGTGATTTCTAGGAGATATAAAGTAAAACAGCGTTGTTTGCATTTTACTGGTAGCATTTAACGATAAATAGTAAGGTGATAACGTCGTTTAGACGTCTGACAAACTGTATTGTCCTCTGGACGTACGAGTTGTTATAGAAATGATTCGAGAAATGTTAGAAAGTCCGAGCTGAACTCTGTTCGTATTCTAGGGATTGTTTAGCTCAGTCTTCTCTTCGCATCAAGTGTTTTCCATTCCTACTTGACAGTGGTTTTCCCATCAGGAAACCAAATCATAATGCAGTTTGTTCCGTGAATTGGCCACTATGAATGTGTGAATGTGAAACCGATGGATAAACAAGCGAAAGTGATTGTCTGTGAAATCGCCTGATCAAACGGAAGTGGGTTGTGAAAAACATCAATAACAGATGGCGAAAACTTGTTAAATGGCATAGTAGTACCGTAGTAATCTGTTCGTAATAAATAAAAGAACATTAACTACCCGTGGTGGAGATCGGGGTCACTATGTCCGCATTGTGCAAACTTTTCGTATAAAAGAAAGAACAAGAGGAAAAAAACGTCCGATAATGGGTTATGTTCCCATCTACGTTAGCATGTAAACGTTAGAATAATGGGAACGAAATCCCAGTAAAAGGCACATTTTGACTCGTAATAATTGTTGAGCTGTCTGGAGTAGGTTGACGTGCTTTTTCCTTACCCATTTAGCCTATCGCCATAAAGAAATGCAAATTTTCACGAATGTTTGCCTACACATTTACATAATTGAAACGTGGGTTCCACTGTACAATCTCAGCTCGCAGATGTTTTCTCGTGTTTCGGAGCGAAATATGAACCTACCCAATAGAAGGCTTTTTCTTAAGTTTCCTCTTCAAACGTTTTTTTATCGCCGACTTCATTGCGCTATTAATCCTACACCTTCTCCTCATCTTGGCCTAGAAATACTAGTAGTTAACCTAGACTATTAACAACCTGGAACGTCGTAAAAACACTGACTAGCCAGCACTAAGATACAACGATGACTGTAAATGTGAATAAAGTACATATATGAAATATAAATCGGATATCCAAATTCCAACGAAGGCAATCGTCCTACGAAATGTGAATAGTGTAACGAAAATGGACAGCTATTGTCGTAGATCAGGACCATCCTATGTGTTTCCTTTTTTCTTGAAAATCTTGCAACAACTAAATAATCAAATAAGGTTATACACTAAAAATAATGGGAATCGGTTGCAGAGGTGGCTAGCAATACCAATGTGTGAACTAAAAATGATTCGACTAGAGTGAGCCCGGAATCATGTGAGTACGGCTGCTTTGATTTAGGAACACTGCACTTTGCCTGCGAACTTCGCCTTCAGTTCACATTCCCAGTAGAATAGCTCCTGTTCATAAACTTATCAGTAACATTAATATATGCAATAGCATTATCTCAGTATTATACTGTTGCACTAATTCATAGTAATACTGGCGCACGCGTGCAGCTCAGCGGTTATCGGTGCCCCGCAAGCTCGGTGACTGATTATAGTAGATACCCCACTAGATCTCAGTAAGCCCTCCATCCTTCTTGGGTTGGAGCGTTGGTACTAGACTTGTCTGGGTGGACAAAAACAGAGCTATCTAACATTATTATCATTCAGGTTTGCTACACCGGAATGCGTCCGCAAGTCATTGTATAGGCGCTGTATGCAGTGAATCACCCCTATGATGCTTGAAGTCAAATGCCTAGTGAATCATTTAGGTATTATGAATTTAGAACGCTTTTACGCCTTGTTCGCAACAATGCGCGTTGGTCTAAATGCGTACTTCGCTGGTTATAATGTAGCCTTTGAAGATTAAGTTCGTATATCTCAGATTAATGTGAACTTTACTAAATGAAACTAAAGCAACTAGAGTCTAAAGATTTTTGCCAACAAGATACCAGCCTTATTATCACACCGCAATGAACTTCAACTCTTGAGCACACAAATTCTCCCCTATTCACTTCTTTTGGTTACGTCGTGGCTTGGTTTTGAGTAGGGACGGGGTTGTACAAACGGGGTTTCATTCAGCAAGAACCGTTGATATTATCGAGTGCATAGTTAACACTTGCTGCAACCGGATTTGCGTTCAGTTTCCTCCTAATTTGACTTTACTTTAAAAATCTGAATCTTAGCTAAGTTTCAAATGAGAATAATAATTTCGAAACACTGTATAACGTTGTATCGATACATACGGTAAATTCTCTACCATGATGAAATTCTGTTAAGCTGAAGTTCTCAGTCCTCAAGTGCTTTAGCTATCGGATAAAACTGCCATTCTCATTCTGTCGTGAATGCGTTGATAACTACATTACAACTTTCGCCGCGTAATCCAGACAGTCAAAAAGTGGCCTGATCCTACCACGTGCAAGGATTTTTCAAGTTTATGAGTCAATGACATCAACGATGACTAGACTTCAAAACCTTATTTATGAGGATTACACTAGGTCATTGTAACAGCGAAATGCATTAACTTGTTGATAAGAATTGCTCCTTGCCGCTTACTTGGGTCTGACTGTAACTCAACAAGAAGACAAAGACTCACGGGCTGTAATGTTCCTATAGCTTCCAGAGCTTCCATTAACCAACGGGAATCGCTGAAGAAGAGTAAAGAAATCGAATACGGAGAATCCACTGAGATGTAAAATTTCTCTTCTCCAAAAGGAATATCAGGGCGATAAAATTTTTCTGAAACGATCGCTGAACCATCATCAGCTTGTCGTTTCGTTGGTTCTCTCCAAGAAATTATGGGACTAGAACTGATTTTCTGTACTGTACGTGTTTGCCCAGCAGAGAGAAAGAATGGCATCATCATTTTTTGTAAAGTTTTCCCCGAACTTTGATCAATAATGCCCCTATACGAACAGATTCCTCCATTGTATGAAAAAACACACGTTCCATTACACTCACAGTTTGTCACTTCAGAAGGTTCTCATTATCTGTGATTCATACAGAGATTTGCCGTATTGTGAATAAGCTTTTTCAAGGCTGGAAGATCGCTGGGAACTACTTCCTTTCAGCTCGGACTTAGACGAAACGTTGATATAACTCAAGTGACGCTCTCGCGGGAATAAACCTGTTCATTGTAGTCGTTCGCCGATGATCAGCGGACGAGAACGATACAACAGAGGGCTTCATGTCACCTACTTCCAGTGTGGCGGTTTCACTATCAGTATGGGACATTTTTAAATCATCTAGTTTTGGAATTTGCTGGTGTGGAAGTTCATATAATGCTTTCTGCCGGATTACGCGACATCATCTAGGCCAACTAGTGCGTCACTCGACTATCGGAACCAGACCTAATTAGATATCGTGAGCTCACTTCGAACCGAATGATGTCGTTGTTCATGTTTCGGAAAGATTTCTCAACCACATAGAGATTTGAATCCGACGAAGAATCATTGAAAGTTTCTCTTGGCGGTCTTGGACGTTATATTTTTCTATTAGTAAGAGCCAGTTGGAATAATTTTTGCAAAAAGTAGCTGAACTAGAGATTTTTGATTTCTAGAGTATTCCAAATTTAGGTAATATTTCTCTAGAGTTTCCATAGCAAAGCCTAAGTAGTTTTTTCACTTAAGCAGAATCTTCCTCATAAACGGTGAAGTTGCAAGCTTTAAGCTGAGTGAACGCAACTACCAAATTTACTATCGTGCCATCGTATTTACCAGTTTCCGAAACGTCTAGAGTTTGAAAACCTTCGCCCCTATCCAATTTCTGTTGTTTTGCTCGTTACCCTACAAATCTCAACATATGTCGGTTGTTCACTTTACACAAAAATCATGAATGTCAGGGGAACTGAGCGTTAACTCAGTTATTTTTTCTCTCGATGTCTGAGTTTCTTTTGTTCTGCTTCTACACCGTTATATGGTTATATGGCTTTACTGCTGTCTTGGATACCTTACATTATCTACGTGAGGTCTTTTATGTTCTATGTTCAGTGTAAATAGTATAGAGTAAAGTTCAGTGCGAGATATTTAATTCTGTTTTGTACAAGTTTTGACTTTCTCTATTGCGAATGCAAGCTTTCATTTTGACTGCTTTCCAGACCATTCTTTGGATTTCGGCCCAACTTTTGTGGCATTTTTGATTTTGTTCCAATTTCTGTTGAATCTAGCCCATTTAAATTGATATCGAAACACCAAATACGATCAATTTTGCTCAAATTGTTCATTTAGTTCAAAATTTCCTAATACTTAATATATTATTTAATAAATATTAATAACAATAATAGTTCAAAATTAGACGCAAATTCTCAGAAAATGTTCGCAACGACGCACTTTTTTTCTGAGGAGCGTTAGCTCCCTGTGGTCATGGATTGATCCCATATAACTGCTAATGGGAACCTAAAGGAAAGGTAGAGTCGAGTGACTTAGTGCCATATAACCACAACGTTACTGAGATATTTGCAAAACTCTGGACCGCAGGTGTCTATGGTGGGGAACAAACGCGCTATTGTCCTTTCCGGGGAGTAACGCGTTCACCACCACGCCATGCGGGTCCTTCGTTTCGCTTGTCTCTCAGCTATTTCTATCGATCTTTTGCCGCAGCAATCACCCGTCAGCGGGATTCAGGACGAAACGTCAGCCATCGACCAACAACATCAACAACAACTACAACAACAACGAAGACCTGTACCAACCTCGCATCAGCTAAAGAAGATCAGTTTATACGATCATATAAACAAATATATCAACAAACTATGCCGAGGTTTATAAAAAGTCTGTCTTTCGAGTTTCACTTAGGGCCAGTTATGCCGGCCACTTGAAGATGTTAATTGGTGCGCGTGGAACAGCTCGATACTATGGGGAACAAGTGGGGTGTAGGAAAAGCATTGGTGGTTCCAGAAAACGTCACGTGAAATCGAAAGTCAGGAAGAACTCTGCCAGTGGATGGCAGTGAATTTATCGAAAACCAGTCCGTCATTATTAAATCTGTTCTGCACTCCCATAATACAATAACGACGGACACCTTTACACTGTTCGTCCATGAATTCGTCATTTATTTACCCTACTGCTCATTGTTGCTGGACCTGGCTGCCGAACTGGTGACGTACAAAGAGGGTGCATCTTTCATCACAGTCAATCTAGATCAGAAGGAGTTCAACGTTTTAATCAACAAATTCAGCTGACATAATTCTAGGACTAATGAAGCGCTCGCCAGGCTACCACTCGCTCCTCCCTGACCATTCTCAGCATAGAAGGGTACCCCAAGCAGCCGATGAACCACCCGTGGTTGAACTAAAACCATAATCTACTATCTGCCACGTATCCGCCAGAAGCAGTAAAAAAATGTTATTAATGCAAGAAGATGATGTCCTTCATGAATGTTACACCCTAGAAGATCCTCCCTTCTTAAAGAAATTTTCCTCTAAATTTGCTCTCCCTATAGAAGAGACTGCTTACATATTTAGGTCGTGGTCTACGAAATTGGTTCAATGGTTTCCATGATAGGGCTTGTGGAGAAGGGTTTCGTAGAACTGTCATTCTTTTTGTCGAATAATGACTGGTTTATGTGAAAGTTACGACTCACGTTCAATGCAGTACAGCAGTACTAAAAATACCAACAATAAATGCTTGTTCAGTGGCATGAGAAGGTAATGGATTCGTAATCACTACAGAAGCTACCCACTTCATGGAGAGTATTCACTATCTATATCCACCTCGATCTTTTGATACACTCACATTCTCCTTCGACTGAGTGGCTAAATCGTCCTTCCTTTGGTACAAGTGACATAGTTTTATCTGATGAGTTTTCTGTGTAATCTAAGTTTAATGTATATCATTTTATCCGAAGCATTTTCCCGCATTCCTCGTCGACAATGGCTTTATCAGATGAAAACTATTTTTACTGACTGAGAAAAACGCTAGAACTTTTTCTGTTCAAGCGACAAGAATATTGTCGAAGTCTAGCAGTATTACGTCATAGCACTCTACCGGGATGCAATGAGAGTCGGAAACTAAGTTGTACTCGTTAGAGAAATCCAGAAGAAATTGTAAGACAACAGTCAAGCAAGTGTCCTGAAAACTGCAAACAATAACGTGCTTTCCCTCAGTACATTTTAACGCCGAGGTGGCATAACGCTCATCTATTGAGTTTTTCCTATCATTTAAGTGGTCCAAAACTCATGAGACATCTGTTTGCGGAGCTGTTCCTACGAGCGCTTTCCTTATTTCCACCGTCCCTAATCACCTAATCTTCCCTAATCACATCAGATTTTTGTTTCTGATCTGATGAAAGATAAGGAGAAAAGAAAGGTTCGTAATTACAGCAACTTAATGGTATTTTTCACGCAGTTTCACTACACTGCGACTTTCTAAGTGTTTTTGTTCGAAAACGGAACGGCAATACACACTTGAAGCCATTACACTCATTGAACATCTTGAATGATTTCAGTGAAGGACAAGCAGGGAAGCAATGTTGTTTTCCAGTTGTACACCCGTCGATAGGTCGAACGAGGTGCGACCTCTGGACGCTTCATTGAGCCACTTTTTCAACGGGTGATTTTCGTAATACAAGTTACAGTCGCTCAAACAACATCACGTTAACTCTTTATTCTTCAAAAATACGTGTGATCTCAGCATGCAGAATCAATATGATGGTTTAATGATAAGCTTCTGCCAAATAACAGCAATGGTGCGGTGTTCCACTTCAGTCAACCCATCGACTTGATGCGACCAAAATGACTCATAAGACACTAAAAATAACTACTATGAACACTTAACTAGAATAGCATGGGCGAAAGATCGAGGAGTTTGTCGCAGTAAAGTTGTATAATAAGCTCGAGCGCGTGTGTGGAGCAGAGGTTAGAGGTGCTTTGAAACAGTTCAATTCTGTGCCCTGGGCCCACCGAGCTTTCCGTCCTTCGGGATCGGTAAATTCGCATAAGAATTATCTGGGAGAGTAGTACCATTGACTTGACACATCGGCAGACCATCATAGACCATGGTATAGGCCAAATATGCATTCGTTCAAATCAAGTGAATGTCAGATCCTTCAGAGCTTGATCAACACCGAATGTATCTTAAGAATCTGATAACAGGCATTCATATAATGAAAACGACAGTTAGGCAAAACGAACTGCGATGTGGGCCCAGGAGGAAGTAAGTGCATTATTACAGTGTAATTATCTAAAACACTGACAGACTTATTCTTTGCCCTCATCAACCACCTGCAGGCACAGATGAAAATATCAAAGGATCACGAAATGGACATGGCTGGTGGCACCAAATCAAAATGTGCTGGAGGCAGTGTTGCTCGTAAAGATGGGCTTTCCAAGTTTCCAATTAGTCATGTAGCAACCTCGTTTGTACTCTGATAAATAGAAGAAAGTGTTCACTACCCATGCCGAGGTTAAGTGAAAGTCGGTTTCAAAAGTAACAACTTGCCGATCATGTTCGATTTTAGACTGATTTTCGAAATGTTTAAAAAAAGCAACTTCGAAGCGGCAGCATAATGGGTAGGAAGAAGTGTTTGCAGTCGTGCTCTGGCTAATTGAGTCGTTAAGGCTTATTCCAACTTTCGTTTTTTACCATACAGAGAATACTTGGATATGGGAAATCCAGTAATAGACATGTCGGCTGAAAGTTCCCGTGAAGTCGTTAGGCACTTCCGAATGGATCCGAGACAAGCAGACGAGGAAGACTATGAAAAAGACCAGTCGACGGGTTCGCTAGTTGCGTAATATTAAACTATATTCACAGCTAAAATCCACTTTCATATACCCAAATAGCGGCCAATATCAATGAGAAAGAAAAATGGAATGAGGTGAAGAAGCCATCCGAACGACATGAACACTTGTCATCCAAGTAACTTGTAGTATAGAAAGCACACAAAAGAAAACATCTGTGGAGAATAGCCGTCTTCTGGAGAGTGCTACCTTTACGAACAAGTGATTTATGGCTTTTTGTCAATGAATTCCAGACGAAAGATCGATTTTTCACATACATCTATGAGTCTGATATGTCATCCTATTACAGTGTGCTCTTATATTCGTGTTCGATACATTCTACAACTAGTGACTTTTCGAACCGCGTGTAGACGTGTAAACGTCTATGGCTTAACTTAGAAAACTTTACGAAGAGGAAAAATAGTTTTGGCACAGAGGTAAACTTTATACATGAATACGAACAGGTTTAAACGAATGAACACATGTATAATGTGCAAGTTTGCAGTGATTCGATCAAACACTTGAGTAGAAGAGCGAAAAGAAAAGCTCTTTACTTGGTCGTAAACCTATCCTCCTTAGACTTCCATGAAAATACTGACATCGAAATACCTCATTTGCAGGGACAGGTTTTTGTTTTGTGTTCAGACGCACTCAAAACAATGAACGCTATTTTTGAAAATTGGATGTAATATTGGTGTGACAAATGGAGAATAAGAACTGTCCAGGCGGCAGTTTAATCTTGGGTACCTGTTGTAGCTAAAAATTTATAGAAAATGCTTTCGTTTAACTGGTTGGGACCGCATTTCCGACTGTTCAAATAGAGTATTCCTCTTGCCCACAACAGTTTTACTTGATTAGCAATGTTATCGATAAGGAAATCTCTCAGTGAATGGGTGGTTGCTGATAACGCCTGTAGGTCACTAACGTGGCTAAGAGACAGGCGTACAGAAGGACTCGCATGGTGTGTCGTGGTGAACGCGTTAGCTCCCAGAAATAGTAATAATAGTAGTGTCTTCGGTTCTCTCCGCAGCCACCTACGGTCCGGAGTTTTGCAAATATCTCAGCAGCACTATGGTTATATTTCACGTAACACCCTGCCATTATATATTAGCAGGCAGTAAATAAAAATTGACGACTGTCAACACAAACAAAGTGGTCCATTCAGATTGAAGTAGTGGAACATGCAACCCAGCAACAACAATCATCCATTGAAACATTCTCTACAAATACGATCTTTTTGCAGTGAAGAGAAGCCTTCGCTCTTACGCGTAAGTGACATCACTATATGAATCATATGAGGCCATCCAATGAGTTTCAAGCGTAGGTCGTTGTATTGCTTACACTTTTCCATTATGCTTTTTTGTTCCTATCCTCTCTACTTTGCTTCTATATGGTGTCCTGGCGATAGGAACGGCATAGACTCAACAAAATCGTGTCATCACTCTCAAGATTTTAATCTTTTTGAGACATTGGGTGTGCCGGACATGAATAGAGCCATGCAATGGTGGAGAATTATTGAATCTGAAATCGTAGCTCTTTTCATAAGCTCTGAAAGGAGAAGTCTGTCCAAGAAAAAACCAGAAAGCGACGAAAATTTCGCTGATGTTTGCTAATCGGTCTCACATAATCACGAAGTTTCCACATACTATTTTCGCCTAAAGGCGTTTTACATTGATACAGAGATAAAATTGAATTTCATGATCTTGCGAACCTAATCTGTCTTGACGTAATAGAGGCACTTCCGAGGCAACAAATCACCAAACGCGATAGACCGGTAAAGAAACAGATCCTACAAAAAGGGTCCCAAGATGTCAACCTAGAAAGTACATGTGTAAATGACTTTCCTTCCAAAATTACTTTTGAAGACAGATTTTATATGGCAGTTTGAAGGATACCAAGAAGACCTATTAGTTTGGAAAGTTCTTCCAAGACTTGAGTTATTTGAAGTACTAGGTAGAGGTAGCTTAAGCAACCGTATATTGGCTTTCAAAACCTTTTTCATAATGGATTGCAAAAGTTTCCTCTCTGCTGCTCATTTGACACCTTCTTTTTAGAACATCTGCATCTGTTTTCGAAATATTAAAATGTTTCGTGCCAGTTCGTATTTCCTATCAAAGCCAGCACCAGAGCTTCTCCTGGTAATGCGATAACAAAAAACCAGTTCCAACCAGATGAGAGTATTCCTCTGGGACAGATAGATGAGTTTACTTCGGACAGCTGCACACCTACCAGGCACTGACTGAGAGGGAGGATATTGCTGGTGACTAGTTCCAAACAATGATGACATTCCTTACTAGTTTATAGTATGTAACACCACCAGTCCTCTATATAATAGCATTCCACACTCCCTTTTGGTTCTTTTCAATGTCTCGAAGAATTTCCAAACGTTGTGAAAACGTTGATGATAACAAGTCAACGTAGCACATATGGTTGGAATGTTCCAAATAACTGATTTATACTAAAAGAACATAACATGTAAATGTTGGCACAAGCAAGATTGACACTTCGCCTCGATCATTCCATGGCTACACTGGGCTCAATCGATGCTAAAAAATGAAATTTAAGTAGTATAGATCGTTCTTTATGGTGAGTTCTGAAGTGAAACCGTTCTCAAGTCAATAACATAGTCTGCTGCTTTACTTCTAAATCATCTCAACATTTTTTATTGCACGCAGCGCTATTCTAGTCCTGATCGATGTATTCCGAAAACAGCAAGAAGTGGGCAGTTTTAGTCATGAGATTCCATTGAACAGAAAATTTTAACCATTAATAATGCGAAACGTGATTCACCATGAAGGAATTCGACCATTGAACAAATGAAATGGCAAGTCTGCTCTGAATCATCAAAGAACCGCAGATCTTTTTGAATTCATGCAAAATGAAAGAATAATTGGTCATCTGCTAAACGAAAATATGGAAAAACTCCAATTTTGGAGCACCAAAAATGCGTATGTAAATACTCTACGTGCCTTTGTTTGCGGATTTGTGCATGTATTTATGTACGTGTGTGTGCGTGCGTGCCTATGTCTAGTTGTTTGTTTCCAATTTAACATAAACACGCAGTGTTGAAACTCCAAATCTTCCCTCTTACATCTTAATAAGGGCATGTGTAGCGCAGCGCTTACAGGTGCCCTGCGAGGCACAAATAGGTCTTGGTTTGATCACGCAAACTGTCACAAACGAAGCTTCCCAGCCGACTTGGAACATGATTTGTACCAGAGACTGGTAGACTGAAAGACATATGATACATCACTAGACACAAGTAAGTCACTGTGTAGAGCAAATATACATTCACTAAGTTCTGGGATATTCCTGAGTAATCCGTCGATGCTGGAAGCTTTATCCTTTTTTATACCTTTAAATCTTATCATGAAGTGTTAATAGCTCAAGGTTAATTAGTTCAAATGCAGTAGTGCACGTCGGCGTTTAGAAACTCCTAATAGATGGCAATTTTTACCTACTGATAAATAGCTTTGAGTCAACAAGAGAATACGTTTCGGTTTCTTTCGGGATCTGAACAGTACTGGAACTTCGAAAATGGAAAGTTGCTAAGTAAATCAATCCATAAAGGATGAAGCTCTCGGCGTTGATTAATCCCTGAGGGATGCGCCATGCATTCGACTTCATTAATTAACGTTTGAAGCTGATTGAATGCATATCTGGCCTTTGCAATGACTCGCGGTGGCCTAGCGATATATCGAACCAGTGATTCTATACTCCCAGGCAAATCTGGTACCAATTAGCCGACCATGGAGGGATAGAAGTTTTGGTGGGCTATGAGCGCGGGATCAATTCCACGTGTGTTGCAGGACGCCTTCGACCACGGCACCAAGCGTGCCCTAATCATTCGATATCAGAGATAATTGCTAATAGTTTTTCCAAATGTTAACTCCTTCAAGTAGTTCTCGAAATGTCGGCTAAAGTTTTGAAAAGCGCTCTGTCTCTCCGCTCGAATGATGTGCAATACTGAATCATTGAGAAGTATGGACCACAAAAACAATAAAATCATAAGCTGAATATTTAAATGATGTAAACTCACCTGTACGTGAGCCTCGTCGTACTTCAAATAGTTTCATTGCTTTGATATTCACAATTAGGTTTATCGTCATTACTACAATGGCCAGAACAACTAGCAGAACCACCACCATTATCCATAACGAACGAATCGACTCACTAACAATGTCAGTGGTGACAAATCAACCAAAAAGCGAACTGTATGTTCTTATATATGCACATATACACTTCTGTGTATATACGTATTTATATATATATATGTATATGTATATATATATATATATATATATATATATATATATGTTCGAGCTATATAGAGAACGGTATTAACTTACATTACGCATTCATGGTCGACCATGTTTGTTCCAATGTATAAATGAGACCTACCCTACTTTGTAGAGTTTTCATTATCAGCTTATCATATAAAAGTAGTTAAGACATGTTTTGATTCCAGTTTGTTCCAAGAACTTCGACCTGTAACAATGTTATGCGCGTGCTTACCGCACTGGTTACAGAGGCCATGCAATAAACAGTGAATCGATCCTTAGTTCAACCGTTCTCTGAGTGCACCAAGCCTCCCAACATTCTGCGATCCGCAAATTTTACCGGACCAGTCTAGGATCAGCTCACTCCTTCCTGTCAACATTAGGACGACCTAGCATGGCTATTCCAGGATTCTAGGGAGAAGTGGTTTGACTAACCGACCAGCATTCAACGGCATTTATGAATAAGACGACAATCGTCCAATGACAGCCGAACCAACAATTGAAAAGTTCGATAACATTAGTGAGTGATTGATCCGAGGAAACGAATCGAATACTAAGAAGTGCTGGGATCGACGCAATAAATGATGTCGGGTTTCTAAAGAGAGGTTCTACTAATATGTCACATGAATCCCAAAGGGCAAATAGGTAGTGTGAACGTCAAATCAGTGCAAAAGCTTAGAAACGGATCCAATCATTAGAAAGGTGGCTTATTTTCCAGTAAAAACTTAAACCTCAAAACGCCCACCAAAGAACTATAAAACATTATCCTGTTCCTATAATGACAATACAATAATTCCCCTCGCATAGTATCCAGTGTATTTAAAACTTTTGATTTTTTAAGCAAGACATTTTAAGATGTTTTCTGAGAATCGTTTGAGATCGTTTCAGCCTAACATTTGCTGAAGTCGTTGGCAATTTCTGCTGGATAATAAAACTAATATGAAGGAACAACAATTTCGCTTCGAAATTTTTATATAAACTTCTACGAGGGTAAATATTACTATCTTCTTCGCGTTCCATCCTCAAAAAAGACACCGCCATCGATAGCACAATATTTGGGACAGATGCCTTTCTCTCCTAGACTTCCTGCATCTCCTGGTAATCCCGGTGGCCCAGGATTTCCATCTCGGCCGCGAGGACCAGGAGGCCCCGGAGGCCCAGGTGGTCCTGTAGCACCTGGACCATGGGTGTCTCCAATTTTTCCGTCAAGACCTGGAGGTCCAGGTGGTCCTGGAAGACCTCGTAGTCCCGTTTCTGCCGCTTCTGCATAAGTTGTTTCAGCACCCGGTCCCGGAGCTGCCGCTTCTCCTCGCGCGCCATCTCTCCCTCGGGGACCTGGTGGTCCTGGAGGCCCAGCGGGTCCTGGTGCTCCTGGTGCAGCAGACATTCCTGGTTTTCCTTTCGGTCCACTTGGTCCTGATGGTCCTGGTAGACCTGGAGGTCCAGGCGGCCCATCTGGACAGGGCTTGCATGGTGGTGGAGTGATCGGCTCGCACGGCGCTTGTGGTGGTTTCCCTGGCATTCCTGGCAATCCGGGAATACCTGGTTTTCCAGGTCGTCCAGGTTTTCCAGGGTTTCCACTAGGACCACGTGGACCAGGGCTGCACTGGACACTTTTGTCCCCGCTGACTGCTCCTCCTAAAGAACAGGTTGTGATAGTTCTAAAAGTTATCAAGATTAGTTGCTGCGCTTAGAAAATGCATCTAAGAATTGCCTCATCTTCCTACATGTCAAGAGTGATTTAAAAAGTAACCCGAATTTTCGTAGGCACCACGATACTGATTGTCAACAGCTCGAGAAGTTCGATTATGGCCGAGCGAATCTGTTAATACGTCGAATCCATAGGAGATTTCATGAGTGGAAACCTAAAAGTAATATTCAGAATCGCAGCCTTATACGTAGCTTGAAAACCCACTATAATGTAAATGATGGTTTCTCTTTAAAAGAATATCGCTTATCATGAAGTAACCGGTAGAACTTTCCGAGAGAATTAGCTTCGATTTTGTGTGTAATACGGTCAGTATTGGTGGTTTCAAAGACGACACCCATAGGAAACAATTTTGGAGTAAGTCATACAAAAAATCCACAATGGGTTCCAAGCTTGACAACTTCATGTGTTTTAAAGAAGGACTTATTCATCAGGATAATAAGATTTACGAGCATAAGCTGAACCACTTGATGTTCATAACCATTAAGAAAATAGTTGGAATGGAAGTTCGGATGAAGAATGAGATATTTAGATCGCTGCAAAAGGGAACTATTAAAGAATTGCAAAGAAATTTTTGCATGCACGTACTTTGCAGTAACTGGCTTCTTCAATTAGTCGAATCTTCATGTGTTCGGTGCACAGATACACGATCGGCAGTGTGACAGAGATGGCAAGCACAGACGTCACGGCAAACCCGACGGCAATGTTCGACACCAGACGGCATGCCTGAAATTCAGGTTAGATGACCTGGAGCTTCACCTGAGTATTTCAATCATGTGGTTTGGAAGCAGCGAAAATCCGATATGAAAGTACTACAAAAATATAGAGCGCTCGGCGCTGCTCAATCCATGAAGCATGCGTCATGCATTAGACTTCATCAAGTATCGTTAGAGGTGCCTGAATGCTTAGCTGGCCAGTGAATTGTCTTGCAGTGGCTTCCCGATGTATCGAGTCAGTGGTGCTATCCTCACAGACTGATCTAAGCCAGTTTACGTATTCCGAACGTATGGAACGTTTTGCGAAATAGAGTTCAGGATAGAAATAGCCATGTTTGTATTGAAGGACATCTTCAATAATTCTTCTACACTCAGCTTTTATGAAAACACTATATGCGCAGTTTACGGTATTAATTTTAGGAATCCTGCATGGGTGGACGCAGTTGTTAGTGATAAAAAGCTCTAAAGCCAGTGCTGCTATTCCCCCATACAAGTTTGGTACTAATTTGCTGACCTCGGAGGGATAGAAGGCTTGGTGAGCTATAGGCACGGGGATCGATCCGATGTGTGTGTCGCAATGGCGCCTCCAACCACTGCGCCACAAGCACCCGATTGCTAGTGATGACATGTAATAATACGCATAATATCATTACTTCGATCCCTGCAGTGGGAAACTAAGTTTTCCATCCATTTAGAGGCAGTAAGTTGGTACCACCAACAACACGATCGACCAGCATCCCGATATCAAACTAGTTGCATGGTGCCAAATCTCCCTCTGATCCACAAGGGCGGCGACTGCTTGTGGAGGTGTCGACCTGGGACAGACTTTGGCCAGGCTGTCCTCAGAACTCCAGGAAACCACAATGACTAAGCCAGCAAGTCTCCGGAGAATGAAAATTATGCTGGGGTTCGCATAACCAATGAAGACGGCCCGTCCAAATGTCCGAGTAAGTAAATTGGTAGCACGCGTATTGAGAAACAACTCTTCGATTCACTAACGATGGCGAATGCCTTCATTGCAAACCCATGTGCGTCCTCACACAGCTGTGCTACAATTTGAGGAGAAATCTACTTGACCAGCATCCAATAACCTTCTTGAAGAAGATCAAATCTTCAAGTTGAAGCCGAACCTACACGTGTACCCGAAGAATTTCATCAAGGGCTCATACGGTAAAACGAATCGAATAAAGCAATACTCAGATCTGCACGGCATATTGTGTTGGATCACACAAGCAAGCAAGCTAGGTAGTATTAGGGATAATAGCTTAGTGAAAATGGCATGTGCATCATTGAAGATCAAAAAGAAATTTATAGAGATTATCCATCAGTGGATACGACTGCAAGGTGTGAACCATGGTCATCGTTCTAAGCTGTCATATTACCATTGCTACAAATTGTTTCATACGATCCCATAAAAATGAATATGGTCTTTTAAGAAACAAATCAGACTCTATAGATAGAAAGCCATTATAAAAATTAACCTTCAAGTTCCTGTCGATTGTGTTCATGGCAGTCGAACGCATAAAGTGGCATACCATCTGATCTTTTATAGTAAGATAGCAGCGCAATGTGATGGTTGGACGTGATAGTTGGACTAGATCGGTGTCAATTCACTGAAGCGAAAGATTCACGCTAAGATTAAGAGAAGATACGATGTGATTTTACTCGAATAAACAAACTACTAGCAAGTGGGAGAGTGAAAGTGAGGAATGTGAACAGTGTGTGCAGCTACTAGCAAGTCCTACAGGCCGTGTAATATTCAGCACCTAAATGCGAATAAGTACGACATTCCATTTCATCTGTTGTTGGGGTGAATAGGTTTTTGAGAATTTCGCACAGTCAGTCGTTTAAAGATTTTAACCTGGATCGAAATCCAGGGTAGAATATTTCGTTGTTTGGGGAAAATCGATTCACCAAATAATGGAATCATTTGCTCTTCTCCATTCCTACCTGAGTATTCGCATGAGAGAGCAACTCTAAAAGATACATATTCAGCACTGGTAAAAATAAAAAAATTTAATAAGGCACGTGTGGCGCAGTAGTCGGAGGCTCTTTGCAGCACACACGTGGAATCGATCCCAAGCCCATGGCCCACCAAGCCTTCCATCCCTCCGGGGTCGACAAATTAGTACCAGATTTGTCTGAGAGGATAGCGGCAATGTCTCGACACATCGGTAGGAGCTGCGTGTCATGTAAAGGCCAGATAGGCACTTAGTTACCTCCAACGATGTTTAATGAAGTCGAATACATAGTGCATCTCTCAGGGATTGAAGAAAAGCGAAAGTTTTACTCTTTATTCTTCTAGTAAAAATTTTAACTATAGAGGCTGCGACTAATGAAATCAGCTGGCTTTGAGTACTAAATGTAGCAATAAATTTACGTATATGAAATCAATAATCTGGTAAAGAGGTCTCATAAACTACCTTCTATCCAAACATTCATAGTTGACAAGTTTGTATATTCCTAACAGATTAAGTTTCTAATCCTTCTCAAAACAGCTACGGATATGGATGACGTTTCTGCGGTATCCCTATCCCCTTCTTCAGAGCCTGGAAGATTCAAATGGACACGCAATCCACTCAATAAAACACTATTGTAACTTCAGCAGACAAAATTTGGTACATAAATGTTCATTCACATGGCAAACAGCTTTTGGTAAACACACATCGTTTTGTTCGGTGTAAGTCTTCGAGTTAATTGGTGGAGAGCAGTCGCACAGTCTTACAAGGGCGAGAAATGCGCCTGGCTCAGGTAAACAAATCAGCTTGAGATACGCCACGAGATCACTTGTAACCACTAGGCACGCCTCGTTGCAGTTCAATCTTGGATTTTTGCCATTAATCGGAAACGCTCCAATGCGTTGATTTGGTGAAGCTTCAGATTCCTGTGCGAAGGTGGTGACTTTAACTTCAAAATTTTTCTCCGTTACGTCTGTGTGCTCAGTGCGCGCGTTGTGGAGTATTTTGTTTAACTTTACACTTACAAATGAATTTTAGGTTCTTTCTTCCCCCCACTTCTTGTCTCCTTAAACGTTGAGTTCAGTTTTAGTTAGAGCTTTGTGTCTTCGCTATCCATCTAGTAAAAAAGATTCTCTCCAAATTTCTATGCCACTGCCTCTACTAGATCAGTTTCTGTCCAATATTGAAATAAAGGAAACACAATCGGAGTTTGAATAAAGTTTAGCAGTCACGAAAAAGCGGTGGGTTTTTCGAGAAGTTGTTGATCGTGTAATTACCAAAGAGTCTTTCGTCTTTTTGTAAGTGTTATTGAAGCGTTTGGCCTTGTAGATTGTATATCAGCATGCCCTTCCAGGCTCTGAAGAAGGCGATACTGCCGAAACGTCAGCTAGCGTTGTATTGCATTGTGTTTTTTATGGAAGTAAATGTATGCTGTTTAAAAACCTCGCGATTGCTGAACAAGAAAACGACACATTCATATTCCAATACCGAGGTTAAGAGAAAGTCGATCCAGGGAACTATTACAAAAAGTTTAGCAGTTTCTTTACAACAACAGATTTGGCGATGAAACACGGAAAATGCGTGCAATGTTAATGAAGGCATCCAGCTGGGAATCTGTAGTGGATGTACGATGGATTTGCGTTCAAAGCGAGAGTGGAAGCAATCCGCCTCGCTTGACGATGATCATCTGAAAACGAGAAGCAGTAGAAGCAGAAATCGAACGAAAACATAGGACATACAGAATGGTTTAAGAGATTGTGGATGAAGTGGCAATAAGTATAGCAATAATTATGGGATACATACGAAT